>CM034314.1:68913587-69450458 GCA_019925795.1 Dendrobium chrysotoxum
GTAGTATATCATCATTAATGGATGTTCAGTTTCAGGATTAAAATTTAAATTTGTTTTAAATATTTTTCAAAGAAAATTAAACACTTTTTCAAAATATACTTTTCAATCATATCAGATACCAATAATTGGTTCAGATCAGCTGTTGGATGTGTGTTGAAAGGTGATTTGATCATTTCGTCCAGGATAATGTGAACAAAATTTGGAAAATTTGAATGATGGAGGGGAATGATCAGAGGAGACTAAAATAAAAAAAAATCAAATCAAAATATAAAAGAAAAATAAAACAAATAATGAAAATGATAAATAAAAATATTTTTTTTTCTCGATCACTCTAATAGAGGAGAATTTTTCCTTAATTTTCAATTCAAAAGCCAACAAGAAGAAATTGACGAGCTGAAATCTAAAAAAATTGGTAAATTAATTTTTGTAAACCCTACCTCGGACACCTTACAGGTTTAAATTCCTTTCAAACAAAAATCTAATTCAAAAGAAAAGAAATTAGATAAGAAAAGTGATCCTTTCAAATTTCGTTCCAGAAAAATATCTGATAAAATAGTATTGCAAGGTAAAGAATTAGAAATTATAATTTTCTATCTCAAGTGTTTGAATATATTAAGTGGCACATGGATTCTTCTAAAATTTTTAAAGATTTGAAAGAGGAGGAAGCTTATTTCTTTATGAGCTCATTTTGTGCCTCTATTTTAATTATTTGGAGCACTTTCACACATCTTTTAATTTTTTATATACTTTATGTATCTTTTCAATTTATTGATGAATATTATGCATCTTTTCAGTGTTGGGCTCATTTTGGACCTTTTTTCAGTTAATTGGTGTACTTTGCGCATCTTTTGCGAGTTTCCTTTTTTTAAAATCTCTAAAAAACTCTCAATTGTGAGATTATCTTATAGATATAAGAGAAGAAAAACTCACTCTCTTAGATAAGGAAAAGTAATCCACAAAATATAATCATTCTCATATGATAAATGCAACTACCGTATTAAGAAAACATGAAAGTGATTCAATGATTTGGAGCACTACTCATATGAGATAGATTACTATAGGAAGATAAAATAGATCTCTATTTCATAGTCCAACTTTTTAATTTTGAAAAAAAAAATATTCAAAAAGAAAGATACACCATTAAAGGAGTTAGAGGAAGAAAAACAATCATCAATATTTCATCCTTTAACTATTTTAGAGAAGTCAATCACTAGTTATAAGCTTCTAAATAAAATAAGGTAAAACTCTCATTTGGAAATCAAGTTTACTAGCAGTAGTGAGCATTGATCTGATTCTGAGGAGAGTAAATAGGAAATCAAAAAATAAATTAAAGCATATAAAAAAAACTAAACAAATTAAATAAAAAAAAAACAAAAAAAGAGGAAAATCAACATGAAATAAAAAAAATATAAAAAGAAATAGACAAACAAATCAAACTAAAACTAAGTACTGAAAACATAAATAGAGAGCATCAATTTCAAGCATGAATATCTATCACACCTAATCTGGTTCTTAAGGTGCTAAAGGTTTTAAAGGCCAGTGATTTTGTGAAGATATCTGCCAGTTAGTTTTCAGTGGCTACATAATGTAGCTCTATGTCTCCTTTGGTAACATTGTCCCTGATGAAGTGGTGCCTGATGTCAATGTGTTTGGTCATGGAGTGTTGGATTGGGTTCTTAGAAATACAGATGGCATTAGTGTTATCACATAGAACATAAATTATGCCTACAGGAAGTCCTAAATCTAGAATTTATTGCTTTAACCAAAGGAACTAGGCCACACAACTTCCTAAGGCAATGTATTCAGCTTCAGCAGTGAACAATACAACTGAGTTCTATTTTTTACTGGACTAGGAGACTAATAATTATCCTATGAATTTACATATTCCAGAGGTGCTCTTTTTATCCACCCTACATCCTGCAAAGTCAGAATCAAAGTATCCTATAATTTGAAAGGAGGTGTTATGCATATGATACCAGATTCCTAAGTTTTGGATCCCTAAAAGATATCTAAGAATTCTCTTAACAACAATTAGGTGGGACTCCTTTGGATCAATCTAAAATCTAGCACAGAGATAAACACTAAATATAATATCATGTATGCTAGCAGTCATGTAAAGAAGTGATCCAATTAATCCTCTCTACTTCTTTTGATCAACAGATTTTTTATTTGAATCCTTATCTAAGTGGACATTGGAATTCATGGGAGTGTTGATTAGCTTGGCTTTATTCATTTTATACTTCTTCAGGATGTCTTTAATATATTTTGATTGATTAAGAAAAGTTTCATCATCCATTTGCCTTATGCTAAATCCAAGAAAGTAGGATAATTCTCCCATCATACTCATCTCAAATTTCTTACCCATTATTTTAGAAAAATCATCACATAAATCTTTATCAGAAGATCTAAAATATATATCATCAATATAGATCTAGACAATGAGTAATTCATCTCCTACTCTCCTCAAAAAAAGGGTGGTGTCTACGCTCTCCTTAACAAACTCTCTTTCTAGTAGAAATGTACTAAGCCTCTCATACCAAGCTCTGGGCACTTATTTTAATCCATACAAGGCCTTTTATAATTTAAAAACATGATTTGAAAATTAGGAATTTTCAAAACTAGGGGTTGCTCTACAAACACATCTTCCTTTATTCTCCCATTTAAAAAGGCACTCTTGACATCCATTTGGAAAAGCTTAAATCCCTTATAACATGCAAAGGCTACTAGCAGTCTAATGCCTTCCAAACGAGCTATAGGGGTAAAGGTTTTCTCAAAATTAATCCCTTCTATTTGGTTGTACCCCTTAGCCACTAATCTTGCCTTATTCCTAACCACCACACCAGAATTATTCATTTTATTCTTAAAGACTCATTTGGTTCCTACTACACTCTGGTCCTTAGGTCTTTCTATCAGCTCCCAAACATCATTCCTAACAAATTGGTTTAGCTCCTCTTGCATGGCTAGGATCCAAAATTCATCAGAAAGAACTTGATTGATGTTGGTGGATTTAGTCATTGAAATGAAGGTAGAGTGGTTTACTTTTTCTAAGTTCATGCCTAGTTCTAACACCTTCAGAAGGGTCTCCTAAGATCAGTTCTTTATGATGACTCGAAGAATATCACTATTCTCTAAATAGTGAAACTTTATGTTCTACCCTTTATTCTAGATTAGTAGATTTTACTCATTGGGTGACTTCTATAATCTCCTCTTCTTCTATCCTAGACCCTCCAGAATTATCAAATTTATCAAACACAATAAGAGTGGTCACCTCAACTATCAGGATTCTTTTATTAAAGACTCTATAGGATTTTCTAATACTTGAATAACCTAAAAATAGTCCTTCATTAGATTTTGGGTCAAACTTTTCTAGTTGAGACTTTTAATTATTCAGAATGAACACTTCACTTTTATGAGATAGGAATCTAACCCAGATGAACCTCGAATAATCATCAATAATTACATACCTAAAGACTTTTTCTCCTAAGCTTGAAGTGATGACAGGTCCAAAGAGATCCTTGTATAGGACTTCTAAGGGTTTGCTAGTATTTATGTCTTTGATTGAGTGGAAGGAGGATTTGACTTACTTTCCTAACTACATGCATCACACAGGTGGTCCTTAGTGAACTCTAGTTTTGGGACACACTATAGGAAAAAACAACTATTACCGGCGGATAAAATCCGCCGGTAAAGTAAAAATGCGTTGGAAATTATCAGTTTCCGGCGGATTACCGGCGGAATTTGATCCGACGGGTAAAACGCGCGTCGGAAAAAAAAACTTTCGTCACATTTTTTCTGCCGGAACTATTTTCGGCGGATGTTCCGGTGAATAACCGGCGGATATATTTAACAAACCAACGCCTTTTCTATGGCAGTGTTCCGGTGTAATAACTGCCAGAAATACCGGCAGAAATGGCCGCCGGAAGTTCCGGCGGATATTCCGTCGCAATAAAAAGCGATGCCTAGTATTACCGGCGAATATTACCGTCGCAATATCCGTCGGTAGTTCCGTCGCATATGCCACCAAAAAATTTGTCATATCGAATTTCCGTCACTGTTACCGGCGGATAATCCGTCGGAAACGTATAGCAGAAAAAAAAAACCTTCCTCACTTTGAAAAGTGATTTCCACATTTAAACCTGCATACAAAAAAATTGTAACAACATATATATTCCACAAAATCAATAATTACACAAACCAAAAGAGCATCAACGAGATAAGGAAAGTGTCATAAACAAATAACTAAATATGTTCAAACAACAAATAGATAAATTTGTCCAAAAAACACATAAAAACATATGTCTACATCAGTTAAATAGTTTAATAATCTCTACTCTGATTCACTTTCATCCTCAGCTGTACTTCTACCACTACTCATCTGCTCCCTCATCTTTCTCATTTCTTCTAACATTTGAGCTTGCTGCTGTTGTATCTGCATCTGCTGCTGCTGCATTTGCATCTGCCAATCAGCTTGGGCTTTTCGTACCTATTCTAGCTCAGCTGTGAGGGCAGTTATCTGTTGGGTATATAAAGATTCCTGGGTACTCGATGAAAAACTACCCCCACTAGATGACTGCCCTTCATATGCATAGGCCTGCGAGCCTAACCCATATACTCTGCCATGCTGCATTCCTCCTACCGCTTGCGACCAAGTGCGGTAGTCAGAATAGTCTGTTGATCCAACAGAAGAACCTTCACCCTGCTGCAGCCTGACTCTCTCGAAGTCGTGTATAGTCCTCCTATGAAAGTTATTAAAAAGCTATGTTATTTACACATAATATCACCAAAATTAACTTTTATACTTACATAGGCTCTCCTAGTACGCTCGTCAATCCATTGCTGGTCCTCCTGCCGCTTGTGGGTATGACTATGCAATTCAACAGGAGTCGGTTCTCTACCCAGCACTTGTTTCTATAATAGACATATATTAGTATTCTAATTAAAGTAAATTATTAAAAGATTTTAAAATTTCTTACCAAATGTCTTCTGTGCTCAGTATGAGGAACAGAACCACCTGTATGAAGGGAACTACCCAAGCCCCCAACATCAGAAGCTCTGTTCTGTATATTTTGATCTCTTCTTCTGGTATAATCTGGGCTTCCCCAAGCACTGCTCAACTCTTCCCATACACCCTCACCAATTCAGAGAGGTCGCTGGCCTGACTTTCTAATATCAGTAAACATGTCTCGCATACGAGTCGAGCCACGCTTCTCAAAGTTCTTTCTGATTTTATCATTATATTGGGGAAGCCAACAAAAATCTTTCTGCAATTAAACACATACAAGAATGAATAATTATTTTTTTAGTTTATATATATTAGATATAATAAAAAAAATTTATATAATAACATACCTCAAACTCTCTAAATCACATGTCCCGTACTTCTTTTGGGACTTTCTTCCAAGAAATATAGGGAGCATCGTATCTGCTCCGTATTATGTCCCGGATTTTATGCGTAGGATCTTTTGACGGATGAAACCTGAAAGCAATATGTTAGTCAAAAAAAACTAATTCAATTCTATTTACATGACTGAAATAAAATTAGTACTTACATGTCACCGTCAGGTTCAATCAACATGCGACCCTCTGTCGCCTCCACTGCTGTAGCTGGGCAGGAAGGTCCGGCTGTAGTGGGCTGAGGTGGTGCTGTAGCGGGCTGAGGTGGTGGTGGGACATATGACGGATATGGAGGATATGCACCATGATAAGGTGGGGGTGGGTAATAGGGGAAGAAAGGAGTGGTCTGTGTAAGGTCTGGTGAAGGTAAGTGTGGGTCTGGTGAGTAGAACTGTGGGCTACTGGCTACAGGAGTAGGTAAAGGCAGGCTAGACTGACTCTAAGTAGCAGGCTGAGATGAAGAGGTGCCCTCAGTACGTGCAGGCCTGCTAACAACAGCCTTCTTGCTGCGCCTACCAAATATATTCTTGATCAGTCCTCTCTGACGGTCATCACCTGAAGCCATCTGCACAAATATTGAAAAATATTAATAACAGATATTATGCCAAAAAATGTATAAAATATCGCAGGAATTAAATAAATGCAAGTACAAAAAACTTTTAAATATAAAATAACACAAATAGAAATACAAAAATTTTAATTTTAGTCCAAATTCGTTTACCTTATGTTGATTCACTTTCATATGATGAAACTTCTGTACCACTGTCAGACTCGTCATGAATGTCCTCTATGTTTAAATCCACTTCCTCTAACTACAACTCACTCTCAATAGTTATAATTTGATCGTCCACATTGTTAGAAACATCTTGTATATTTGACATAAACTCTTCTTGATGTGCTGGTGGTATTGATGTAATCTTTTCAATAACTCCCCTGGGTTTGGTCTTCATAACTACGAGCCAATCTTGTTTGCCTCGTACTCTACTCGGGTAGTTAGCAAAATAGACTTGGTGCGCCTGACTAGCAATGATGAATGGGTCATACTTTGAATATTTTCTACCCCGTTTGACTTCTGTTATACCATACAAAGGATGTATTCTTGTACCTTTATTCTTTACTGGATCAAATCACTCACAATTGAATAGATACACATTATTCCCAACACCAGGATATTCTAACTGTAATATTTCTTCTAATACCCCATAATACTCAGACTCATCACCTGTATGGGTATTCCCTCTAACACATACACCAGAATTATCTGTTTTTCTATCTTCACACTAATATTTTGTTTGGAATTTATAACCATTAACTAAGAAATTTTGATAACACTTTACCGCTCTATTTGGTCCCTAAGCTAGATCAAGTAGTCCATGATATTGCAAATTACTACCTTCAGCGTGGACCTAGTTATTAGATAAAGTATGTCATTAGTATGCTTAATAACTAAATAAAGATATATTAATTGAAATGAATTGTCGAAATATGTACCGCATTTTTAAACCAAATAGGAAAATGTGTTTCCACTATCTTCTGGACTTCTACTTGTTCTGTTGTATTCAATCCATCAATGAAACTCCTATAAACATTAAGGTTTAGATTTAATGAAAGTGTGAATAACAAATTTATTAGCAAGCTTATTCAAACTTTCTCGAGATATGACGCAACTTCATCACAGTTAAGCAAGACATATAAAGTGGCAACTCGCATCTCTTTATCAGTCAAATAGCGCATGGTACTAGCGCCTACGGGTTTACCACTGTCGTTGAAAACAGAAATTTGATGATTGACCCACTTTTTCAGGTGCAGTTCTCTGACTTGATTGTGACCTCGTTTCAAAGTAATACAAGCAGAACTGAGTTGTCTCGTACATTAAATATGCTTCGCATATTGAGCCTTCAGGATGCGCTTTGTTCTTAGCAGTCTTCTTAAGTTTATTTAAGTATCTCTCAAAAGGATACATCCACCGATACTGAACTGGTCCACCGACTCTAGCTTCATATGGTAAATGTAACGGTAGATGCTCCACAGAGTCAAAGAAAGCTGGAGGAAATATCTTCTCAAGTTTACACAGAATAAACGGGATATGCTGCTCCATAAGAATAAGTTGCTCTATATTTAATTTTGAATAGCATAAATTTTTGAAGAAGATACTCAGCTCGATCAAGGGCTTCAAAATTTGATCCGGCAGATAACTAAAGGCAGTTGGCAACAGACATTGCATGAAGATATGACAGTCATGACTCTTCATACCAAATAATCTCCCAGTTCTAATGTCAACACATCTGCTTAGATTTGAAGAATATTCATCAGGTACACGTAAACTCTTCACCCATTCACAAACAGCACGCCTCTGTTCTAAAGTCAAAGTGAAGGGAGCTTTTGGTTTGAAATATTTTCCACTTCCACCATCCCTCAATTCTAATGATTTTCTCATACAAATCTCTTTTAAGTCCATCCTTGCTTTTATGTTGTCTTTGGATTTATCTTTGATATCCATAACTGTATTGAATATATTATCAAAGATATTTTTCTCTATATGCATCACATCTAAGTTATGCTGATCAAGTTTGTCCTCCAATATGGTAATGTCCAAAAAATACTTTTCTTAGTCCAATTGTGGTTGACACCATATCCTGGCAATTTGTAATCAGCTAATGATGGAGATTCCACTACTGTGGGGCTGAAGCTGACCCTTTCAAATATTTCTTCACTAGTTAATCTAGGAGGAGGCAGTGACGTTACCATTTTATTATTGACAAAACTATCCTTATTTCGCCTGAAAGGATGATCTGTAGGTAAGAACATGCGATGACAGTCAAACCAAGTGTTCTTTCCTCTGTGCTTTAAAGTGAATGACTTTATATTTTCCATGCAAAGTGGATAAGCTAATTTTCCAGAAGTGTTCCAACCTGAGAGCATACCGTATGCGAGAAAATCACCAATTGTCCAAAGTAATGCTGCCCTCATAATGAAGTTCTGTTTGGTGGAGATGTCATATGTACTTATTCCCTCTTCCCATAATAGATTTAAATCATCAATCAACGGTTGCAAGAAAACATCGATCTTTGCTTTTGGATTATGTGGCCCTGGAATGATAAGCGTCAGAAACATATAAGGAGTAGTCATACACATTTCTGGTGGAAGATTATATGGTGTGAGTATGATGGGCCAACATGAGTAAGGTGAAGCAGACTGGCTAAATGGAGTGAAACCATATGCGCATAAACCTAATCTTATATTTCTTGATTCTGAGGTGAATGTGGGATATGCACGATCAAAATATTTCCAGGCATCTGCTTCTGATGGATGTGTAATAAACCCTTCCTGTGAGATATATTCTTTATGCCATCTCATATGTTTAGCAGATCTCATTGATGCATATAATCGTTGCAGTCTAGGAATTATGGGTAAGTAAAATAACCTGCTAGCTGCTACATCCTTCAGCTTTCTTTTCGTGATAGATTTTTGTTTAAATCTTGGTGCGTTGCAATGATGGCATGCAATCTCTGATTGGAAATCTTTGTAGAATAACATGCAACCGTTGACACAACAATCTATCTTTTTGTATGTCAAACCAAGCTTCGAAACTAACTTCTTAGTCCGATATAAATCTGTGGGAATTATGTTATCTGCTGGATTGGTTTCTTTAAGCAGTCCAATAAATTGATTAAAATAATCACGGGAGACATTATATTCTACCTTGATACTTAACATCTTAAGAGCAACGGATAACTCTGAGTGAGTGGTGCAACCTGACCATATTGGTTGTTCGGAAGCATGCAATAAATCATAAAAATTTTGTGCTTCTTTATTTGGTGACTCTTCTGTATATTGCTCAAATTGTACTCCACTTGCATCATGAATTAAGTCCTCAAGATTAGGTATGATATGCTCTTCATCATCTCTAGTAGCACTTGTCGATGGGCAGCATCGAGAATCCAAATGTGGTTCGTACTCACCATGAGAAGTCCAATACCAGTAATCTGGCATGAAACCTCGACGATATAGATCAACAGTTACGTCATCTGGGCTAAGGTGCACCTGATTTTTGTGTTTAGAACATGGGCAACGAAACTTCCCATCTGAGATGAAGCTGGGTAGTTGAGAAGCTGTTTGAATAAAAATATGCACCCCTCTAATGAACTCATCAGTTAATATCTTCCGTCATTGCGCCAATCGATTATACATCCAACTTCTTTGAGTTCTGATATCCATAATATATAGCATACATATAATATTGACAATCAGGATATAAGTTACGATTACTTGCCAAAATAGTTACATACCATTTGTAAAAAGATAGTAAGGTAGTCCTATCTAGGTTTGATGGAGAAATATAGAGAGAATAAATATGATCATTTCTGCAACGCTTAACTTAGAATTATGCTAATCTTTTATTGGCCAACATTCGACACCATAAAGCATTACAGGTCCTTTTCACATCATTAGGCGCGCGGTACCGAGCTTGGTACCGAGCGCGGTACCACTCGGTACCGACAGTAGTACCGGTATCGCTCGGTACCAATCGGTACCGGACAATAGAATTTTCCTTAAGTTTGAGGGGTACTTTTCTATCACACAATAAACCCGATGCATTCCTCCACTTCAACCATCCAACATAAATTCTGTTGATAATATCCCCATCTATTTCACCATCACTCTAAATAATAAATCCAAGATATCTAAAATGTGTATTCTTATTAATGACTTGATCATCCAATGTGACAATCCACTCACTAGCTCTATTACAACTAAAATTGCACTCCATATATTCTATTTTAGATCTACTCATGCGAAAACCTTTAGACTCTAAGGTAGACCTATCTGGCATGAATCCAAATTAATTTTGAGAAATATTAGCATCACACCACAACCTACGCTCCTTAACTCACTCTCACAGTTTTAGAGTATGACACATTAACTTAGTTCCTCTATAATTCGCATAATCTTGTGCATCACATTTACTCAAATGAAAGGTTTTAGACTCTAAGGTTGGCCTACATAAATCAAGGTTACCTTCAACTCCCTCTCTAGTCTTATCAACAAGAAGAATATCATCAACAAAAAGCATACACCAATGTACATCCTCTTGCAAATGTCTAGTGAGAACATCCATGACTAAACCTAGCTAACAAAAAAAAAGAAATGCGAAAAGGAGAAAGTTACCTAAACAACAACCGATCAAGCTAGCTCCCGGTGTGCGCGACCAACGTCAACGGAGCGAAGTGGAACTGCGTCCAAGCATAAAATTTTGTCAGGTTAGGGCGAACTGGCAGGAGGAAACAGAGCGTGCGAAAGGGAGAAAGTTACCTACAAACCACGGTCGTGCGTCGTCGATGGATCGGAGGATCTCGCACGAGCGACCAAGCGAGGCACCTAGCGAGCGAGGGAGGGAGGTCGTCGACGGAATTCAAGGGCAAGATCATCGTCGAATGAGCTCGATCGAGGGAGGGAGGGAGGGACATCATCGACAGAGATCGAGGCTGGCGCGCGCGTCGTCGGTAGCGGAGCCCTAAACCGAATGAGCCGAAGTCGAGGGCT
Source organism: Dendrobium chrysotoxum (assembly GCA_019925795.1). Classification (NCBI taxonomy): domain Eukaryota; kingdom Viridiplantae; phylum Streptophyta; class Magnoliopsida; order Asparagales; family Orchidaceae; genus Dendrobium; species Dendrobium chrysotoxum. The sequence continues at coordinate 68,924,526 of CM034314.1, forward strand.
CGGGGTCGATTTATTAAGATTACCGGCGTATTTTCCGGCGGAAAAGCCGCCGGAAGTATTACCGGTGGATAATACGCCGGTAATACTTCGTCGGGTTTTAATTAACCGGCGGTAAATCCGTCGGATATTACCGGCGGAATATGCGTCGGTATATTGAAAAAACCGTCGAACCTCCGGCGGTTTAGCCGCCGGAAATCTACCGACGGTATTTCCGCCGGAAAATACGCCGTAAAATTACCGGCGGTTAAATCCGCCGGAAATGCCGTCGCTGTTTCCGGCGAACATATGTCCGCCGAAAATTCCGCCGGTATTTCATTATTTTCCTGTAGTGACACCTCTCACTAAGTCTTTTTGGGTGATCTTCCTAAGGCTTTTCATGCTTGCATGACATAATCTCATATACCACAATCATGATTCATTAGCAATTAATTTGAAGCAAATAGAAATATCACATTTAAAGTAATTTAGATCCAACATGTAGATATTGTTGATCCTTTTTTCCTATAAAATAATTTTGTTATTTAAGCTTATAATATAGTAAGTTGGCAGAAATTTTATGCTGAGGTCTTTATCACAGAGCTGGCTGATACTGAGCAGATTGTGTTTCAGTCCATCTACAAGTAAAATATTATCAATGATAAAATTTTTTAAATCACCAATTATACCTGCTCCCACCACTCTCCTGACAGTATTGTCTCTGAGTGTTACCTTGCCTCCTATCTTTGTCTCCAGCGAAATGAATTAATTTGCATCTCAAGTCATATGCCATGAACATCCGCTATCTAGGTACCGCATGCTCTCATGAAGCCTTCTGTGAGAGCATCCCTATAAAATCATCAAATATCAGATTTAGGAACCCAAATAGGTTTGGGTCCCTTATGATGAAAGGAAGAATGCGATGCATACATGCTATTCTGTAAATTTTGCTCTTTTAATTTTCACACCCAATGTGTACTACCATGAATGGTGCAAGTATGGGAGATATGTCCTAGCATGCCATAAGAAAAATATTTAACTCCAGGAAAAGGGTTAACTAATCTACGTGGGTGATGGCGCCTCTTCCTAAGTTTGGATGATGCATGCTTTGATGATTATGTATAAAATTCTTCAAGTGCTGGTGGTTATTTATTTTTCATAAAAGTAGTTAATTCAGTGTCAAAAAAATTATTTGAACTTTCAAGAATTGAATTTTCCATTCTCAATGCATGCTCCCTACTCTCTAAATCAGATGTAAGAGTTTCTAATTCCTTGAATGCAACTTCTAATTCAACATGCAATATTTTTATTGAATCATGCTCAGTAGTTAAATTAGAATGCTTTTTATTTAACTCATCAAATTCATCGAGTAAAATTATATGATTGCTATCCAAGATGGAATAATCTTTAATCAAAATTTCATGCACTTTTTATAAGTTCAGAAATTCCAATTTTAGGCTAGCATGTAATTTTTTCAACTTCCTGTACGATGAATGAATTTTCTCAGAAACTTCAAGCAATTGATAACAGGTTAATTCACATACCACTTTTTAATCAGAGTGATCAAGATGATCTGCCATCAAGCACAAGTTGGTTACCTCACCTTCAGCTTCAGTTTCAGAGAGGAGTTAGATACTGAATCAGACTAGAAAGCCTTTTAGATCTTCTTCTTATCCTTCTTGAACTTGAGTTTCTCCTCACCCTTTTTCTTGCTTGGGTGAGTCTTAAGTGTTGGGCAATCAGACTTCAGATGCCCAGGCTTTCTGTATTAAAAAAAAATAACATCGGATGAACCTTTAAAATTCTTACCAGATTTACATTTGTTCCATTTTTGATGATGCTTTTGTTTTTTCCTCAAGAAGCTCTTGAATTTCCTTGTGATTAAGGCCATGTCATCATCATCAGAACTTGAAGAGTCAGAGTCAGAATCATCAACCTTCAAGGCTATGACTTTCTTCTTCTTTTTCTCACCTATATCAAACTGCCTTTGGTTCACTCCTTGCTCGTAAATAATTAGTGATCCAAGTATATTATCAATTGAATAATTATTCAGATATTTTGATTCAGTAATTATAGTAATTTTAGCATCAAAGGAAGAAGGCAAACATCACAAAATCTTGTTCACTTTTTTATAGTTCGTAAGCTCTCTTCCTAAGGCATATAGGGAAGTGACAATCTGTGTAAATCTAGTGTACATCTCAGAAATTGATTCATTGGGTTTCATGCGAAAGAGTTTATAATCATGCAAGAGAATGTTCATTCTAGATTGTTTAACCTCATTCGTTCCTTCATAAGTAATACACAGTCTATCCTAAATTTCTTTACCAGATGCATAAGTTTAAACATACATATAATCTTCAGATTTCAATGCACAGAAAAAACAGTTTAAACATTTAGCATTCAGTTGTGCAAGATCTCTATTATCAGTTGTCCATTCAGCAAAAGGAATTTCAGTTTTGACACCATTAATAAGTCTATAAGGTGCAGTATAACCTTCTCTAACAAGCATCCACATACGATAATCAATCAATTGTAAAAAGACGGACATGCGAGTTTTCCAAAAATCAAATATTTGTTCAAAAAGAGCACAAGAGATAATTATTCAATATTTGTTTGAAAAGAGCACAAGAGATAATTATTCAATATTTATTCGAAAAGAGCACAAGAGATAATTATATAAAAAATGATGCCAAATTATATCAAAATTTAATAACAATTCTAAAAGCCATCATAGGAATTAAGGAGAGTGATCCTGATTTGCAATAAATCATCAATTTCAATCAAAAGGTGGACGACCAAGGAAATTTGGAGAGAATTTGAGTTATTTTTCTCTCTATTTTTGCCTTAATAAAATCTCCATGAAACGTCCCCATCTTCTATCTAATGTGAAGTGATCATATAATAAAATCTTCATAGGACGCCCAAGTCTTCTACGGAATGTGAAATAATCATATATAAAAAGTATAGACTTGAATTCATCTTAGAAGGGCCAATCAAGTGTGAAATATGTTTCCTTATTTTAAAATTAATTTAGGATGTTAATAAGATGAGTTAAAACCCTAACTAATTTCATAATCTTAGAACCTGTTTGTGATAGCTTTCTAGCTGCTTTACATCAATCATAATTACATTTTACTACTACTTTCTTATTATTTTTTCACTATTTTTTAAAATTTTAACAGTTAAAACCTACTTTATATAATCCAATAATAAAGTTATTTTTTTAATAGCAACTTTACAATCAGCTTTATAAAACCTTACGATCATCACAAAGATACCTTTATTCATATCATGGTTATATTTTTCTGATGCAAGACATTCTTCAAAGTGAGGTCTATTATCAAATAGGAAAGCAAGTTGGGAAAAAAAAGAGAGTTTTGCCACTGGACGCTTTCGTGCAGCTAATTCAAACTCGTAATGCTATCATAAGCATCAACAATGATTCCCAAAAAAACATGACGAGGAATGAAATCTACGGTTTTTTTTTTTTTTTTTGGAACGGGGTATCTGTCCAATGTGATCTCCGTAGATGAGGCGTTTGGCGGCACAACTAATCCTTCGGCGAACCTACCAACAACCAGCCCCATAGGTGCAAGACCCACAGTTATTTTCTCCTCACTTACGGGGTCGCGCGCGCCGCATGAGAGGGGAATCGAATATGAGTTGCAAATTTTTCAATCATGCTCATCTACCAACCCAACTCAACTAAATCTGGTGGGGTATGGTTCCTTTATCACAATCACATAAATTCGCTTGCATGTACGTAAACAGGCAGTACGTATAGCACAAAATAGTTCGGTGGCAAGTGGAGCAAAAAAATAGGAGAGAGAGAGGGTACTGAGAATGCTAGCAAAGTGCATCGCAGCTGGAATAGCCCATGTGGGAAAGTGGGTAGAGAGAGAAAGTTTTGTCTGGCCTGTGTAGTGAGAGAAACATTGTTTACAGGGGAAAACTTCAACCTGGAATTCCTTTATGATTTTATTGAAAAAATTATTATTTCCATAAAAAAATTACTTTTCTATATTACTTATTAGTCATTATTATATATTAAAGAGTTCAAATCATAATATTATAAAATAAGTTAATAATGTTAAATAATTTATATTAATTTATCTAATAATAATTTGAATTTTTTGCATTTTTTTTACTTTAGTATCTCTTTAAAATGAATGACGGAAAGATAACAATAAATTTTTTTATTTTTAAAATAATATATTGAAACTTTATATATGTTAATATATTTCGACAATATAATTATAATTTTTTATTATAAATTTGGTTCAAGAAATTCCGTGAAATACTAATATAATGATTGGATGGGGACTCTGTAAAATCGTCCGTGAATGGTCTTTGGTATCTTTCACGCACTGCTTTGCGTTTGGCATTTTGTGCGTCCGTGAACTCGTCTTGTACTGCTTCACCACTTGCGATTATTTTCCCATTTTCTTCTTATCCCAAAGGACCTTCACGCGTGTCAATTCGTCCCTACTCCATCTTTGATGGACGGAAGATAATGAATAATATGCAGTTCATTTTGGTCATTTAGTAAAAAATTTTAGCTGTAAATTAGAAATTATCTTTTTTTATTATATTTAAAGGAGATTTTTTTTGGAACGGGGATATCTACCCGCTGCCACCCCATAGGAGGCGTATAGCGGCGTAACTAATCTATCGGCGAGCCTACCAGCAACCAACCCCATAGGTGCAGGACCCACAATTATTTTCTCCCCACTTAAGGGGTCACGCCGCATGAGAGGGGATTCGAACATGGGTTGGGGGGGTTCCCAACCATGCTCGCCAACTAACCCAGCTAAATCCGATGGGGTTAAAGGAGAATTTGATTCTTAATAGGATAAAATAAAGATAAAGAATTCAAGTATCTGACCCCACATAATAGGATAAAGGCTTGTTGTAATTATTGTTGTATTGTCATTAAGTAGCTATAGTGATTATAGATTGCATTTTTGTTCATATTATGAATTTTAATCATATTAGAATTGTCTTGTTTGGCAGTCTCCCTTAATTAGCTTTGACTTAGTTATGTACTTTGTTAATAAAAGGATAAATTTAGTGTTAAAAAAAAAAACAAAAAATAGAGAAAAAAATTTATTTAGTTTAAAAAAAACTATTAATTTCAATTTGATTGCCCCCATTATAGCAATCAATTTATTAGCCTGATATAATATTATGAAAAAAAATTAATTCATATTATTTTGATCAAATTTTTTATTAAAATAAATTTTAATATTTTTGAATTTGCTTTGAAATGAGTGCAATATATTACATATGTATTTTATTGATATCAAGACAAATTCAAGAATTTCTGAGTATAGTTATAAGTGAGTTAAGTTGGCTCCTGCTCGGCTCAATAAATGGCTCGTGAGTTGGCACAATGTGCTAATGAGCCAAGTTCGAGCCACCATGACTCGGCTCGTTAGCTCTTAAACTAGCTCAACTAAAAATGTAATTATATAAATATAAATTTATTAAAAATATTTAAAATATTATACCTCAATTATTTACATCAAGCGATTTCTTCTTATTTTTCTTCAAAATTCTCATTTCTTTTATCATTTCAGTGTAATAATTGCTAGAATTATAAGCATCTCTTTTTTATAATAAATAAGTTGGACCATGAGCTAATTCAAACTCTTATAATCAAGCTCAAACTTAATCATTTAATCAAGCTCAATTTTAAATTAGAGGTCGCTTGAACCAGCTTGACTCATTTGAACCACCCCTAATTCAACATTTATCTTTACCATTTTGTTATTATGTTATATGATATATTTTTTTATTAATATTATTTCGAAATCATAATTAGCTCTCTTTTTCTTTTAATAACTTGTCAAAAATAAACTCATCTCTAGGGGTGTCAATATTTGACACAACTTGAAAACCCGACTCGAAAATCCAACCCGAAATTCTAGGTTAGGGTCAACCCGTTTGTGAAATAGGTCGGGTTCAGATTCAACACATCGACCGGTTTCAAAAATTGGGTTAGGTTTGGGTTGACCCAGAAACCCAGAAATGACCCGGATTGACTCGCCTAGCCAACTCTGCTCGCTCTGACCGCGTCTACCCGCATCGCCATTGCGTTGAATCTACCCTTGCTGACCACGTCACCGTCGCGTTGCATCTGCCTGCGTCGCAGTCTCGTCGATGGGAGCCCCGTTGTCACGCGCTGGCCTTGCCTGTTGCTGTTGACACAAGCCCCACTGTCCCTCCGTCCCGCTGCCTTGCACGTTCGCAAATAAGGCATTCAGGTTTACAAAACCGTGTCGGGTTAGGTCAACCCGGTAACTCGACAAGTCGGGTTCGGGTCAACCCGTTTGAACCCGGGTCTATTCCGAGTTCGACCCGAACCCTTACCGAAACCCAATTTTGAACCCCTACTCATCTCCCATTAGCTTTTTTTTTTTAATATTATAATATGATAGCGAGGAATAAAAAAATTAGTGATAGAAATAGTATCTTCAAAATAAGCCAAAAAAATCTATCACCAATAAATATTTATATATATATCGTCGATAAGCTTCACATGCTCGTTGTAATTAGTCGTGCATGCATTAGTCAAGTATGACAAATTAACCTGACCAGTCGTACACCTAGAAGAGCCTCTAGTGCTACAAATTGCCTTAGCTTATATATATATATATATATATATATATACATATATATATATAGAGAGAGAGAGAGAGAGAGAGAGAGAGAGAGAGAGAGATGAGGCATACAAATAAATAACACACTATAATCGATATAGATTATTACAAAAATGTTTCTCTTTGTGTTAGATGCCAATAAGGACTTCTGTTAAGATTTATAGGATATGCTTGCCTGAGGCTGTGTATTGAGTGTCCTCTCTTTGAATGCTTGTACTGATTTTAATGCTTTTACTTTTCGTGGAGGATATTTTTGTTCTTTGACATTATTTGTGATTGGGAGCTTACTAATCCTCCAATTATGGATAGGAAGTCACCATAAGCAAATCTTGGAGAAATATTGCCTCCTTTGCTTGCAATAGTTTGTGCATATTGAAATTTGATGTAGATAGAGGGAAGGATGTTATTTACTTGTTGTCAAAGTAGTTTGATGAAGGTTAGTGCTTGAGCTTCTTTTATTGAAAGGATTAGCACAAAATTCTTTTTATTTTTAGCTTGAAAATATAAGTGAAAAAATTAATATCTTAGGTTAAGAGAATTATACATATTTATATGATAATATGAGTTAATTAGCATCTCAAACAATATGATAAATTAAATGAAATAAGCATCCAATACTTAATTAATTTGTTGTTATCATAATTTCAAATTGGATTTCAAGGCCTACAAATAAGTTTGATATGACATACAAATGCTGCACTTAGTAGAGTTTTGCAAAGCTATTTGCGGTAGCTCACTAAGTGCATGAGAAATACAACAACTTTTGAGAAATATGGTTCTAATTTAGCTTGGTCAATTGTAAATATTTAAATTCACTATTTGAAAATTTTTGATTGGTTAATAGGCCGCCGGAAATAGCGGCAAAAATACCGACGGATCTGGCGATAGAAATTGGTGCGAAGTTCTTTGGCGGAATTTCTACTGGAATCTCCGTCAACTTTAAGTAGACCAGCAGTATTTTCTGGTGCAAGTTTCATCAGAAAAAGTCCTACTTCCTAATTATGCAAATTTCCCCTGATGTGTGCGAAAGCCCTCTTCGGTTCCTCTCCCATTCGCCACTCGGTTCGACGACCATTCCCTCATCCGTCCCTATAGAGCTCTACAGGTGGACCTTCCACCTTAGCTATAGCAGAACAAACGTCATATGGGCGCATGTTAATTGAGCCTAAGGGTGACATGTACGTACCGCATTCTTAACATTACTAAGATAATTTGAGAAATATTTTTCCATCTAACATATTTTGTGCAGATTTCATCCATCAAAGAAGTCCACGCATAAGATACAGGACATTATATGGAGCTGGTTTGACTCTCCTTATATTTCTTAGAAGAAAATTTCAAAGGAAGTGTATGAAATATGGTTGAGTTTTAGGTTAGTAATTAATAGTATTAGTAAGAATTAAATATTTTAATTGAGCTAACAAAAATATTTTATATTGTGCCTTTTTATATGCAGAGAAATTTCTATTGATTGTCTTAGCAAATCTCAATATCAAAAAAGATTTTGAGAAGTGTGGATAGACTCACCTATGAGACATATTTACGAACATTAGGAAGTCAGACAAGCGATCGCTCTGGATTGGTGAGAGTGTATGGGCTGACATGACCAGTGCTTAGGGCAGCGCAGATTATGTTAAAAAGATGAACCAAAATAGACAAAACTGAGCTTCTAATATTGAAGGCATGGGTAGTGCTTTCCATACCGAGGGCTCAATTCATGCACAATCCCATAAATGATCATTACCAATCTCTCAAATTGTTGCTAAGGTACATTTAAGGCACCATGCAATATGGACTTCCACTTGGTCGTAGCAAGCTTCAACTTTGCACATACGTGGATGGCAACTGGGTAGCAGATATCTCATATTGCAAATCCATTACAGGGTTATGCACATTTTTAGGGGATAATCTGATCTCCTGGAGCATTAAAAAGAAACTTATGATTGCAAAATCATCTATGAAGGCTGAATATCGGGTTTTGGCCTCAGCAACGTCAGCTATTATCTGGCTTAGAAATTATGGTAGAATTTCAAGCAGCTCAAACCTCCGCCACACCACTTTATTGTGATAATACTTCAACCTTGGCTCTTGCAAATAATCTTGTCTTTCATGCCATGACCAAACATATTAACATCGACTATCACTTCATCAGCGACCATATCAAGTCCAATGAGATTGCAGTTCATCATATCAACTCTTTTGATCAACTAGCAAATATCCTAACCAAGCCACTATCTGCCACAAGGTTTCACGCTCTCTGTAAAAATTAACGATCCATTCATTGGATCATCAATTTGAGGGAGGCTGTTAGCATGCATCAGTATCATGCAACATTAGACTAATCTCAAAGGACTAACATTCTCCACTACCACCTCATTCAGTTATTACTCCATGTTTGGTTACCCTGTTATGTCACTAACGGCAGCACAAGCTACTTAACAAACCTACCCTTTAACACTCCATATATACACCTTTACAAGCATTATAATATATGATGATTTAATACACAAATTAATGTTTCATATCAGCTTTTTCTTCTTTTCATTTTCTCTATTCTTCCTCTAATATTTAACACTACCAAAGAAGGGTTGTCACAGGCCTCTCTTTTTTCTCTCTTCAGCATTAAAGCTTACTATAAATGAAATGTTTAAATTATTATTTTTGCTAAATTATATAACTCATTTTAGATACTTATATTGTAGTGATTAATAAAAATTATGGTATTAAATGCTTTAAAGCTTTATTAATAAAACTTTAAGAGAACTGAAGTTATAATAATTAAGCTAGTTTGCTTATAGTGTCAAAAAATAAATCGTAAGGTGACTATAATAATGCTTTTCAAAAGGCTATTGACGTGGTGATCGTCGGAAGAATCGAACCTGCAAGAAGAGAATTTCCCAATCCAGGGAAACAAACACAAACACAAGCTTCAAAAGCTTTAAAGAGGGTAATATTTCATCAATAATAATCCTTTCCTCCTACAATACTTGCATACTTATAGGATAATAAGAACATTCTAGAAGCTACTTGTAACAAACTTGGATAAACTACTCTTAAGGACTACTATAACTAAAATGCTCCGCATCATTCTTTCCTTGCGTGAAAAGAACTCGACTCCGTCGAGGTGTGTTATCAGAAGGGAGGTAAGTGTAGAAAATAGATTTCTGGATCAAAAATTCTACGTCTTTTATACCAATCCACGAGTGGGTTCGAGTAAACCAAAACCATGGTCATCATGATTGAACATAATTCAAGGTCTCCCAAAAATGCTGTTGGCCCATCCACATGAATGATTTTATAGATCGTATTCTTTGAAAAATGATTCAGCAGGCCAATATTTTCATATGCTGCCTTCTATTGAACTAACCTAGACAAATTAACCTTTACAACTATGCAATCCAATACCTCTCCATGAGATTTCTTCAATTGACCAATGGTATTAGCCTAATCTGCCTTACAGCCTTCATCTGGCTCCTTGACGAGGTGTTGTGCATCTGTTATAAGGCAAAGGCCATGTCTTCCCTTATTTGTAGGCCCAAATTTCCTTAACAACATATCAATTCTGACAACAATAGCATCAAGAAAATCTCCATTGCTAGTTCATTTTGGAACTTCATGCACATCATCCACTATAAATTCATATATGACTTTGATATCCTGTAAGACCACAACATGTAGATATCCACCAACCTCCTTCTGTAAGTTATTTTTGGTTTCTTCTGTGGCCAACAAGATAATGCTTACTTCCTCGTTCTTGGAATAGATAAGCTTCTTCTGTATAAAACCAATAGCCTCCTCACATGACCTAACAAATTTTGAATCAGATATATTAGTGACATTTCGTCGAGCAGCTTGTCAGCATTATGTTGGATCCGTTTTGTTAGTAGAATTTAAATCGGGCATTTTCATACCTCCAGAAAGAACATTCCCAGTACCGCTTCTAGAGGCTTTTTCATACACTTCCCTATCATTTGTATATATTTCTACTATGCTAAGGGCATGAAGACCATTACATACCTCTAATAAGGGAAGACATGGTTGATGAAGACATGGTTGGTGAAGACATTAAAAAAATTGAGCTATCTTCTAACTCAAAATTGATTAAACTAAAATTTTTATTTGATTTATTTTAAAATATATGAAATATTTAAGAGCTAATTAATTAATTATATATTATACTTATTTCAAAATAAAACTAATTGATAAAAATGAGTGTTTAATTTATATATACTAAAATATCCCAACCCAAATTTCTCCCAATGATTTGAAAGTTTATTTCTGTCGAAAAAAAAAAATAATGAGAAAACTATCCCAAACATATCTTTAATGAGCATAGCCACATGTTTCAGAAACAAGCAAAACATATGAAGCACATTGAATGAAAATATCCATTTAAATTAACAGACGGGCCATAGAATGTCCAATTCTACTAACACTTGAATGACGGATTTTCAATGGTCGAGCATTGAATCGTAAAGAAAGAAAACATAAAAAAGAAGCCAAATATTCAACACTCCACAAGCTATTATGTGATAGATAAAAGTAAGCTAGTAATTGTTTAACTTATTCAGATGCGTATAATTACATGCATAATCATGCATTTATACGTGTGAGCTCGAATTATAATTAAGTCTATGATCGTGCAATTACATGTGCGAGACATGCATAATCTCACGTGGCCAAGCAAACAAGTCCTCCCATTCCATACATTTGCTCAACTGCGCGTGTGAACCTACAAAAAAAAATTTGCTAGTCTCTAACCAAACAAAGAAATCCCATAACATACTGGAATCACATCACTTAGTCTTATCTTTTTAGACCAGAGAACCTAAACGGAAATGCTCTCATATTTTTTTTTTTTTGAAATAAATTTCTTCATGTATGTTCTTCTCTCATCAAAAAGATGTATAGATACTGCAGGCAATTTTTTGAATGGAAGACTGCTAATTTTTTTTCACTAATGAGGCATAATAACTAACCAAAAATGAGGGGGAAATAAGACAAATTTAATGGCCACTTGAATTTAAGCTAATGTAATTACAACAAACACATACATATCTACATCAGCTCTAGTAGTGAAGTATTTACTTTTTAATTTAACAATATTGAGATATTGGAAATTGAGAGACTTTGTGGGTTTGAGCAAAGATTTCTTAATTAGCATGCATTTTGTGTTTTAGGTTGAGTTTCTATTGTTATTAGTAAGATTGAAGGATTATAGACCTTCATTTTTTTAATTTAACTAGAAAAATGTGATTGTAAACCTTCATTTTTTTCTTATCAAATCAGGCTTCTGGTGCAATAAAATTTATAAATGGGTGATTACAACTGTAGTTTTTTTTTGTTCTCGCCATCAAATCCAGCCATCATTGAAGAGAAATTGAAGGATTATTGCTCCAGAAATGTTAAATGTGACCAATTCAGAACTTATAGACTTTACGGCACCTTTTGATAATTCTAATTTGATAAAAACCAATTGAGTGTTGACATTTTGTTGGATTTAGTAGACTTAAGGTTTGTTTAGGACAACTTACTGTTTTACTTTTTAGGTCACAATAACAATTTCATTTGGATATTATTTTCATGTTATTTTCTCAGAGTTTTTTAGAAATTTATGTTATAGGAAGCTACTTTTAACAACTAAGGATCTGTTTGGGATAGCTTTCTAGCTGCTTTACTTATTAGATGATAATCACAATTTTACTTGGCTACTACTTTCTTACTATTTTTTCACTGTTTTTTATTTTTTTTTGTAGTGGAATGCTGCTTTGTGCAACCATTATAATAGAGTTGCATTCTCTACAATAAGTTCATAACCAACTTTATAAAACATTGAAGCTGTTCCAAACAGACCTAAATTTGCTAGTCATTGTAAGAAAATAACTATTTGATTTTTGCAAAAGTAATATACTTAAAATTTACATTATAACTACTAAAGAAGTTATTTTCTTCATAACAACTTGTACAATATTTTGCTACCATTCCAAAGAGACCATTAATAATATTTCTGAATTTATTTACTCTTCTCTATAATTTCAGAAGTTTTGATTAAATTGATTCACATAGTTATAATTGCTAACACTATAGGAAAATCTAGGTATATCGGTGTACTTTCAGGTGGAATTATATTCGTCAGTAGTAGCGGTGGTGTAACCGGCTACTATTCCACCGGTAAGTTAGCGGTGAGAACATTTTTGGCGAAAACATACCGGAAAATCGGTCGATTTTTCAAAAACTGGTGGCAACTTTCGATGGCAAGAACGCTAGAAATTACCGGCAAAAAATCTATCGGCTTACTTAAACCTGGCGAAAAACTTCCAGCAGAAATGCCACTAGAAACATTTTTGTCGAAAAATCCACCTGAATTATCATTGGAAAAGGCCCTATTTTCCTTCCACAATCATCTTCCTTCTCATTTCTCTCCTGCTCATTCTGCTTCGCTCCCGGCCACGTGAGTTGCATCCCGCCAAATGCAGCCTCGGTCATTGATGTTCTCAGTAGACATTTACAAGATGTTGTACCATAGTGTTTGCATTTTGTTGATGATATTCTTCTAGTTGATAAGACAAGATAGGGCATTGATAAGACAAGAGGGGGAGTTATCTTATCAATGATTTATTGTGAAATAGATGTGGATACTATTAATAGAATTCAAGTTAGATGGTTAAAGTGGAGGAATGTGTTGGGCTTATTTTGTGATAGAAAATTCCCCTCAAATTTAGAGGAAAATTCTATAATATGCGATGAGACCTGCAATGATTTATGGAGTAAAATGTTGGTCATTAAAAGAGAAGCATAAAATTAAGTTAAGTGTTTGCAGAGATGAGAATGCACATGAGTAGATTTACTCTTAGAGATAAGATACGAAATGAGCATATACATGAAAAAGTTAGAGAAGCATATACCCGGTGACCCAGTTAGGAAAGTAGAGGTATTAGATTTGGCTTATGTTAAGAAAGGTAGAGATAGACTTAAAAAGACTTGAAAATATCTCTGGCATTTTCACACAAGTACACCCTTGAAGACCTATAAACAGCCTTCTTAATGTAGTAGGATTAAAGACTACGATCGCGGTGTCATCAGACACCGACCATGTATGTCTTTCTTGACATGGCGAGCAGGCTAAGACTCCTTAATTTTCTCCTAAATACAGGAGATGTCAATAGGCTACCAGATTTTTCATTGATAGGGGACCTGTGTGAAATAACACCATGTGATTTACATAATAATTTAAATTCAATCTATTTTCCTTCAATAAATGCTACTCCAATCTCTAATATCTTCATATTATATGTAAGCTAAATTCTTCATATTATGAATATTAAAAATCAAAGAAGTTGGATATATAACTGATTGGTGCAAAGATGAAAAATAATAACATATGAGTTTATTAATGGGGTAAATTTTTTCATCTAGATAACTTGTCAACTACCTATCATCATCTTGGATGAAAAGTTTTGATGCCCATGTTCTAAACATAAAATTTAAGTACACCTCACATCAGATGATATAAATCATAACTATATAAAATTTGTAGAAGTTTCATTAATTATTTAAGTACATTAGTATCAGTAGAAGTCCAAAAGATATCAGAAACATAATTCCTAAATCATTTTTAAAATACAGTATATATTTTGACTACTCATTTCTCTTAATTATCTTATAAACATTTGATTACCCAATTAGGTCCTTACTCAAGGCAGCAATTTACAGTATCAAGAACTACTGGATCTAGCTTGGGGACTGAATAGATTAGTGAAATATTTACAAATTTTTTTATTAATGGCTTAAAATTTAAAACCAAATTTTGGTGTAAAGGTAGAAAGACATATAATTCTAATATTTGTTTAAGAGGGAACACCCATACAAGTGATGATTATGAATAATACGGGGTATTACAAGAAGTATTACAATTCGAATATCTTGTGACTGATTTGATTAAATACAGAACAGAGGAATAAGAATACATATGCTTTACGATATAATAAAAGTAAAATAGAATAGGAGATATGCAAAGTTTGACCCATTCAACATTTCTAGCTAGACAAGACAAGTTTATTTTGATAACTATCTGAGTAGATTATAAGGCAAATATAATTGGCTCATAGTTATGAAGATCAAACCTTGTGGAGTCATTGTGAAAACCACATCAATATCACCAACACATCAAGAAGTGCTTATGTTAAACTTAAAAGATCTTACTAATGATGTGGATGATCAAATTATAACTAATGAGAGTGAGTTACAATTAGAGGAACTAGATTTAAACATATAGGGAAGTCATGAGAAATTTTATAGTGCTGAAGATATGCCATCATATGAAAGTGAATCAATAAATGATTACTAAACAGAAGGTAAATATATTTAATAATTTTTATTGGTGCATGAGTATAATGATAAAATTAGAAATAATTTTGAGAAATGATGGTTGACTTGCATGTGAGACATGTTTACACACATTAGGAAGTCAAGCGAGCTATCCCTCTGGATTAGTGAGAGTGTATGGGGCCAGCTAACCAGTGCTTGGGGTAGCCCAGATTATACCAGGAGGAGGGGCCAGAATAGACAGAACTGAGCTTCTGATGTTGGGGGCATGAGTAGTGCCCTCCATATTGGGTGCTCAATTCCACATACTGAACACAGACGATGTTTGGTAAAAAAATTTAAAAAAATGTAATAAATTACTTAGTTATGAATACTAATGTAATTATACTATAGAAAGATATACTGGATAGAGAGCTGACCACTATTGAGTTGCATAGTCATACCCACAAGCAGTAGGAGGACCAGTAATGGGTTAATGAGTGAGAAAAGAGAGCCTACATGAGTACATAAGTTTTATATTGTAGGTGTCATGTATAAATTGATTAATCTTATATTAAATTTTGTAAGACAAGTATACGCGACATCAAGAGAGTCAGGCCAGAGTAGGTGAGGGATCTTCGGATCTTCTAGGGGATCAGCAGATTATTCTGACTACCATACTTAGTCGCAAGTGGTAGGTGGAATACAGAAAGGCCAGGTTTATGGTTTAAGCTCATAAGCCTACGCATACGAGAGGCAGACATCTGGTGGCTCTAGCTACTCAGCAAGCAGCAGGGAGACGTATGTTGTATAGCCAATAGGTAGCTACCCTTATAACCGAGCTAGATCAAGTCATAAAATCACAAGCTGACATGAAGATGCAGATACAAATTCAACAAAGTAAGTTGTTGGATGAGCTGTAGAAATTGAGGGAGCAGTTCAGTGTAAAGCATGCAGCATCAGCATAGAAGGACAAATATTCTAATTAATTTTTTTTTTATTTTTTATTACTGGACATTTCATTTCTATGTTGGACATTTCATTACTAAACATTTCAGTTGTTGGATTATTACTTGACTTTACATTTAATTTTAAACTATTTTGTGAATGTTCAATAAAATGTTGTGATCAAATCTATTATTAATGCATTTAGCATGTCTTTATGTTCAATGCTTGAATGTGAATATGATATGTGTATATTTTTTATGCAGGTTTGTTGTGTTGTAGAAAACATGTAAGGGAGTGCTATTTTTTTGTTATGTGTATATTTTTATTTCATCAAAAAATGGAGATACGACGAAAATATATCATCTTTCTGGCAGAAAAATTTGGCCGGAAGTTCTTGTGGATAACCCGCTGGAAAATTTCGCCGATTAGTATCCAGCGGAATTTTTTGACGGTCTATCCGCCTGGATTTCTAGTGAACAAAACCGCCGAAATGAGTACTTCGCAAACGACGAATATTGCTGGATAATTTTGCTAGAATTCCGTTAGTAAATCCTCTAGAAATATTTTCGGTGAAAAATTTCGACAGAACAAGGTTTCCGACGCAAGTTTTACGGTCGACTAAATTTCCGCCGGAAATGCATTTTTTCTGGTAGAATTACTTGTTTTCTGGTGGTTCTGGGTTGCCGGTAATTTAAGTTTTTCCTGTAGTGTGAGGTAATTATAGCTTCAACAATTGGGAAATGTATGTAATTAAGATTAATCACATTTATTTCAATAGCTTAGATATTTAAGCCAACATAAAATTATTTAGGAATTCTTTCAATAATGTTATGGGCTATGCTTGGAAGATTAGGTGATTTACACTTCAAAGGTGAAATAAGAGATATATGCTTTGGTGCACAACTCAAAATTTAAAATAATCTTTAAAATAATTTAATTCATGACATGTAATTATATATATTTAACGTGTCATTTATTTAATATTCTGAATGTTTTTTTTATATACTTCGAGTTGAATATTAATAAATGTTAAAAAGATATACAAATGTCTAACATCGTGATCTTTATAAATAAATGTTGAGGAAATCGTCTAGCCATCAAATAGAGTATATTAATATCATTTGGGGGCTATTGTTTTTCCGAAGGGCTTTAATTGTACAATATTTCTTAGGCAGGGGTTTTGAGTATTCGTGTTTTTTATTAAGGCTTAATTTGGGATAATTTTTTTACTGTTTTATAAATCTACTGTAGAGAATGTGATTATTTAAAAGTATTGTAGAAAATAAAATTGTTGTAAATTTTTTTTTTCGAAGGCAAGAAAAAGTAATGGCTAAAAAAAAATTGTGGTTGTGGTCAGAAAAGCAAAGCAGTAAGAAAATTGTCCCAAAAGAAGCCTAAGAATAAAGAAATTTTTTTTTTTGGAGAAATTTGAAACTCCCTTTTAATTTATTTTTGGTGTATTTCGAAACTACCTTATTCAAGTGATTGAGAAATATACTAGGGGGTGGTTTGGTTGGCCTAAAAAAGGAATGTAATATAAAAGAAATGCAGTGTAAAAATAAGTCATTGTATTTGAAATGCATTGGAATTATTTGAAAGAGCACAAAATAAATGTAGATAATAATTATTTTTATTTAGCTTGAAGTAAAATGAATGCAGTGTATAGTCCAAAGATAGAGTGGTCAATGGCCGTGGTAAGCAGTGGTGGCGGCCATCAATGTTGGCAGACGGTAGTTGTCGGTGGAGGTGGCAGCCATCGGCGGTGTTATATTACTAGATATACATGCTAAAAGTATATATCAAACTAAAAGAGAGAACATTTGTGAAGTTTTATATGAAACAAAAGTAGATGTTGCATTGCCACAATTGATGAAGCCTAGAATTGGTTGTTTGACCAAAAATAAATGGCCTTTAAAGAGGGTGAAGACTACAGCTGAATATAGGTGTAGTCGATATAAAGTTATAGGCGTAATCGATTTACTTGTAAGGCTAAGTGCCCACTGCCTTTATAATAATTTTTCAAGTTTCCCCTGCCTTAATAACTATTTTCTTGCGTGAATCAATTGTAATTCTTAAGCTAATATTACTAAATGGTTGTACAATAACATATACTTGTTATTTCATGTGTTATCAATATTATTATACTCTCACTACTAAAAAATGGAATTTTTCGCAACACTTGTCATGGGCGGTTTGAAAACCACTACCAAAATTGTGTACTAGCAGCGGTTTAAATTGTTGCTATTAAAGAATACTAGCTGCGGTTTAAAGTAGTGCAAAAATCAGCTATTACCTTATACTCGTTGGACTCTCGCGACTCACGATCCACGGACTTCTTCTTCTCTTTTGATCCCGAACCTTAGCTTCTCTGTGCGACCCTTCTCCCCGTGTGCTAGATTGTTCGATCGTTCTCGATCTCACGGTCTTGTTTCAATCGGAGTCATCGTCTGCGTCAAAGACCAAAGTCCGGCCGTCCGCTCGTGTCCAGTTCCTCCAATCTCCCTGCTCGGTATAAACCCTAACCTAGATTTTTTTAATTTTTTCAAATACTTGCACATTACGTTGAAGTAGATGATGATTAATGAAATGACCTTATTATTGTGAATTTGTTTATATGATTTGGACGAGTTTACAATGTTGTTTGAACAAAAATATTGGTTCAGTGGTACGAGTTGTAAACATTAATTTAAAGTTTTTTCATGCATAAATATTGGCTCATCTCTTTTCTACCCTAATGGATTTCCGGTCACCATTTAGTCGCTATTTCAAGACATGTTGCACGAGCTAGCAAAACTCAGATGATTTGAGATTAGCCACATCTCTTCATAATCAATTTTATAGAATATTAAGTATTCTTTATTATTTTAAATATCTTGTTGGGATTAGATCATTGATGCAAGGTTTCATTTGATTTTGCATAAAAAAATGGGGCAAAAAAAATAAAAAAAATATATTCATTAATTCTCTGATGGCCCTATAGTAGAACATATGAGTTAGTATTTAATTTTTAAAAAAAACTCTTGTTCCTAGCAATTGAACATCCATGTCATCTATCAGGCTACCACCTCCTACCTTACCAGTTAGAGCAAGAGAGAGAGAAGTAATCTGCATGAAGTGGGAAACTCTTCCACCTTTTAGGCAACTTCCCTTCCACAAGTTTCTGAAACTTTCTTGCAAGCTGAAAGTAAAATGGCTCAAAAATAAATTTCCTGGGAATGATAAATGTGCCTTTCCATTGCTAGAAGTGTTATATATTTGTGGATTAGGAGCATTAGATGATTAGTTTGAGGCAGGAGTAGCTGCTGAAAATGGATGTTTGTTTCCTTGCATAATTGAACTGGAGCTAAAATAGTGCCCGAAGTTGAAAGAGTCGCCCTCTTTGCCTTCTAAGCTCAAGAGCTTGAAGATAGGTAACATCGGGTGGAAGACTCTGAATTGTTGTAGCATTTCAAATTCTATTCTCCTTGAAATATTTGAAAAGAAAACAATATCAGTCTGCTTTCCCGCTCACAAGATATGAGGACATCTAGAGCATCACAGCCGTTCCCGCAGAGTCAGATCAATCGTTAGATTCGTCACACGTGGCCAGCCGACAGCCAAGTCTTCCGCAAACTGTCATGATCATTCTCAGCCACATATACTTGTATTAGAAATCTATAAATATATGTATTCATATGATTGTAAAATGTAGAAAATGAGAAATACGAAATAACCTCTCTAGCAAATTCACGAATTTCTTTATGGTATCAGAGAGTTATTCTCAGCACTGACTGAGACGATCCAAGAAGAAGATCGAAACCAGCCGATCATCAATGGCGCAATCTGAATCCTCTCAGATAGGAGATCCGATGATGAATTCCTCTAGCAGCAACTACATGATACCTGCATCTTTAAAGTTTGTTATAACAAACATCAAGACGATCGTTCCTACACAATTATCCAATGAGAATTACCCCATATGGAGAGCACAAGTTTTCAAGCTCCTCAGAGCCAATGGCTTCGCAGAATTTATAGATTCAAATTCAAACCCACCCTCCCGTCTTCAATCCACTGCTACTGGTGAAATCATTCTCAATCCCAAATATGCCGAATGGATTCTGATTGACCAGAATCTTGCAGCCGCTCTTTGTTCTACCATCAGTCCAACAATTCTACCATACGTATTACATCTAGAATCATCAGCTGCCATTTGGAGCACAATTGAGAGAAGATTACAAGCATCCAACAGATCTCGTGTAATTCAACTTAAAAATGAATTACACAATGTTTCCATGAAGCAACATACAATGTCAGAATACCTAAATGAAGTAAAAACATTGGTTGACAAAATTGCTGTAGCAGGTGCAACCATTGATAAAGAAGACATCATTCTTTACACGCTCAATGGTCTACCGCCTGCATATCAATCATTCAAAAGCACAATTCGAACCATGGTACATCCAATCAGTCTTGATGATCTGTATGCATTTCTAATAAGTGAAGAAATCAATCTAAATACTGAAGCCACGAGACAACAGAATGCTACAGAACAAAACAGAGCATTATACTCTACAAGAGGTAGAGGACGCCGAGGACGAGGCAGATATACACAATCAAATTCAAGAAACAGTAATCGCGATATTCCTAATCAACAGATCACAAACTGTCAGATTTGTAACAAGAAAGGTCATACTGCAGCAAATTGTTGGCATAGATTTAACATCAATTACACAAGCTCTCAACCAAAATCCAACACAACATTCACAGCTACAAACGATCACATTAACCCGGATTGGTACTTGGATTCCGGGGCTACTTCACATCTAACAAATGATATCAACAATCTCTCTATCAGTGAACCAAAACATTACACAGGATCTGACAATATACTCATTGGGGATGGAAGCACCATGCCAATAGCGCACACTGGAGCAGGGATCTTGCCTACACCGAACAGTAAGCTTTACTTACCCCAAATATTACATATACCCAATCTTTCCCACAACCTACTTTCCATATATCAACTCACCAAAGACAATAACATTTCAATTGTTTTTGATGCTCATGGTTTCACTGTGAAGGACATCAAGACAAACAATACCTTGCTTCAGGGTCCCAGTCATAAAGGACTCTATTCCATCCCAGCATACAACAAGACTCATCATCAAAAGCCTTGTCAGCCCAAAACAACCAACAAGATGCTATGCTTTGGCATAACAGACTTGGTCATCCTCACTCAAGAACCATGGCAACCATCTCCAACTCCACTACACAAATCCACATACCCACTTTTAATACTCCTTGCTATGCTTGTAAAGAAACCAAAAGTCATAAACTCCCATTTCCCATATCTACACATAGGTCTAAGACACCACTTGAAATAATACATTCCGATGTATGGGGTCCCGCTCCAGTTACCTCCACCAAAGGATTACGATATTATGTAATCTTCATAGATGACTATTCTAGATTTGTTTGGATATTTCCTATGTCTTGTAAATCTGAGGTGACTCCTATATTCATTACTTTTCAAAAAATGATTGAAAGACAGCTTCCATACAGAATAAAACAGTTTCGGTCAGATGGAGGAACATAATACATAAACAGTATAATGCAAAATCATTTGAGAAACCAAGGCATTATTCAATAGATCTCATGCCCATACACACTGGAACAGAATGGTATCGCTGAAAGGAAACACAGGCATCTTATTGAAACAATAAGAACATTATTAAAGACAGCTGCTGTACCTTATCAATACTGGCCAGAAGCAGTTCTCACCGCTTCTTATCTCATCAACAGACTCCCAACCAACAACAACAAATCCCCAATACAGATACTCTACAAAAAGGTACTGGATTACTCACATATTAAAGTTTTTGGATGTGCGTGTTTCCCATGGATACCCCCACATTACCGACACAAGCTTGCCCCAAGAGCCAACTTATCCATTTTTCTTGGATACTCCCCCAATCACAAAGGATACAAATGCCTTAACCCAAAAACAAACCAAATTACCATTTTAAGACATGTTGTCTTTGATGAAATAAAATTCCCTTTCACAGACCAAAAACCCTCTTCAACACCACACCAGAACATAACTGACAACCCATTACTCCTCACACCCACAACCCAAATTCAAATTGATACTCATACTCAACAACCAGCATCACAAGACCCTCCCTCTACTAGTCCAGTTCAAGTTTTACCTCAAACAAGCAACACCATTGCTCCCACTCCAAATAATACTCAAAACTGCATCACATCCTACCAACCAATTATCAATGACCGACCACAAACAAAGCACCCAATGATAACTAGACTCAAAACTGGGTCTCTAAAACCCAAAACCATTTTCAACCTCTTAACCCAAAATTCTCAATTCATTGAGAAGAACAACTTCGAACCCCACACATATCAAGAAGCTGCTAAACATGATCATTGGAGGCAAGCCATGAATACGAAATTTCATGAATTACAGAAGCAACAAACGTGGACCTTGATTCCACCGCCACACAAAGCATCAATCATAGGATGTAAATGGACATATAAAACCAAACTTCACTCGAATGGGTCAGTTGCTCGATACAAGGCCAGACTAGTAGCTCAAGGTAACAGACAATAATATGGCATCGATTACTCAGAGACATTCAGCCCAGTAGCAAAGTTTCCCACAATTCGAGTACTCCTTACAATTGCATTGAACAAAAACTGGGAAATTTAGCAACTGGATGTAACAAATGCGTTTTTACATGGCACATTAACAGACACTATTTACATGAAACAACCACAGGGATATGAAGATAAACAGCATCCAGATCATGTCTGTTTACTGGATAAGGCTATTTATGGCCTCAAGCAAGCCTCCAGACAATGGTTCACAATATTCTCGACCTTTCTACAACAAATCGGCTTCAAACTGAGTAAAGCTGATCCCTCATTACTCATATTTTTACAAAACGACTCTCAGGTTTATCTACTTTTATACGTAGATGACATACTAATTACAGGCAACAATAAATCTCTCATTTCAAGCATCATTCTACAATTACACAACAAGTTCTCCATGAAACATCTCGGCAAAATTGACAATTTTCTTTGCATACACATAACCAAACACGACAAGTCACTCTTTTTGTCTCAAACTCAATATGCTATGTCAATACTTCATACCGCAGGACTCACTCTATGTAAACCCCTTTCCAATCCATCATGCACAAAACCACCAACCAAAATAGACCCCGATCCCATTCTCAATGATCATTATACATACCAACAACTCACTGGCTCATTGCAATATCTCACAATAACCAGACCTGACATAGCATATCATGTAAACTTCTTATGCCAACACATGCATAATCCTCAATCATATCATGCATATCTCCTCAAAAGACTACTTCGGTATATCAAAGGGACAATCGACTATGGAATATCCATTTCTTTGGGCCCCTTACATCTACAGTCATATTCTGACGCAGATTGGGCAAGTGACACAGAAACGAGAAAATCAATAACCAAATATTGTTCCTTTTTAGGAAATACACTGGTTACCTGGAGTGTCATAAAGCAGCATACCGTAGCAAGATCATCAACTGAAGCAGAATATAGGGCTTTAGCTATAGCTATCACGGATATCATTTGGCTCCGACAACTTTTACAAGATTTCAGCTTATCCACATCCCAGCCGACGATTCTTCACTGCGACAACAGCTCCACCATTTCATTAGCTCACAATCCAGTTTTCCATGCAAGAACCAAACACATCGAGATTGATCATCATTTTATTCGGCACCAAATACATACAAATGTTGTTCAAATTAAACAAATCAGCACTCAAGAACAGATAGCCGACATACTTATAAAACCGCTCTCGACTCAAAGATTTCATCTTCTTCGGACCAAGCTCAGCGTTTCCAGAAAACCATTCGCTTGAGGGGTAATGAAAAGGAAACAATATCAGTCTGCTTTCCCGCACACAAGATATGAGGACATCCAGAGCATCACAGCCGTTCCCGCAGAGTCAGATCAATCGTTAGATTTGTCACACGTGCCCAGCCGACAGCCAAGTCTTCCGCCAGCTGTCATGATCATTCTCAGCCACATATACTTGTATTAGAAATCTATAAATACATGTATTCATCTGATTGTAAAATGTAGAAAATGAGAAATACGAAATAACCTCTCTAGCAAATTCACGAATTTCTTTAATATTAGAGGCCTCTGACTGTCAAAACATCATATCTCCTCCGCTAGCTGATGAAATAGTAAGACTTATAGCACTAAGATACTTGACAATTAAAAATTGCTCCAATCTGATCTCTCTCAGAAGACATCGAAAAGTGCAAACCACTGATAATTTCCATCTCAATACTCAGCGATCTCAGTTTAAGTGATCCATCATCTCCATACTCAGCGATCTCAGTTTAAGTGATCAATCAATGTTGCTAATTGAGCCATTAAGTAGTATCGCCTCCTCACAAAAATCTGAGAATTATGGAGAATGATGAGCTGGTTTCATTTCCAAATGAGGCATAGTAGTTTTTGAAAGTTAGGTCACCTCTTTGTATGCTGAAATTTAAATGGTTCAAATCCTTACAGTCTCTCCCTTCTTGGTAAGCTTATCGTCACTTCAGAATCTATCTATTTAAGAAGTTCCTAAACTTCATGAATTGCCACTCCTTCCTTCCTCTTTCAAATTTCTAACAATCAAGATATGTCATTCAAAATCACATGAGCTTTAGCGATTGGTTGAAGGCTCCGATTGATACAAGATTGCTCACATTCCTTATGTCAATATTTCTACCAATTAGGATCAACTGCTTCAATTAATTTTTAAAGTTTGTAGTAGAAATAAAAAATAGAAGCGAACTTCTTTCTTCTTATGCTATTTTCAAAGTTTTTCATATTCTCTTATTCGAGTCATGTGACTCAAATATATTGTTCAATATCCTCTTATTGTTGTTGTGAATCTCTATGATTTAACTTGTGTTTTTGTTTCAGCTACAACTCCTGTTTATGTGGATTTTATGTTTCGGTTTAGTGAATGTCTCAGATTTGTTTTCTGTGGCACTGTTGGCTCACAAACTTATCTCCAGGGACATTCCTGCTCACCCTGCCTTTTTTGTAATTGTAATGCTGAAACTGATTCTCACTTGTTCTTCGAGTATGATTTCTCTTTCAGCATTTTGAAAGTTCATTGTGAAAGATCAGGTTTCGTATTTAAAAAAAAATCTGGACTTTAGTAGCGGTTATAACCGCCACTACTGTCCATAATTGTGGCGAATAAAACCACCACATTACTGGATATCGGTTTAATTTGATCGTTTTGGTCGCGGTTATAACTGACACAATTCTATAGATTTGCACCGGTTATTACCGCTGCTAAAGTAAGCACTCTGTAATATCTACCCCGCCGGTCTTCGAACCGCTGCGGAATGCTGTTGCAGCACATTGCAATTATAGCGGGAGTGTAGCAGTTTTAAAACCGCTGCAATGAAAATAATGGTGGTTATAACCGTTGGGATAGGTCAAAAATTGTGATGTGAAAGCCCTATTTTTTGATAGTGTCTATTGTAGCTAAATTTCTAGTGTTACATCTATTGTGATTGCTCTTTATTGTATTTGCCCTATTTGAACCTATTTAAATCATATTCAATCATTATCCCGCCAATGTTAGATTAAATTTGTTCTGTTATATCTGTTGTAATCTCTCTCTAAAATCATTGCATTATATCAAAGCTTGAATGAACTTGCAATTAATCATTTTTTTTTATTTTTCTAATGATGTCTAATGCAAATCTTCTTCAAACTATGTTCGAACTTTGATCGAAAAAAATTTTGAATAAAAATTATTACCGTTTGATTAGGTTAAATAAATTTTGCTCATTAATTGAAATTTTCTTTTATATGGTCTTAATCTTAATTAAATTCTGTTCAAACTCTTCTCATATATTATTTAATTATATTTTGATCATGGCGGCCTCCAAAAATAGTCCATGGTCCAAAATTAGGATATTTTGATCCGAGCAAAATATTTGGACTTATTTTCCCAAAAAATAAAATATTTAATATATTTCTCTAATTTTGAACATTGTGGAGCATACTTTTTCTATGAAAAAAAAAAATCTCTTAAAAATTCTTAGTTGTCAGAATTGCTTCATTCTTATTTATTGTATAAACCCCATCACCATTCTTGCTATGAAAAGCATTTCCTAACTTTACATTAGTGCATCGCATAGAGCGAGATCCAGAGACAATGGGCTGCGCTTGCTTAAAAACGTTAGGCCATTTGTTAAGCAGAGATTTGCAACGGCCCATGGGCTTCAGTGTATTCCACCGGACAGCCGTAGAAATCAGCTTTATTTATTTTTAATTATTATGATATAAGCAATGATCAAATTTAAGAATTTATAACGAATTTCAAAGTCCTTAATAATCATTATCTAACGGCCACATAACAGAAGTTGTCAGCTATTTAGTAAATTGGCAAGTATATTATATATGTATAATAAACAGCACAGTTTGTTCTCTAAAAAAATATTTAAATAATTTAAAATGTTTGTGTAATATATTAATATGTAAATTTTATATGTTGTATGCTCATATTTATGAATTTTTTAAAAATTTTTATCTTGATATGCCAAAAATTAATGAAATAGATTCACTGAAAAATCTCATTTAAGATCATAGTAAAAAGTATTATCATGACTAATTTACATGTATTGCATGTTAGAGAAACACTGTAATAAGCAAAAGTCAATAACTAAAGAAAACGTTCGTTGTTAGATAAAACTATATTTAGTGAATATATGTATATTTTATCAAGCCTCTCTTTGAAACATTGCCAAGATCATTACGCCTTTCTTGCAGATTGGAACTTACCCGACAAAGAATTTTGTTATCTTAAGACTGTTATAGTTACAGTCGTCGTTTACCAGGGCTTTGGTCACCAGCTCTCTTGTCATCAGGTCACCAACTTTCGTGACCTTAAGACACTGGGCAGGCGTCAGCCCCCATATATGATCTTACAACTTTGCGAAGACCTGTGTTTTTGGTTAACAGTTGTCTGCATATGCATTTAAAATATTTACAAATTTTAAAAAGAAAATGAATTCTATCATAAGCCTACTTGATCTAAGCCATGCTTGAATCTAAGATCATACATTCCAAGCAATAAATATGGCTCGTTTAACTTGAGTTCTATTCAATCTATAAAAAATGATGATCTTCAAGCTTGACTATTAGTCCTACTTTTTTGTTCATGTAGTAGCTTCTCTTCGTAGTGGAAGGGGTATAGATAAATAATATTCTTTGATGATATTATCAGACTAACTTCAAGACCTTTTTTGCTTTTTTTGATAGCAATCTTAGACATGCAATATATGAATATTATGATTGCATTACTCATCAACATCTAAAGATTCAATGACATTAACACCTTGTTAATATGCTAGAGACTATGCTAATGCAACCTGAAAGCACTACTATATAACTCATTCAAGTTTTGTGCTATTATTGTAAAATTATTTAAATTTTAATTTAAAATATGCCAATTATTTTTTTTTATTATTATGAATATATACCGTCCACTACGTGTACTCACCTAATAACAATATACTATGAACTTGAACCCTTAAAAAATGCAAGAAATATTTGAAATTTATTGTTCCTTTGTAACAATTTTTAGGGTACAATACAACTTAGGTTATGAGGGAAAAATAGTAAATCTCACATTTTATATTCTACACTTTAATTTCTACCAATAGAAATATTCAAAGAGGGTTTGCTAACATGGCACTAACTATTCTATATTTTCACATTTAACACCTATTTCATATTATTTACTAACCAATGAATCAAACATTAAACAAACAACTCCTTTCTATTGTGTTTTAACTTCTATGCATCAACATTGGTAGAAGTAGTTGAGTAGAGAAGTAGCTAGGATTTGCCAATTTTATACAACTACTGTTGAAAGAGAAAGAAACAACGAAGACTAAGACAAAAATAATGTAGATCATTTAGCTTGATTATAACCCAATATAATAAAAAAAATTGATTTGATTATCTTTGCGCTAAACTGCCAGCCTAAGTTTTTGGCTAATATAGTAACATTCATTTAAAATGAAAAAGGGCTTAAAAAAAATCTTCCTTTTGATGATATTTATCACATTCAGACTAATAGTCATTTTGTTTTATACAATAACAATGTTTGATGTATGAGATGGTGATGGCGCCACTCATTGACATCTAACTAAGATTGATGATGTTCAAGACCTAATGAACATGCAAAATTCTATGCTATTTGATTTAACTATTAACAAACCGCTATCTTGTCCTCAATCAATATTTTTTGATTTACATCTCCTTTGTATTTATTGGAGAATAACAAATTAAAAATGCTTTGTTTCATGTCCTATGCCAATTTATACAAAAAAATGCCTATTTCTTCCTTCAACAATTTTCTTTTAAGTGGAAATTAATAATTTTTTTTGTCATAAAATTTGTAAAACATAGCCTACAAATTTTCATTTTTTTATGAAACTAATCTCTTATTCTTCTTCTCTATATTAAATAAAGTCTCTCTTATAAATTCAGGAGAGATGACTATTATGCTTCTTGGGCCCTAATTTTTCTCTAAAAAAGGCCTAAAGTAGTTTTTAGCAAGGCATAACTATGAGTTGTGGTCGAGGTTCAACATCTCTACATTAAGGCTCTGATTTTCCTCAGAAAATAAGTTTGACCATCCTTATTTAATTAAATAATATCCAGGAAGAGATATTTAGAGGTTTATAATTCCTATGATAAGGTTCTAATCTTCCTTTAAAAGTTAATTAGTATGATAATCCTTTGGGTAAATTTGATATAAGAGAAGTTGTCCAAGATTAATACTTTTTATAACAAGACTCCAGTTATTAAAAGTGAGCTTAATTGCCTCAATTGGATGGATTAAATATGGGATGAGGTTGAAGCACTAATTCGCCTTCATAAGGTTATAGAAAGATGATGATGATTGAAAGTTCCTCCAAGAAAGCTGAAGGTTGAATTGATAATCCAATTTTTATGAATTTCATTGATTTTGAAAATATTTTCTTATTTGTTTACATTCTAATGGGCAAATTATTTTGTTATATGATCTTCAAAAGATTTTTTGGATTGAAATTATATCCTTTTAATATTTAAAATATTTATTTATTTATTTTTACTTTTCAAAACTAAAATTATAATAATTTTGAATTCGAAACTTTTTGATGAGGTAGCAAATTAAAAAATCAATACATTATAAAGTCTACCCTATTGGTAATTATAGAATTCGAAATCTTTTTGTGACTTATATGATAATTTAAATTGCTTAGTTTTCTTTGTTCTTTTTTTTTTTTTGGATGATCCTTTTGAGGTGTAAATCCTTTCAAAATGTTTCAAAATTTTTTTACAAAGTGAGTTTTCTTAGAAATTTTCTTAATTAAATTTTGGTCAACAATCTTGCATTAATCAATAAATGTTGTTCATTTGAAAAAAAATGTGATCATATTGTATAGTATGACCAATTCATTTTAAAACTAATAAAAGTTATTATACAATATGACATCTATAATACAATAAAATACATAGATGGAAGATAGTCTTTTAATAAATGATTTACAATTGCTAATTAATAGCTATAAAGTAATTGATTATAATAGCTACAACAAGTTGCAAAAGAATATATATAAAACCAAAGAGCTAAAAAATATTAATATACCATCATTACTTAGCCTCAATTTAGGCTTCTTACATTTACTTAAAATCATATAAAAGAGCGTAATAAGTACATAACCCAGCAAGTAACAAAAACTTATCACTGTATTCAATGCAATGCAAAAGAATCAATATTCCTACTCTAGTTCTAGTCAATATCAATCAACAATTTATAGTTTATCAATATGAGTAATAAGCAATCCATAAAATCAATATCAATTAGTAGTAAAATCAATATGATTAGTAAAGCCCAAATGATGTCTATAAATTATAAGAAATTCAATAAAAGGGATTATCAATCAATATGCCATATCAGTATGCTGTATCAGTATACTACATCAATATGCCCATCAATGCCTATAAACATCCATATTATATGTTATACCATATTGTATCTGTATCAATGTTGGTTCTATCAATTCTACTTCAATTTTTTCTATCTCAAATTATATGTTATCTTATAAATGAAAGCATGAATATGATTATGAATAGTAATGAGGGACATTTAGCATTAATGTGATATTTTCAACATCTTTCACTCCAATTGTCAACTAATTGATCTTCAGTATTAAATTTAGTCCTACATTTCAACCAATTGATTATTAATTTTTATCTTGCCATCATTATTAATTATCTTAAGTAAATTTATTGGTGGCTTTAAATAATAACTGAAGAGTCATCACTCTTTACCTATCTGCATAATTCAGTTAATCAATTACAAGCTAACATCCAGGAATACATAAAAAATTATTTATTTTAAGAAAATCTTGTCGGCCCACCCTCCTACACAAGGTATTAATTTTTAAGATCTAACTTGTATTAATTATAGTGTTAATAATCAACCTTCCTTGCTTACATATAAATGCAACATTTTTCACATATCAATCTTATCATTTTCTCCATGCTTTGCAAGTCAATATAATGTATGAAATGTACTAATTTATAAAATATAATAAAATTTAAATACTATACATTAACTTTAAAAAATCATAACTTTTAATTTACCTAGTAAAGTTTAGTAATATTATAGCCAAAACTTTCAAAATAGTCTTACATATCACATACAAAAAGTCATGGGGTGAAATCTTGATAAATTAAGAAAAAAATTCATTTTTGGGTAGAATTAGGATAGATAAAATTCTTAGAAATCAAAATCATTAAAATAAGAGTAAGAGTATCATTACTTATAATAAGAAAAATAACTTTCGTAATAGAAACAATGAATGAAAAAGCCTCACATGACTTCCACTCTCTTCTCTCTCTCTCTCTCTCTCTCTCTCTCTCTCTCTCTTTTCTTCCTCTTTTTCTCTTTCTCGGCTCCTTCCCTAGTAAGAAATGAAATGAGGGAAGGGGCATGGCATATTCATAGACATTCACAAGTTGGGCAAGCATCTTTTATGAATTAGAGAGAGTGTTTGAGCTTGTTTTAGTAAAGCTTGGGGAACCCTAGATTATGCAAGTAGAAGAGAGTAGAACAAGTATAATAGAGCTTTTGACTGTAGGGGCATGGGTAGCTCCCTCCATACTGGAAACTTAGTTCCTTACACTTAGCATGACAATATTTGATATAATCTACTCCTTACTGTAGTATTACATATATTTAAATTAACTGTGTTAACTTGATGTATTATTTTATAGAAAGAAGCACTTCGTAGAGAACCCATCGCCTTGGAGTTCCATATATACTCCATTAGCACAAAAAAAAGATATTAGTGGGTTGATAAGAAATCAAGAAATGAATTTGTGAATATTAGAATTTGTATATATATATATATATATATATATATACAAAAGAGAAAGAGAGAGAGATATATATATTTATATGTATTTCATATAGTTTAGGAGGATTATGCATGGCTATGTGTTGCTCAAACACAGGCTTCTACTTGTGAGGGATCTGTATGGGATCAACATAGTACTCAAACTATAATTTATGGTCACATGCAATGCAAGGCATGCAGAAGAGGAGAATGTACGAAGTAGACTCACAAGCCTATGCATATGAAGCTTAGTCGTCTATCTCAATAGCCTTTACAGATGACAATATTGACTAGTTAGTCAGTCAAAAAGTGGCAGCTCTAATAGAAGAATTAGAATGTATGTAGTAAATATGAGCTAATATGCAATTACAAAAAACTTAGATGCAAGCTGAGCCACCAGCATTCATAAAGCAATTCATGGAGCAACATCATTAGCAGTTGGCTCATGAGGTCGAAGAAAGTGAGGAGATGGATGATGATTAGTTTTAGTGTTTTTATGTAATCCCTTTAATATAATTTTGCATGTGTTCTTAGGTGTACTAATTCAAAACATATGAATAGAATGTTAGAATTAATTTAGTTTATCAAATTTGTTATTCAAATTAATTTGGTTTACTATTTATTTATTTTGTAATGATATGCTATTTTGTTATCAAATATTGTCTGGATTCTGTTAGTTATAAGAGAAATTGCATGAAAGGATTTTAGTTTTCATTTTTACTACAAGTTCCTGATGAATTCTTAGTGGCAAATTCGCTGAAAATGGATAATACAGGTTTTCCGTAGAAGAATGGAAGAAAATTTTTTCAAAAACATTATCGAGGTTATCATCCTCCTGATAAATTGGTGGACTATTGGTGGCTGGGTCTGCTATAGTTTCTAGCAGATATGGCCACCGGTAAATCGCTGGTCTTACCGACATTTTATCAGTGATAAAATTTATCAATTTTTTTGGCAACTGACAGCGCTACTAAAAATGGAAAAATTATTACTTGGGACGCATCGGGAGATCAATTCAGACGCGTCATGCATTCAATGCACAGTGTATTGGATGATATAGATGTCCGGATTGACCTCCGGACACGTTCGGACACCACACAGAATAATCTCTCCTAAAAAATGCCATCGGCGAGCACTATTTTATAATGTTTACTTTTCACTAGTGATTTCAATGGATTTTCCATAAAAAATTGCTTCAAATTATTTCTGATGTAAAGTTTTTCCTATAGCCAGTTTAGCGACATTTTTTTATCAGTCAGAAATCAGGAAAAAAGTTCTAGTTACTGGCAGATTTCTTCAGAAATCAGCAAGTTCCCTAATACCGTTCTTAGAGATGAGACCTATTACTATCAAGATGAATTCCATCTTCGACAATACCTCTCTCTCTTTTGTGAGTTAGTGGTTACTAGGAATTTGAATCACTCTAGCTCAAATAATGGCTAATTCTTCTGCAACCATCATGACCATAGTATGCTGTATGAGGAAAAAGTGGATTCTGTAATTAATCCTCCTCTTTACCTTTTCATCTTCATCAAACCATTCAACCATGGATTCATTTTATTTTCTTCTCAACTGCATTAGCATGGTCGACTTAGAGAATAAGATAAAGAACTGCAAAAATTGTTTCAATTTTGTGAGGTCAACCAAGAACTGACGCAGTTTCTACTTAGCTCCTAGCCTTCCCATCAAAGAGAACTGACATTCAATACTTGGGGATGACGAGTGCACTTACTTTTTTGAAATAAGGAACTCAGGATGAAAGTGTAATCTTATATTTATTACAATTTTTTAGAGCACCTGGTAAATCTTCTATAACTTTACATTTATTTTTCCTTTTAAATATTTATCTATAAAGACGAGTTCCATATGATTAGTTCCTTGAGTTTATCTTATTATTACTATTTTTATATCTTTAACTTTTACTGATGAAGTCATCCCTTTCGGGTTTGAAGTTGGCCAATTTTTGAAGGAGGCTAAAGGTGTGGAGATCAAAAATAATATTCCCTTATTAAAAATGAAAAATCAATTGTTGTTTCCAGTTAGTTTCTATGAAAATGAAGATGTCTCTAACATTAAATTTTTGAGTCTTAGGATAAGGGTAAAGCATCAGCTTAGGAGACTATATTAGATTTAGGATTCGTTTGGGACGGCTTTCTTACTGCTTTTTTCCTCATAAAGCAGTAAGAAAGCCATAGCAAACGACACCTTAATTGAACCTTTTGGTGAGAAATATTGTACTTCACAATCTCCTCTGGTATAATAGTCTAATAAACCGTTTTTTGTAAGCAAACCTCCCCTGGCAAACCTTGAGTGCATGATGGGATAAGAATAAATGATGAAATGATTAGGACAAAAGCTGAAGAAATAATAATGCAAGTCCCAAGGCCATTGTCAAATTCCCTCCTTAGAAGAGGCCAAGAACATCCACTGAGGTTAGTAGATTTTTAAGAAGATCAACCAAAAGATGAGACAAAACTCCTCCATTCAAACTTTGGGGAGTAAAACTAGTGAAGCCAAGTCACAGAGAGAATTAAAAGCTAGGAGAGAAACAACTGAGGCGATTGCTACGAAGCTAAGGAAGAAGTTTTCAAGAAAGGCACAAGTCTTGCAATGGAGATTTCTATGGCTGAAAAGAGATGACAAGATCTTGAAGTTGCCCTCTAAAGAAATATCAAGCTTGAAATTCAAGCCAGGCTACTACAGGAGCAAGAGAAAATTTTGAAGATAATTGATGAGTTTTGCAACACATTAGCCTACACAAAAAATTGTAAGCAAATCCTGACTTCATATTCATGTAAGGAATCAACTTAGACAAATTTGCGAAGAAGAAAGTCTACTTTTCTGCTATTGAGCCAAATTCCTTTTTCAGAATGACTTGGCCATTATCATATATAACTTTCTTATTGAAGCTGACAAATACCAAGAAGCCATTTGACTAATATATATTTTTTGAGTTAGAACAAATATTGATAACGAAATTTAATGGATATTAATGTTTCAAAATAGTTTTCAAGTCCTAATCTTTATTTTCATTAATATATCACCCGTTAAGTCATTGTCTTTAATGGGCCTCACTTTACATCAGATTTTTGTCTTCATGGGAAGCCATTTAGACTCACTCGTTAGAGAAGACTCTCACTACTTATGTTCCAGAGAATATATTTAAGTAGAAAGATATAATGCTTGAATTTTGCTAAAATCTTAATATGACCAATCAGTGAAGTTCAAAAATGGAGACAAAAATTGTGTTGGAAGATAGCATCTTCAGATAATTTTTTATTATGTTTGAGAATTTAACTTCTTAAAATATTAGATATTCTTTTTCCTTAATTGTACCTAAAAAAAAAAAAAAGGATAGGAGACTACACAAGTGCTGACTTTCCATCTTCCCAGGGAGTTCTTACACTTCTATACAAAGTAATCCTCAACTTTTAAGCTTAACCTTGAGGAGAGATCATTTTTACATCATACCTAAGGATATATTTGAGACGCAGCAGTATTTTATAAAGTTGGTTTTGAAGTTACTGTGGTAAAAGTATATTAACTTCTCTGATTGCAAAAAATAGTTCTCTATTATAAAAATTTCTAAAAGCGGTCAGTAATAAGAAAGTAGTAGCTAAATGAAATTGAAAAGCAAAGCAACTAAAAAGCTATCCCAAACAGACCTTTAGTCTATCTTTTACTTAATAATTTGAATGAAATTTTTAGAGAAGTTTTCTAATGTTAATTTAAGCCAATCATTAATGTTTAATAACCTCAAGTCAGTTGGAGCTACAGGGATAATAAACATTTTAAAAGGCAATTCACTGACACAAATAATTGCACCAAATTTCCTGATTATCTTGAATGACCTACATGCTCTCAGGGGCGGAACCAACCTTAATTTTCAGGGGGGGCAAACTTATAAGGCATATATGTCGGGGGTCCAAGGGGGCAGCGCCCCCTGGCGGGGTTCGACCTGCCCGGTCAGGTCGCGGGGTCAAGAGGCAGCGCCCCTGCGGGGGTTTCCAGGGGCAGCACCCCCGGAACAAATTTTGGTTTGAAGGATACTTTTGGAATTCAATGATGAATTCTCTTTACTATTTGCTGGGGGCAATTACCTAAATATCATAGTATTTTAAAATTTTTAGGGAGGGCAATTGCCTAAAAACTCTTGTAATAAAGACAAAAAATGAACGAAAAGAGACAAATTAACTACAAAATCATATAATCAATTTTAAAAAAAAAAAAAATTTGAGGGGGGGGGGGGCAATTGCCCCACCTGACGTTATGGGGGTTCCGCCCCTGCATGCTCTCATTTATAATTTTTAAAATTTTGTTAAAGGTAGCCTCTCTATCACCTGTTTCGTGTTCCTTAAAAGTTGTATTTTTTTTTCTTTCTTCAACATACTTAGTATGTTGTAGTTCCAACAGTTTTTTTTATACAGTAATGGAGGCTATGGAAATCTCAAGCAAATGTGTATGCTGACTTAGAAAATGCATGAATGAATATGTTAGGTAGGTCAAGTGGCTTTTTAAGATTATACTCATAGAGGGGGGGGGGGGGGCAATTGCCCCACCTGACGTTATGGGGGTTCCGCCCCTGCATGCTCTCATTTATAATTTTTAAAATTTTGTTAAAGGTAGCCTCTCTATCACCTGTTTCGTGTTCCTTAAAAGTTGTATTTTTTTTCTTTCTTCAACATACTTAGTATGTTGTAGTTCCAACAGTTTTTTTTATACAGTAATGGAGGCTATGGAAATCTCAAGCAAATGTGTATGCTGACTTAGAAAATGCATGAATGAATATGTTAGGTAGGTCAAGTGGCTTTTTAAGATTATACTCATAGACTATTTCAATTGGTGATTTATTTGTTGTCCTAGAAATAATACTATTATATGCAAATTTAGCTATAAGTAGGAGTAGATCATAATTTCTTAAACTCTTTTCAACTAAACATGTCAATAGGTTTCCTAGAATCCAACTAACAACCTCAGTTTGTCCATCTATTGGAAGGTGGATGTAGAGGAGAATTTTAACATAATACCCAATAAATAAAAGTATATACCGATTTGTTGTAAGGCTGATTTTTTAAGACGGATCAAACCGGCCATTTGATTGGACCACTCGCACCAGCTAATTTGGTCTGATTTTCAAAACCTTGGTCGCATACGAGGACGGAGACAACCCGATTGGGCTAAGCCAGTTCTAGGCTATTTATCCTTTTTAGGTTCATCACCATCCTAATTTAAATTATATAGTTGTTCATAGACTTATAACAACGTAGAGAGTTTTATTATCAAATATATACATCACTATAAGCTTATTAAAGCTCTAATTTAGCTAAAATAAGTAAAATTGGGCATCAATTTGATTCTTTTTAACAAATGTGAGAGTCATATTTTATGCTAAAATTTGTATTTCATCAAGTAACATTTCATTTATACCAATAAGTGTGGAAAGAAAGCTAGGACTCATTTGTGAATTCAAGTGTTGAAGATTCATGAGATTCTTTAATTATTGCCTTGCTAGCAAAGGCACGAAATAAAAACAAAATGATTGATTTGATTGAAGATCCAGCTAGCTGTCACAAACAATTCACCAAAACAGTGACAACTGATGAAAACAATCAAGGCAGGATTGCTTGCAAAATATTTCCACTCAGGTTCTGATGAATTTCTTAGATAGCTACCTATGGGCTATTGACGCCAAAGAAGAGAAAATTTCTTCTTGTGTGCTGTTTACTCCGCAAGATTTGCTATGTAAAGCGATATGTTAATGAAGTAATGAGAGAGTGCTTGTTGTAATTCTGCTTAGCATGGCATGAATACATATTACCGTCATTTAAGCTTTGTATTCCTGATATGTTACATCCCCAAATCTATGTAAACTATTGTAGATTTTATTATAATTTGATTTATAGACGTTACTGTAGAGAGGCAAAGGTCTGGGTATGATGGATATCAATGTCAATAGGTAGAATGCGATGATTGTGGAGAGATGTCAATGAAACAACATAAGTTAGAAGATTGTAGTTAGTTAACGAATGCAAGGAGATAATAGTTGAGCGATGATGGTTACAAGAGATGATTATTTGGAATCGATCTTTGCGAAGAGTTCTATGATTCTTCAAATCTGTAGCTCTCTCCAATTTCTAGTCCTTTTCTTGTATAGAATGGTGATTTTTTCCAAAATTCCCTTGCTCGATCAAAAGGTCCTTTATGATCTCCTTGATTATACAACATTCTTTAGGCATTTTAATGGCTTGATAATATTTGAGTTAAGCACCTTGAGCTCAATGATTTGCCTCATTGAGATACTCTTTTCATGTATAATCACGCAAGATTCATAATCATTTGTTCCCCCAATTGATGTTGTGACATTCTCATTGATACTTCCAAGTGCTTGATTTAAGTTCATTTACACTCTGATCAATGCATGTTTGTTGTCGTTGGGGGGTTTGCCTCAATAAATAATTTATTTTGACTCAAAATTTCTAAAATCATATTTCAAATCATCCAACAGTTAATTTTGAAAGTCTTTGATTTAAATATTTGAGATATGAATCGTACTTGATTAGATGATTTTTTTTTAATAATGCATCATATTTAAATGCATATATAGCAAATTAGCAATTCATATTTATGTATGTCAAAACATAGATTATGCTTGAATAAAAATCAAGGTTTAAAAAACGGCACCAGACCAGTCAATTCAACTGTGAATTGATTTTAAGGCCAGTCCAATTCATCTTAAAAATCATTTATGTATCAAATCAGGCTAAAACGGCCAGAACCTCAAGTTCAACCAGTGAGCCGGTCACGGTTCCCTTGAACTGGCCGATTCAATTTTTGAATTATTTAAATAATTAAATAAATTAATTTAATATATTAAGAATAAAATATCAAGTAATATTTATAATTTAATAAATTAATTTAAATTTAAAATGCTTAATTATTTAATAAAAAAAATTATCACTAAGCATTTCACATTGCTCCGTCACTCCATGTGAGTTTTTACCTCATACAAATTCAAAAAGCATTATAAACATTACCAAGAGGAAGTTCTCAAGTAATGTGAGACAAAATAAGTTGAAGTTATTTATTCTTAAGTTTGCAACATATATTATATTTTTAAAATAGATTTTTAAATAAATACTTTATGATGTAAATAACATTTATTTTTAATTAATAATGTAAATTAATTATATACTTACATTTATTATTTATGTTCTATAAAAATTAATTAATTAATTAATTATTAATAATAAATGATCTAATCTTAATAATTTATAAATGTAAATTTATTATATGAATTTAATATATAATTTATAGATGTAAATTATAGATGTAAATTATATCTATATATATAACATAAATAATAATAACTTATATTAAATTTATAAATTTATATGTAAGATAGTTTTTTGTTAAATTTGAATTAAATTTAAATATTGAATATGTTTAAATTTAAAATTACATAAGATATTATTAATGTGTGATTTCAAATTATTTTTAATCAAAAATTTATATTATTACATGATTATTCTGTCATTTAAAATTTTATTTAAGTAATTTTTATATTTATTATGTCATCTGGTTTAACCCTGATCCGACTCCTATCGAACCATTGAACCCTGAACCTTTTCTTCTTTCGGTTCTATATCCTGTTCAGTTTTCACAACCTTGACAAAAATAGAAAATACTTGAATAAATGTGAGTACAAGATTTGAATGAAATTAATTTAGAACAAACTATCCTAAAGAGATAGACAAAATATATACTAAGCCTTAATATATGGCATACCCAACAACTGATCTTGTTGGCCCATCCACTATATATGCTGTATGGAATGAATTTTTAGTATATTAACACTTTTAAGACCGAGAGGGACTATGAGGTTGCCACAACGTAAGCATATTTTTAAGGAAGAAGTTGGGCTGTACTCATAGATTTGCTTTCGCCTAGAAGGCTTACAATCATAAATTATTAAAATTAGAGTTTATGCTTGATTT
This sequence comes from Dendrobium chrysotoxum, assembly GCA_019925795.1. Classification (NCBI taxonomy): domain Eukaryota; kingdom Viridiplantae; phylum Streptophyta; class Magnoliopsida; order Asparagales; family Orchidaceae; genus Dendrobium; species Dendrobium chrysotoxum. The sequence continues at coordinate 68,963,889 of CM034314.1, forward strand.
AAAAATATTTAAGGCTGTTTGAAACTATTTATGCCGAAGAAGGAAGAGAGAGGGAGGAGAGCGAAGGTTGTTCAGAACTTTTTCGTCCATTGATTTTGTTCAAAGATTTCTTCTATTTGTTGTAAGCAACCCAAATATCTTTTTTATTTTCAATGATTTTGAGTTTGATGAATTTCTTCTCTCCTAAATAGATCAAAATATATCATTTATCGAGTTTTTACCATATAACTTTTTTTATGTATAATAGATATGAATAGTATGAACATTTTAACAGTAATATCACTAAATTTCACCAGGTATAATTAATGTTATGATTTTTTTGAAGTTATAGATATTATATAAATATTTTTGTATTGTACAAAATTGATTATTTTATACTGCGTTTTGATTGTGGCACTTGAATAAGTAAGAAAGGCTAGTTGTTAACACTATAAAACAGGTTGACTGTTAAAATATTATACCTTGTGCAGGAGGGTGGGCCGACAGACTTTCTTTTATAAATGATTTGTGGTGTTATCCCGATTTTAGCCTGTAACTGTTGCAACTTGCAGTTTTAGAAAGCTAGAACAGAGAAGTAATAATAGAGAAAGGTTAGAGATGAAGACTGGTTTCATTGAATGTATGTGTATCATCTACAACAAGTTCCTGTAGGTATACATAGAGAAAAGGGAATATTAGTTAGTTACAGATATTAGCAATTGATTGGCTAAGCTGTCTATTTGTAATCGTGGCCATGAGTGGAGATGATTTCCTGCTGCAGGTAGTGGAGCAGACATGATAGGAAGGTTTGCTTATGTTATAGCTTATCAGTATTGCTAACAGGCCCCTGCAAACTTATGATTCAATTGATTGAATTGTAAGTTTGTCTCTAAGAAATTTGAAGCGATGAGTAGACATTGGTTTGGTGAGAATATCTGCCGGTTGATCATGGGAGTTGATGTGTTGAACAGAAATTTCCTTGGAGAGAATGCGATCTCGGATGAAATGGTAGTCAATCTCAATATGTTTTGTCCGAGCGTGGAAAATTGGGTTGTTGGCCAGGGCGAGAGCAGAAGTATTATCGCATGATAGAGTGGTGGGAGAGGAGGTGGTAACCTGAAAGTCATTAAGAAGCCTTCGTAGCTAGATAATATCTGATGTGGAGGAAGCTAAAGAGCGATACTCAGCTTCTGTGGAGGATTTGGCAACAGTCAGTTGTTTCTTAACACATCATGAGACTAGTGTGTTTCCTAGAAAAGTGCAGTAGCCAGTAATGGACTTGCGGTCCATTGGATCTGAGGCCCAGTCCAAGTCGGAGAAGGATCGCAGTTGCAAGTCACCACTAGTAATTGGTAGACCAAATTGTAATGTTCCCTGAATATAGCGAAGAAGTCGTTTCAATGTGTGTTGGGCTTGATCAATTGGCATATGCATATGTTGACAAACTAAATTAGTTGCAAAAGCTATATCAGGCCTTGTGATTGTTAGATATTAGAGAGAGCCCGCTATTGTCCTGTATAAGACCGGATCAAAGTTTCCTGCAGTGGGTGAGGCCAGAGCAGACTTGACAGCGATAGGTGTTGGTGCTGATTTACATTGCATGAATCCTGCGGCTTGTAGGATGTCACGAGCATATTGAGATTGGCTGAGGAAATATCCATTTGGTCTTTGAAGAACCTGGATGCCTGAAAAAGGAAATTGGACCAAGTTCCTTTAAAGAGAAATTGACCTGTAGCTTTCGGATGAGTTCAAAGATGCAGATTTGATTATTGCCCGAGATAAGTATGTCATCTACATACATGAGAATGTAGAAGTGGGTGTTGTTGCTTGTGTAGAGTAAGAGTGAGGGATCAGACTTGCTAAACCGAAAGTCAAGCGATTGGAGAAAGTCTGTAAAGGTTTGAAACCATTGCCTTGGGGCTTGTTTGAGTCCATAAATGGACTTATGAAGTTTACATACATAATCTAGATGAGTTTAATCAGCAAAATCGGGTGGTTGTTTCATGTAAACTTCCTCTTGTAATGTGCCATGGAGAAAGGCATTGGATACATCTAATTGAAGGATCGGCCAGGCTCTTGTGAGGGCAATGGTGAGTAGGATTCGAATTGTGGGCATTTTGGCAACTAGACTAAAGGTTTCTTTGTAGTCAATGTCATATTCCTGATTGAAACCCTGTGCGACGAGACAAGCCTTGTATCGATCTACACTGCCATCTGGTTTGAGTTTAGTGCGATAGATCCAACGACATCCAAGTAAGTTGTGGTGTAGAGGTAAGGGAACAAGAGACCATGTTCTCTATTTTTGTAAGGCTATAAATTCATCAGACATTGCCAATCTCCAGGACTGTGACTTAACGGCTTGAGTGTAGCAGGTAGGGGTTGAGGGGGTTGTAGCTTTATCTAGAAGATCAAAGTGTTGTTTTGGTTTTAACTTTCCTGTTTTGTACCTTGTTAATATAGGATGATGGGAGATTGGAATGATAGGAGAAGAAGGATTGGTAGGAACAGAAGTAGCTGCTGTGGATGTAAGTAAGGGTGAGGATGTAGCTGTAGGTGAGTATGATGTGGGAAGGGAAGTTTGGGAGGTGGTGACTGAACCAGCAGGAGTAGGTGGAGAGGTTGATGCATATGGAGGTTTTAAGGTGGAGACAGGGATGAGGGTAAGTGGAGAGTGAGGATCATTGGTTGGAGTTGAGGATGCAGACATAGGTGAAGTTAGATAGGGAAATTGTGTTTCATGAAAGATAACATGGTACGAAATATGTATTTTTGATGTTTGAAGATTGAAACAATGATAGCCTTTGTGGGAGGAAGAATAACTGAGAAAGATGCAGGCTGCTGAGCGTGGGTGAAGTTTGTTGGGGGATAAAGGATGAAGCCAAGGGTAACAGAGACACCCAAATGTTTTGAGGTGAGTATAGGAAGGTTGGTGTCCATGTAAGAGATTGTATGGGATGTCAAGATGAATGGATTTGGAAGGAAGTCGATTGATAAGATAGTTAGCGGTGAGAAGAGCTTCCAACCAGAATTTGAGAGGAAGATTGGAGGCATGAAGAAGTGTGTGAGTGGTTTCAATAAGGTGCCTGTGTTTGCGCTCAGCTGTTCCATTTTGTTCGGGAGTGTATGGGCAGCTCATGTGATGTTGGATACCATTTTGATGTAAAAGATTTTTAAAGTTGAGGGATGTATACTCACCTCCACCATCAGATTGAAGGATTTTAATGCGAGTATTTAATTAAGTGTTAACCATATACAAAAAGAGTTGAAATTTCTGTATGGTTTCAGCCTTTGTGAACATGGGGTAAAGCCATGAGAAACGAGAGAAGTTATCTATAAAAACAATATAGTAATGATAGCCACTTAAGGATGAAATAGGTGCAGGTCCCCAAACATCAGTATGAACAATTGCAAAAGGAGCTGAAGTTTTCATTTCATTGATAGAAAAGGGTAGTTTGTGGCTTTTAGCCACATTACATGAATTACATAAAAAGTTAGAAATGCTGGAAAGACATATAGTGGAATTTTTCCTAGCTAAGAACTGAAGTAATTAATGATGTGGATGTCCCAGTCTTGCATGCCAGAGAGATGTAGAGGTCTTGATAGTGTTGAGAGAAGAGTTGTGGGAAGATGGAATGATGTAGAGACCGTCCCGCGTCCGACCTCTAAGGATTGGTTGATGAGTCAAATTGTCCTTTATGATGTATCCCGAGGAGTCAAAACAAATTGAACACTGGTTGTCAGTTGCAAGTTTGTGAATGGAAATTAAGTTATGTGTTAGAGAGGGAACGTGGAGTAGATTTTGAAGATGGAGCTTACGTGGGGTATTGGGTAGAGGAAGCAGACCTTGACCACTGGAGTGGATCGGAAGAGAGGTCCCATTTGCGATTGAGATGCTGTCGCTGCCGGTGTATGGTAGAGGGTTCTGCAAGTGATTGGCATCAGATGTTAAATGGGATGAAGCCCCTGAATCCAAATACCAGTTGGTGTTTAAGTTGGCTCTGTCAGACGGTTGAGAGATAAGTGCTCGAGAAGTTCCAGATGGTTGGTAATTAAGGTTGCACCGGTGCCAACAGTGAAGAGCAATATGACCTGGTTTGCCGCAAATTTGGCAAATCGGACGAGCATTATCGGGGGGTAACTGGGAGCGGGAGTTGCTGATGGGTGGTCTTGAGGAGTATCCTCTTCCGTGATAGCTTCCTCTGCTTCGCCCAGATCTTCCGCGGCCAGAGTAGAGAGCCAAGTTGTCTGTGACTGGAGTCGTATCTCGTTGGAGTTCATTGTTCACGTGGATCTCTTCACTGCAGAGAAGTGAGTATAGTGTATCTAAGGTAAACTGCAATGGTATGGCTCGGATTGTTGTTTTAAAAGCATTATAAGCAGGTGGTAAGCCATTTAGTATATGAAGAATGATATCTTCAGTATCGATGTGCGATCCTGTAGCTGCGATGCTATCAACAAGCTGTTTTATGCGGGAGAGGTATTGTGGCATGGTAGAGTCTTTCATCTGAATACTGTGCAGTTCATTTTTAAGTTGTATGACTCTTGATCTGTTGGTGGGTTGCAAGCGGCTCGCCAAGGTGCTCCAGATTTTAGCGGTGGTGGAGAGATGGAGAACATAAGGGATTACAGAAGGTGAAATTGTAGACAAAAGGGCTGCTACCAAATTTTGATCAATCAAAAGCCAGAGTTTAAGTTCAGAATTAGAGGATGAACCACTTGGACGGGTTTGTTTTCCGGTGAGATAGCCGTCAAACCCATTTGCAGTGAACAGTTTATGAACTTGTAGACTCCATATTGCGTAATTCTCATTTGTAAGCTGTAGGTTGATTATGGACTTCATGTTTGTCATTATAAACTTCAACGGACCTGGTATAGTGAAGTCCTCCATTGCCATTGACGGAGAGGGTGTTGAAGCTGTTGCAGTTGCAGATGTGGCGGAGCTTTGTTCTGCCATTGTATAAAGCTGTGAAGCTTATGGCTCTGATACCATGTTGCAACCTGCAGTTTTAGAAAGCTAGAACAGAGAAGTAAATAACAGAGAAAGGTTAGAGATGAAGACTGGTTTCATTGAATGTATGTGTATCATCTACAGCAAGTTCCTGTAGGTATACATAGAGAAAAGGGAATATTAGTTAGTTACAGATATTAGCAATTGATTGGCTAAGCTGTCTATTTGTAATCGTGGCCATGAGTGGAGATGGTTTCCTGCTGCAGGTAGAGCAGACATGATAGGAAGGTTTGCTTATGTTATAGCTTATCAGTATTGCTAACAATAACATATGACTGAATTACGCCGATGGGAAAAGGGTGATTCCTCTTAATTATTTTTGAAAGCCACAAGTAATATTAATGATAAAAGATGAATGATAATGATATAATGTTATAAAGAATGAACAGATGAAAGGATGAAAATACCACACTAAAGCTGGATATCCTACCTTACTAAACCATATCCTGATACATGCATATACTGATAACATTGATAGATATAATAGGAATATATGTACATAGATAACATATGAGTGGATATACATATTGATTACATAAAATTGATAGGATTGATAATATTGACAAATGTGTGCCTCTGATTCCTTTAACTGACACTTGAATAATTATAATACTGCTATTTTACTTATTTACTAATTTTTATGCTTTATTGATTCCTAGATTCATTATAATAATTTCTCTACTTTTATTATTGATCATCTTGAGCTTTATAAATGATAACTTATCATCGATGAGATTAGCTTTATTGACTGAATTGAGTATGCATATTGATTCTTCTAGCCTTGTGTTGAAAGCTTTGCAGAGTTTGAGTTACATTTAGGTTTTTTAGCTCATTATTTGAATTTTAATGATTTCAGGTCAAGGAAGGGGTCAAGACCAAGTGCAGTGAGATTGGGAGAGATTCTCAAATCTTTTTTAGATTTCTTTCTATATTTTCTTTCATTCTTTTATAGTAGGGAGCTTGTGTTAAATTAGTGATTATAGTGATCACCTGACTAATGTATATAAAATTTCTATAATTAAAAAAAGTGAAATATTTTGATGTATATGATTTTAATTACTTTTGCTGGACATTTAATTATATTGGTAATTTATAGAATTTATGGTATATTATTAAAATGATAAATAGATAATACTTTTAAATTTGATTCTGGACCGTGAAAATTTGGTATCACAACAGTTGTAGGAAGAATTGATTTGAATTATTACTAGAGCTTTAGGAAATTGATTATGAGTCGGGTAGATTTGTTAAATTAAGGTGCATTGATTTTCATCCATAATTGATTGCATAAGTGAATGATATGTGATTGAATGAACGGTATAAGTGTATGATAGGAATTGATTGAGTTCAACGAGTTTTGTTTCATGATTTATTTCGATTCGATTTGAGCTTTTATCTTATAATTTTTTTGTATTGATTTTGTGCTCAAATCCTTCAAAAAAATGTCGGAGATGACATTTTTTCTAAGGTTATGCGAATTGTAATAACTTAAAATTTTAAATAATTTTTTTAAATGAAAATTTTGTATTTCAGCGCTGTGCCTTGCTGAAGAAGGAAGAGAGAGGGAGGAGACGAAAGATTATTCAAAGCTTTTTATCCATCAATTTTGTTCAGAGATTGCTTCTATTTGTTGTAAGTAACATAAATCGCATTTAAAAAAACACACAAATCTCATTTTAGGTTTCAATGATTTTGAGTTTGATGGATTTCTTCTCTCGTAAATTGATAAAAATATTTTTTCTCTTGATTTACTGAGTTTTTACTGCATAGCTTTTTGTATATAATAGACATAAATAGTATAGACATTTTGACAGTAACAACACTTAATTTCACCAGGTAGAATTAAAGTTATGATTTTTTTTTGAAGTTATAGCCTTATTTTGAAAGCTTTAGTGAGTTTGAGTTATTGCTGGGCTTTTTAGCTCATTATGTGGATTTAAATCATTTCAGGTCATGGAAGGGGTTAGGACCAGATGGAGTGAGATTGGTAGAGAATCTCAGAACTTTATTTAGATTTTATTAGGTATTTTTTTCAATTTTTTTGTAGTGAAGAGTTTATGATGGATTAGTGATTGTAGTGATTTGCTGATTAGTATATATAAAACTTTGATAAATAAAAATAGTAAAATATATTGATGTATATAATTTTAATTGATTCTATTGGATATTTGATTATATTGATGATTTATAAAAGTACTTGTATATTATTAAAATGATAAATAGACATTTTTTTCAAAATTAATTTCAGGCCGTGACACCTTCTCCTCAACATCACCCTTGATTTCAATGGGATTACAAGTTTCTCATGATGAGTTACCATGGCTATGGCTTTAGACTCTCGAAGCTCATTCCGTTGTTGGTGGCTGCTTGTTGACCAACTATATATTCTTACATATCTATGAAGGTGCTATATAGGTATCTAATGGGTCTTCAAAGGAAATTTAGCTCAAATGGTCACACCTCTGTTAAGCACACTTGTCATGAGGAAAAGAAGTTAGCTCGTAAGCTAGTCGGTATCATCCCACAGAGATAAAGCTACTCTGATAGCATGGCCGCCATATAAAGACACCTAAATTGGCTATGTTGAGGAGTCACTACATTGAATAAATCCCTAAAAAATATTCTTCTAAGTTCACTCAAGTCGCAAATGTTACTCACCTTTGTAAGAGTCATAAATTTATGGATATTCGACATAGCTGAGGCCACTCAGCAACCATTGGAACTATCATGCTAATACTCAAATAAATAAATGAAGCTAATATATAACACACCATGAAGGAAAAATCATAGTGCTTAGCCTAGTTAGAATAATTTTTACTAATAGTGAATAATTGTTACTAAGGGTCCGCTTCCCTAAAACTGAGAGAAAAAATTAGTATAAACTAATTGAAAGAAAACTATTTTTAAATTCCACTATGTTGGTGACACAATAATGTTAGTACCAAGAAAGTCTTCCTTTTTGACAATATAAAGGAATTAGGAATTTTGTGTGATAAAAGTTATGATGCTAAAAGATCAGAGAGGCCATTAAGGATGGTTGAGTTGATCCTTTTTTTAGAGGTGAACATATTATAACCTTTGGATGTCTTTGAGGTAGCCTACAAAGGATCTACATTTTATCAAGGTAGTTAAAATAATCTTCAAATTTTAGGTAGTGGTGATATGAACTAAAGATGGTAGGAAAAAAGTACTCAAAGGTTAAAGAGGCAATTAAGATGGTCGAGTTGATCCTCCTTTTAAAAGAGAAGGCAACATGACTGTAGGATGAAGAAAATGTGTGGTTCGGTAAGTTACAAAGGGATGGTTAAAACTATCCAATTCATGTAACAACATGACCCGATAATGTCAAATGAAATGGCATGGGAAGTTCATGAGCGATACTAGGATTGGTTATATAGTACTACTTTTTAAGGCAATGGTGGCAGATTTGAGAAGATATATAAGGTGGAATAGACACTACAAGGAAAACTCGCTATTTCTGGCAGATCGAATACACCGATAAGACAAAAATTTTGACACATTTTCGATGAATTTTGATATGACGGTAATTTGCGCATCGGAAAAAATTTTTCAACGTATATAATACACCAAAAATTTTTTTGGTGTACTTTTCAACACAAAACCTACTAAAAAGAAGATAGTGGTTACGTCGCTTCCTTCTCCCTTATTCCGGCGTTAAATTCGTCAGAATTTCTAGCGTATTGTTACACCGATAATTCTGGCACCTAAACCGTTGCTGTATACGCCAAAAATTAAACGATGAAGATAACTAACGCATTGTACGCTGAAAATGCCGACATAGACGTATTAATACGCTGGGAATCGATACATAATTCATTGTATCATCATTTTTGATGGATTACTAGTGTTTTATCCACAGGAAACCTGTAGAAATAACAAAAAAAAAAACCTTCCCATACAGCAATCTGATTTCCATAACCTACATCAAATAGTTACATAAGACAGTAACAAACATTAACAACTAATTACATTTAGTGCAATAACAAACAACTACTCATAAACATCACCAAATATTATAAAACATCACCAAATATTCAAAAACCTCATAAAATATTCATATCAACAAATATTCATGTGAAGAGCCTTATGGGTGTGACTGTGCAATTCAATAGGAGTTGGTTCTCTACCGAGCATCTCTTTCTGTAATAGACTTCCATCCAACTTGAATTCTTCTGATAATATTCCCACCTATTTCACCATCACTATGAATAATAGATCTAATATATCTAAAACATGTACTCTTATTAACGACTTGATCGCCCAAAGTCACAATCCCCTCACTAGGTCTAGTACTACTAAAATTACACTCCATATATTCAGTTTTAGATCTACTAAAGAGAAAATCTTTATACTCTAAGGTTGATCTCCATAATTCAAGTTTATCTTCAACTCCCTCTCTAGTCGTATCAACATGAATAATATCATCAGCAAAAAGCATACACCACGGTACATCCTCTTGCAAATGACTAGTGAGAAAATACATGAAAAAAGAAAATCTTACGGTGGATTATCCTAAAAATAGCAGTGAAAGTCGGCGACTGAGGCGGCGAACATCACCAAACTCAGTCGAAGTCTGTTGGGTGATGCGTCGGTCTCAGCAGTGGCAACATTCAGCTGAGGTGACAGAGGTGAGCTGAGGGAACAAAATAATATGTATCAACATGAATAATATCATCAGTAAAAAGCATACACCAAGGTACATCCTCTTGTAAATGTCTAGTGAGAAAATCTATGAAAAAAGAAAATCTTACGATGGATTATTCTCAAAATAACGGAGGAAGTCGGTGACTGAGGCGGCGAGCGTCAGCAAACTCAGTGGAAGTCCGTTGGGTGATGGGTTGGTCTCGGCAGTGACGACATTTAGCTGAGGAGACAGAGGTGAGCTGAGCGAACAAAAATGGGAAATGATAAGGTAGACAGGTCGGGAGAGTAATAGGGTTTGGACCAACATTTTTTTTGGAGGATAAGATGCTGGAGAGGTTTTCATCGTAATTTTTGATAGTAATTATTCCTCGTGTTTAAATACACCATCGTAATATCCATCAGTTAGTATGCCAAAAATTACCATAAAAAAATACGCCGCATTATAATATGGGTTTACAGATTATGACAGCTTTAACAGCAGATAATCCGCCGGAGAATTACCGGCAAAATATACGCTAAAAATTTTGCCGTAATTGTACCATCACATAAAACATCGGTAAGAACACCATAATTTTCAGTGTATATATTTCTGCTGGAAGCTCCGACGGTAATCAAAGGTTTTCCTGTTGTGAGGAAGGTTGTAGTGTCTGCTGAAGTTTACTGGGATGATCATCATTTTTGAGGTGAGGATGACATGAACTTATAAAAATTGAGGAGGTAACAAAAGAAGGTAATACATGAAGTTAGATAAAGTCAGGATGGAAAAGCCTCATGTGGTGAAAGAACTTCATGTGTAAGAACAGAATCGATAATATAAAAAGGTTTAGGCAAAATTAGAATCCTAAAATTCTACTATGATCTAGATTTTCAAAGCTTCATAAATGAACATACATAGTGTCAATTTGTTGATTTTTAGAATGATTTACTGGCCATTATTAGAATATACTAGAATACTCATTACATTTAAATATATTGAATCTACTAAGGGGGTTGTTTGGTTGGCTAAAAAGGAATATAATATAAACGAAATGCATTGTAAAAAGAGTCAAGTGTAAAATGAAAACTTTTGAGTTATTCGAATAAGTGTAAAGTAAATGAAGGTTAATGCTTTTTTTACTTGGTTTAAAGTAAAATAAACATAGTGTAAAATTCAAAGATGGTGGTGGTTGGCAATGATGCTAGTAGTGGCTGGTGAGCAGCAATGGCTGGTGAGGGGCGACGACTGGTGACGGGTGGCATTGATTAGCAGTTGGTGATAGTAGCGGTAGCTGGTGGCTGATGGATGGTGGTGGATGATGGATGGTGGTGTCTGATGATGGTGGAGGTCAGCTGTGATGGCAGATGGCATTGGTGGAGCCTAGATGTGGTTGGACTTGTGTGGCAGTAGTGGTGGCTGATAGTGGGCATAAGGCACTATTAGAAAGTAAGTCTTTTTTAGAAAACAAAATCTATCATAAAATAAGCCAAATCCATAAAAAATTTAGCTTTATGATATATTTATGGAGGAATACATTCCGATGATAAAATCACATCGAAAAAGTATTCGTATCAATAATAATCCATCACAAATATTTTGCGACAGATTTATAACAGATTTATGATGGAGTTAAAGTAAAGAAAAATGACATTTTCATTTTAGCCAGTTGCTATAAATTACGACGGATTTGTGGTGAATTTAAAGTGAAAATACTGCCACAATTTATGGCAATCTTATGAAGGCTTGTCCTTCGCCATTTATGATGGAATTAGCGACAGATATTATCGTCGTAGCTTGCGATGAAATTTTTCGCTGTTGTATGATTCAACTTCATCATTTTGTTGTTTATAGAAAAAATTTTGCTATAAATCCACCGAAAACCTTTAGCATTAATAAAAAATAGCACCTAATATCAGTTATGTAGCTTTTTCAATAACCACAATCCAAGTAGTTTAAAAGTAGTAGCTAATAATGCTAAATATATTAATTATTAATACTAATATTTTAGCAAACACTACTAAAAGGAACATAAGAAACAAACAGTTCTACAATCATAATCCAACTGCTAAAATAAATAATCACATTCCAACTATTCTATAAACAATATAACACTACTAAAATAAACGTAGATCTTATACATCAAAAAAGGAAAATACATTAAAAACCTAAGAAGACAATCTAAGCAGAATCTATATCCTCACTCTCTTACTTAGCCAATGCAAGTGCAGGTTTTTTTTGACTAATCTACTCTATCAATCTCTGAAGCTCATCCAATATGTACATGTGCATGTCTGTTTATGATTTTTGGACATGTTTTAGCTCTATTATCAAGTTAGCCACCTGTTGGTTATAAACACTGTCATGTTTATTTATAGAGTAGCTAGAGGGAGCCTGATTTATAAACTCATCCCTTCTGCATTTTGCCTACTTCCTGTAACCAAGTGCAGTAGTCAGAAATATTTGTGAAACCCTAGAGGATCTCTCACCAGCTGCAGCCTGGCTCTCTTGAAACAATGTATACTCATCTTATAACATATAACATAAGATTAATCATTGTATAATCATCACTTTTGTTATTTTTTTAAGTATTATAACCTTATAAACTTACATAGGTCCTCCTTGCATACTCATCCACCCATTGTTGATCCTGCTGACGCTTGTGAGTGTGACTGTGCAACTCAATAGCAGTGGGTTCTCAACCTAGCAACTCCTTCTATAATATACTTAGATTAGCATGCATATCTAAATAAATTATTAAAAAATCTATTAAAATACTTACCAATCATCCTCTACACTCAGTGTGTGAAATTGAGCACCCAGTATGGAGGGAGCTATGCATGCCCCAATATTGGAAGCTCAATTCTATTGTTCTGCTCTCTCCTCGTTGTATAATTTATGCTACCCCAAGCACTATTGAGCTCGGCCCATACACTCTCTCTAATCCAAAGAAGTTACTTGCTTGTCCTCCTAATTTGTGTTAATATGTCTTGCAGGTGAGTTGCTCCATATTTCTCAAAATTCATTTTGATACATTACCATGCTCTGACAACTAGTAGAAATCTCATTGTATATAACAAATTTGAACAAAGATTATTATTTATTTGCTTAATAAAAAATGAATAAATGTTATGAATATTATAACTTACTAATATTGAACTCCCTAAACCACATGTTGCAGACTTACTTCAGAATTTTCTTCAAAGTAACATATGGAGCATCAAACTTGCTCTATATGATGTCCTATATCTTATGTGTGGGATGCTTTGACGGATAAAACCTGCATAAAATATTTAATTAAAAATATTACTTCTCAAATATCTTCGTAATATAAAGCATGCATTACGTACATGTCACCATTAGACTGAATCAACATGGGCCCATCAATGGTCGATGTTGTTACAGTCTACGTGGAAGGTTTAGTTATAGTTTGTGTGGAAGGTCCAACTGCAAAGGGCTGGTGGGTAATAAAATTACAAAATATATAGTGGATATAGGATAACTAGAAGGGACTCCTTGTGCAGATAGTGGGGGGTAGTACAAATAAAAGGGAGCCATCTACATAGGGTATGGTGATCAAAAGCGGGGGTCTAGGGAGAAAAATTGAGAATTCCCTATAGGAGGTTTAGGCAAAGCAGGGCTATGCTGGGTAAGGGTGCCAAGTTGTGAAGAAGATGTCCCCTCAGTACCTCCACCCCTACCTAATCGTCCACTAGTATTCTTCTTAAGCCTGAAAATATTTATAAATGATTGCCTGGGGGACTTTCACCACCAAAAGCCATCTACAAAAAATAAAAGAAAAAATTAGTATAGTTCTAAAAATGTAGCAAATAAGTATTAAGTACTAATATGTTGTATGGAAAAACATGTATTTATTACTACAATGTTATAAGGAAAAAAATGTAACTACTGTGTTGTAAGGATGATATAGCCAGACAATTAATGAAATTCTTACAAAAATTTTAAATTTAGGGTTTTCTAAGTCTAAGTCTATAGAATGTACGAAATATTAAATCAAACATAATCGAGATATGGCTCTACTTTAGCATAATTAAGCAGTGTGTATAATTTGACAACTCTCATCTCCTTATATGTCAAATAGTGCACGGTGCAAGTGCCTACTAGCTCACCATGTCTATTGAATACTGATATGTTATTAGTAGATTGACATATATTTGGATTACCCAAATTTTGAGGTACATTAATTCTTGTTGATTGTAACTCATGAGGAAGTAATATGGGAAAAATTGAGTAGTCTCATATATTAAATATACTTCATATATTTATCCTTTAGGACTTGCTCTGTTCTTTACAGTCTTCTTAAGTTTATATAAATACCTGAATGATGTATGGTTATGAAATAATAACATGCTAATAATATTAGATATGTTATGTTTGCACAAAATTACCTCTCAAAAGGATACATTCACTGATATTGAATATGTCCACCAACTCTAGTCTCACATGGTAAATGCACGGGCAGATGCTCTATGGAGTTAAATAATCCTAGAGGAAATATCTTCTCAAGCTTGCATATAAATAAAGGATTGTTATGCTCAATATGGACCAAAAATTCTTTATTTAGTCATGATGAGCATAAGTCCTTGAAGAAGATACTTAGTTCGGTTAAGGGATTTAAATGTGAAGATACTTAGCTAACATTCCATGAAGATGTGATAGTCATGACTTTTTAATCTAAATAATCTATTCGATATCATGTCAACACATCTATTGAGGCTGGAAGCATATCTATTAGGTAGCTTTAAGCTCTGCACCTATTCACAAATCCCTTGACTCTGCTCTAAAGTGAAGATGAATGGGGCTTTTGGCTTTAGAAGTTTACCATTTCATCTTCCTTTAAGTCAAGTGTTTTCCTCCTACAAATGTGCTTCAAGTCCATAATAGCTTTTATATTAACTTTAGATTTACCCTTGATGTCTATCACTATAGTGAACACATTATCAAAAGGATTCTTCTATATATGCATCACATATAAATTATGCCTGATCCAGTTTGTTCTTGAACATGGAAAAGACTAAAAAATGCTCTTCTTTTTCCAATTGTGAGTAACTGCATACCTGGGCATTTTGTAAATATTTAATGTTAGAGAATTAATTATCGTGGTTATAAAATTCACTCTTTTAAATATTTTTTCACTGGTTAACCTTGGTGGAGGTCATGTCATTTTTATTTTATTTTTAATGAAAGCATCCTTATTTCTCTTGAATGGATGGTTTACAGGTAAGAATATACACTGACAAACAAACCAAGTGTTCTTGCCCCCATTCTTCAAAGTGAATTATTTGGTATTTTCCATGCAATATGGACAAGCTAGCTTGCCTTCTACGCTCCAATCAGAAAGCATGTCGTATGCTAGGAAGTCACTAACTATCGAAAATAACGTTGCTCTCAATGTAAATTTTTTTTGGTAGAGATATCAAATGTAATAACTCCTTCATTGCACAATAATTTTAAGTCATTGATTAAAGGTTGCAAGAACACATCTATCTTTATCTTTAGATTAAGTGGTCCTGGAATGATAGGTGTCAAAAGCATTTAGGGTGTTGTCATATACAACTTTAGAGGAAGATTGTAGGGGGTGAGTATCATAGGCTAGTGTGAGTAAGGTGAGGCAGATTTGCTAAATAGAGTAAAACCATCTATACATAAACCTAATATTATATTTCTTACTTTTGTAGTAATTGTAGGATATATACAATCAATGTATTTCAAGGCCTCTACTTTTGATGGATGTGTCAGAAACACCTACTTATGAGATGTGTTCGTTATGCCATCTCATATGTATAACAGAGCTCACAGATGCATATAAACGTTCAATCTGGGAATGATGCGTAAGTAAAATAATCAACTGACTCACATATATTTTTCTTTCTTTTTTTTTTAAGAATTTGGTTTAAACCTTGGCGCGTTATAATAATGACAGACAATCTTTGATAAATCATCCTTGTAGTTCAACATGTATGTGTTGACACAGGAATCTTTTTTATAGCTGTAAAACTTAGTTTGGAAACTAATTTTTTAGTCTGGGATTGCATAATCAATTGACACTAGAGCTAATAAATTTATTAATGCATTCTCTAGGTACATTATATTTTGTCTTTATGTTTAACATCTTCACATCAATAAATAATTCTGAGTGAGTAGTGCACTCATTCTAAATTAGTTATTGCGCATATTGACCATATTTTTATATGAGATCATCAGGTACCCACCTAGAATCCTAATTATTAATTGATTGTTTGACAATCATCTAGCTATTAATATGTATTAAATTATACTCTAGCCTTTAATCAAGAAATCACTCAATCATTCTACAATCATCCAATCTTCAAATAATTAGTTATATAGCATGCAATTATTTAATCAATCAAAACCTCAATAAATCAATTTCAATTCATCAACATCTTGATTCAGCCCGTCAATCATTGAAACCTTTAGATCTCCAGTCACTCAACTAATGTCTACCTTCAATCTACACTTTAATCAACTAGCTTGCACTCCAAGCAATCAATTAATCTATCAATCAGCTTACATTATATCAATCAATCAATAACCCTACTACAATCAACTAGCCTAGTGCCTTAACATCATTGACCTCAGTAATGGTTGAAATCCCTTTACTAGGAGTCCCATATATCAAATCATCCTTCACCAACTCTCTCAGTCATTGATTAATCAACTTGACCCAGTTGAGTTAGTCCAAGTTAGCTCAACTGAAGATACAAGCAAATTACCACCAATCAAACTTCAGATAACCTCTGATCTTCATTAAATCTCCTTGAACAATACTCTCGGTGGATCTGACGTGACTGGTCGCCCCGGCCTATTCAACAGTTGACTTGGTTAAATAAACCTGCATATGATTAACCCAGGTCAAATAGAGTCAAGTCATCACATACATTCAAACCAAGCATATGAAATCTTCTCAATCACTCCAATATATGGTCTGGATATTTCCAAGCTATTGGTGAGTTCAATTTGATAAGTTTGACTTAGTCAAACTTATGTACATGGTCAATTTCCATCACATACACTCATCATTCATTTAAACTCCAAATGCATTGCTTCATACTCTTCCTAAATCATCCCACCAGCACCCATGCATTTCCCTAAGCTCCACCTTAGCAAGGCTTAACCCATTGACCTATTAAACAATCAGCAAATGGTTAAATAACCTCCAAATGGTCAAATGGATCAAATTAGCTAAATCAAATCTTTTCACTCAAAGGCCAACCATTCTATTAGCTTAATCATTTTCTAGAATATTCTTAAACACCCTTTAACCCTACTTAACCCTTGGATTAGCACTAAACAAGTAAATGGTTCCCCATTTCCATATGTAAAGACAAAATGGGCTTTCCAACTCATTAGCCTTGCACCAGTCCTTTGCTCAGACCTCTAACCACCTTGGGATAGGCTTCACACATCCTATGAAACCTCCAAACAAATCCTAACCATCCATATGGCCTAGGATGTTTAAATTGGGTGCAAAAGAAAAATTCCCTCATTCGAGCATACACTCACACTCTCAGCCTCCCAAAGCCTGACTTATTTTCATTTTAACTCTCAAGGCCTCCCTCTACATTTTCTTAGTTCAAATCCACCATCCAAAAGCTACCGATAGCAAGTCTTCAGCCACCCAAGCTCTAAGCTCCGTCCAAGGCTTGTTGCTTACAATCCAGACCTCCTTAGTCATTGAGTTATTTAAGGAAGTTATGCTAGACATTTCAAAGAACATAACAATCCCAAGATCACTCTCTGAGATTCACTAAATCAAGGTAAAATTGAAACCCTATCTTTCAATATATGGGATTAAATAGCTTCGTGTAAAGTGCTTTTGAAACCATGAAATCACATCCCCATTATTCTAATAATCCTCCTTAAGCTCTGTTTAGAATTTTTAAGGATTGGTTGAATATTTTGAAAGATTGGGTCGCTCTTCAACACTAGGGTCTTAGTTAACCTATATATGAACTACATGAAATTTGAGCTGTTAATCTTGCGATCAATGGCTCATATCTCATTATTTCGGTCTTCGTCCGAATCATGTGAGAGATCTAGCTGCTCTCCTTTGCATCCAACATAATCTTGTACGTTCATTTAGTACCGCACAGGATTAAATCGTGGCTATGGGCCACTGACATGGTTTAGTGAAAATTGCGTATTAAAAGATGTGTGCACCGCCACGTGTAATCATTGGCAATGATTATGTCGACGCATAATCATTGCCTATGATTGATTAATTAACTGAAATTGATTAAATATAATTAATTAAATGCATTTTATTAATAGACACTTTAAGAAATTATATAAAATTTAATATTTAACCAAATTTTACAAATAAAACCTTATTTTCTTGAAAATTTTATTCTCTTTTATTTAAACCTAAAAGTAAGCCTAAATTAAAAATATTTAGGGAGTTATTTGATTTATATGAATTTCCTAATTATCTCAATAATTCCCAAAATATTCATTTAATTGCATTCAAACTTTGCCATCACTAATCACATGCTATATGCTACTTTCAATAATTTTGCAAGATTTATTTAAGCATAGTTTTAATAACACTTAAATTTTAAATAAATAAAGTATATTTTTTTACTTATTTTCTTTTGAAAATTCATAATAAATAGTTCATCAATCTACTCCATGCATTCAAGTACTCTATGGAAGCATTAAACAGAGCTTGATCATGGATGAATGAGATTAATTATATTTGATGCGTGATTGTTCTTTATTTGAATTCCCAAATAATTAGGTTATGATTTGACTCTAATATTTAGGAATTCATTAATGCATAGTCACTTAGTCTTAGGTCACCGTGATTGTTGTCATTTAATTTTTTATATGTATGTTTACAAGAGTTAGTGACATTGATTTGTGGACCTATACAACAATAGTGACATGTAAGGACAATAATCAAGGACACATCTAGTAAACATAAGTAAAATCTAGGATTCACATACATATACTATTTGGATGAAACATTAAATATATTAAACTTAGTAACATTACACCCTATTGTTAAATATACATTGATTTGCCATTAATTGATCTTACAGCAATGATTAATCATAATTAACCCTTCATTAATGGTTGATTTTTAATAATTAACAATAAATCAAATAAAATCAATAAAATATCAAATCAACTCCAATTAATACACACAATCACTAAAAATAAAAAACCAAATTCAAATTTCATAAACCAATCAATACATACAATCACTGAAAATAAAAATCTAAATTCAAATATCATAAAATTTAATGAATATTTTAATTAAGTTAATTAAATAAATTTATTAAAAATAAAAATAGATTCAAAAATATAAACAAATTTACTTAAAAATAAAACAAAAATCAGAGAATGGTTAATTTAATTTCAATAAAAGTTTCAATTAAAATTCAATTTTAACTCATTAATTAAATAATTTCATTTTATAGTTATTTAAAAATGATAAATAAAATTCAAAAATACATAAAAATTTAAATAAAATTAAATAAAATCAGATGTTAATCATTTAAATTTAAATAAATTATTTGAATAGTTTAATTATAATAAATTAATAATTAATTAAAATTAATTAAAAATTCAAAATTAATTAAAAATTCTAAATAATTTAAGAAAAAAAGAAAAATTCAATAAAAAAATTAAACATTTACTTGTTTAAAAATTAATTTTTAATCAAATAAATTTGTTAATTAATCATAATTAAATATTGGGCTTTATGCTTGATGTTTGCTTCCATTTTGAGAATATTAAGCATTACATTACATAACCTCTAATATTCCAAAATCACCCATCCCTTTATGTAGTGCTTGATTCCATTTGGAGGGCACTTAAATATGTGATTAAGGGAATTAATAAATTTTAAATAACAATGGAATATGCACCATGCTAGCCTCCACTCATGGAAGGCATGTGTGTATAAATTGTTTTTATAACCCTTAATCAAACACTAATAAATTACTTAACATATACATTATGCTTGGCTCCACTCGGAGAGTATAGGTATTGGATTGAATGGTCCCTTCTTTATCTCTTAATACATCAATAAATAAATTTTTTAAGGCTTTCTAGGATTTATAAATTACTAGCCCTTGCACTTTGGGGTTAGTAATCTATTTCTTTATAATTAAATAATCAGCTCTAACCTTTAAAATCTAAATAATAAAATCCAAACATATATAATGTAAACATTAATTAAAACTCCCTTATATATAGCCTTTAAATAAAAAAAACATTAATAATTATTGCAACTTAAAACCTAAATGCTTATAGGACATTCCAAAGCTATATAGTCTACTTTACACACTTAGATAGTTTGTGAGGACAACCAACTCTAGCCTAGGTTAGGCTAGTGGAGTGAATTGATTGAAGGGTGCTTTACTTGGAGAGCACCCTTTATTTGTTTATTTATATTTATGTACTATGGATGCCAAACATTTAATTTTTGTTGGTGTACTTAGGCATCTTTAAGGACTACATTAGAAGCATTTGGATATTACACATCTGCTGCACTTTATATGCCAATGCTTTTCTTTCAACTTTTTATATTTCCTGCAAGAGTCATTAGAATGTACCTAGGGCGTGTGATGTACAAGTACAAGAGTCTGTAAAATGTAGATTTCTATATAGATCGAGTTGTAAAGTGTCCAATGTTATAAGAAATTATATATACCTGCACATATAAATACAGGTGGGGCTCCATAAGATGATATCCCCACCTTAAGGGGATAATCTCTTTTGGAATTCCAGAGAAGATCTGTAGCTAAAAAACTACTAAGTTGGTGTATCTGATTCTACATATATGATAGGCTTAGAACCCAATTTCTTTTGTGGCGGAGCTTTGCTACCTTTACTTTCCTGCAGAGTCGATTATATATCTCAAATGAATTTAATAAATGAAATTGTTTTATTATACACCCTCTTTCATTTATATTGCATACAACCATTGCATCAAATGGGTGGTAGATTGCATTAGTGAGTAGAATTTTTTTAGGTTTTTCTCAGTGTATGTGTTCTGGACTTTGTAGTAAGACATATACTAGATATAAGATAATACAGTACTGGGTATTGTATACACTAACACCTTTACCCTAACATGCATACATACATGCATTTTATTTTCTATAATGTACACTAGCCCAACACATAAGCCAACGGCAACATATGATGGGCCTAAGCGACGGGGATGCCGTAATTCTCTTATGGTTAGGGCTGTTATGCTGCCAAAATATCTTCAAAATTTTGTTGGTAAGAACATTTAGTTAGGTTAATTAGATGAAATTTAGAGTTTTTAGTGAGTCATCTCGTTAACATTACTTTAATGTAAAGTCAAAATTATTCATCTTGAGTCACTAATTTGGAATCTGATTTACTCCTTTGAACCCTTAGGATAGAGCTATCTTTATCCTATATTTCATCTAGGCAGATTGCTTATGAAATAGATTTTTAGCTGGCTACTCATTCCAAGAAGGCATAAGCCCAGTTGTATTTAAACACCTCTTAATCCTAATAAATAATATTTATACACATATGTTAAATATTAATGTATTTTCTATAAAATTTAACAATATTTTTGAAGAGATGATTGATATTTTTAAACATCTAAGGTAACCTGCTTATATACATTATTGTATTATAAGTTTAGAATCTAATCTCCACTTTAATCAAGAGGGTTTTACTTATATACATGCTTATGAAATAGTCGACTAATGCTTATCCTGGGTTAATTTCATATTTGAAATGATAGGTGAATGTAGATTTTATCTTTCGGGATAATTCTTACATCTCCTAGGCCAAGTTTAAGTATGAAAATTAAATTATTTCTTTTCTCAAATCGATAATGCGGTGTTAGCTTATTCTTTGGGGTAATTAACACTAATTATGTGGATTTGTCTAAAGAAGTGTTAAATAATAGATTGAGTGGAAACAATTCATAAATTTAGTTTGTCCACAAGATTTTTCTGGTGGCTCCACTGAGGAAAGAGTTTACTTTCCATCTTTAGTGGAGACTAGGTTCTAAATCTATAATATTACTAGTTATATAAGCAAGTTGCTTATTTTCATGCATTGTATCTAAGATTTCATTTCCATTAATCATCTCTTCGATCATTAAGTTCAACTTTAATCTTCAATCTATCATCTTCTAAATATGCACTTTATAATCATGTCCTTTCTGTAGTTTGGGTCCTTAGGTTCCTTCACTTTCCAAATGTCAATCATTTAGAATTTCCCTTATTGATTCAGCATTCAGATCTGAGTTTAGCAAGTTCAAGAATTGATTTGGATTTCCTGTTAAATTGCTGAAAATGTCTTGAAAACTCATCTTCAACCTCAGCATCACCACTTAGAAATCTGTTGAGGGCATCTAAATCATGTTTAGATTAGGTTTTGACAATCTACAAGTGACTTTTACTACAGCACAAACTGAAGTGGTAGCACATACTGTTGAGTCCGTTAAGTTAACTCCACTCCAAGTCAACATTGAGGGTGGGTCTGTAGTTTCTCCTGTAGCTGTTAAACCCTCACTCTTCTCTCATTTGACTTTCCCCCAATTAGTTTCCATAACTAAGGGGAAGTCTCCAGTCCATTCTGAAACCCCTTTATTTGGAAACTTTGAGATGAGGTCATCTTCTGGAAGACTGGAGATGACTAAGTCATAACACCACAACATGAACCACTACATGAGGAGAAGGGCAGAGAAAGCTGACCAATCAGAGGAAGATGCTCTGATTGCTTCTACAACTAAAGCTACAAGGAAAACATATTTTGAAGTACTAGAGGCATACATTAAATCTCCTCAGTTAGTAGGTAGTTAGTATGATCTGTTGTCTGCTGCTGCTGCAGAAGAGAATGTAGTACGTGTAGAAAATTATCCTCCTACTCCATTCCATGGAGATCCTATCCTTCCTTCTCTATATGAAAGAAGAGAAAGTTTAAAGGAGATCATCCTGTGTTTCCTATCAATGGACGATACCTTAAGAAGTGTTATAATGGTTAATGTACTACAGAAAAATAAATATTGAAGTTTAACTTTTTAGTGTTGCTGATGCTATATAAAGTGAATTGGGTCCAAATGGAAGAACTAAGAACTTACCACTAATGGAGTTCAGAGGTCTTGGTCCTAAATCCATTCATTCGGGAATCAATCTTTCGTCTAAGTATTCAGCTTTGTCTAGAGATTGATCTTCAAGTCAAAGTTTAAATTCACCTTTCTAATAATTATCATTGGTTAAGTTTTAAATCCACTTATTCAGGAGTTGATCTCCAGTTTGAGTATTCATCTTTATTTGGGAATCGATGTCTTAGTCAAAGTCTAAATTCACCTCTCTGATAATCGATCTATCAGTTAGGTTCTAAATCTACTCGTCTGGGAATCAATCTCCCATTAGAGTATTCAACTTTATCTCAAAATTGATCTTTTAGTCAATGTCTAAATTTACCTTTCTGATAATCGATCTATCGGTCAGGTTCTAAATTCACTCTTCTGGTAATTGATCTCCCATTTGAGTATTCAGCTTTTTCTAGAAATTGATCTTCCTGTCAAAGTTTAAATTTTCCTTTTCGATAATTGATCTATCAATCAGGTTTTAAATCCACTCATTCAAGAATCGATCTCCCATCTAAGTGTTTAACTTTGTATGGAAATCGATCTTCCAGTTAATGTTAAAATTCACCTTTTTGAATATTGATTTATTGGTCAAGTTCTAAATTCTCTTGTTTGAGAATTGATCTCCATTCAAGTATTCTGCTTTTTCTAAAAATTAATCTTCTAGTCAAAGTCTAAATTCACCTTTCTGATAATTAATCTATTGATCAGGTTCTATATTTGCTCATCTGGGAATTAATCTCCCATTTTAGTATTCAGCTTTTTCTGGAAATTAATCTTCCAATCAAAGTTTAAATTTACCTTTTCAATAATTGATCTATCAGTTAGAGTTTAAATCACTCATTCGAGAATTGATCTCCCATCTTAGTATTCATCTTTGTTTGGAAATCGATCTTCTAGTCAAAGCTAAATTTTAACTTTTCAATAATCAATCTATTGGTCAAGTTCTAAATTTGCTTGTTTGGGAATCAATCTCCTGCACGAGCATTCAGCTTTATCTAAAAATTGATATTCTAGTCAAAATTTAAATTCACCTTTTAGATAATTGATTTTTCGGTTAGGTTCTAAATTCACTCTTTCAGGAATCAATCTCCTATTCGTGTATTCATCTTTGTTTGGGAATCGATCTCCAAGTCAAAGTCTAAATTCACCTCTCTAATAATCGATCTATCGTGTAGGTTTTGAATTCACTAATTCAAGAATTGACATCCCATTCGAGTATTTAGTTTTTTATAAGAATCGATCTCTTAGTCAAAATCTAAATTTTACCTCTCCGCTAATCGATTTATCGGTTAGGTTTTTAATTCACTCATCTGGGAATTGATATCCAATTCAAGTATTTAATTTTTTCTGAGAATCAATCTCTCAGTCAAAATCTAAAGTTCACCTCTTCGATAATCAATATATTAGTTAGGTTTTAAATTCACTCGTTTGGGAATTGATATCCCTTTCAAGTTTTTAATTTTGTCTGAGATTTAATCTCTCTATAAAAATCTAAATTTCATCTCTCCGATAATCAATATATTAGTTAGGTTTTAAATTTGCTCGTCTGTTAATCAATATCCCATTTGAGTATTCCATTTTTTCTAAGAATAGATCTCTTAGTCAAAATCTAATTCACCTCTATGCTAATTGATCTATCGATTAGGTTTTAACTTCACACATCTGGGAATCGATATCCCATTTGAGTAATTACTTTTGCCTGAGAATTGATCTCTTAGTAAAAATCTAAATTTCACCTCTTTGATAATTGATCAATTAGTTAGGTTTTAAATTCATCTGGAAAATGATATTCCACTCAAGTATTCAATTTTGTCTAATATTTAATCTCTCTATCTAAATCTAAATTTCACCTCTCCGATTATCGATATATCTGTTAGGTTTTAAATTTGCTCGTCTCGTAATCAATATCCCATTTGTGTAATCCATTTTGTCTGAGAATTGATCTGTCAGTCAAAATCTAAAACCACCTCTCCGATGATCAATTTATTAATTAGGTTTTAAATTTGTTCATCTGGGAATCAAAATCCCATCTGAGTATTCAGTTTTGTCTAAGAATTAATCTCTCAGTCAAAATTTCAAAATCAAAGTTTTACCTCTTCGATAATCGATCTATCGGTTAGGTTTTAAATCCACTCATTTGGGAATCGATCTCCCACTCGAGTGTCCACATTTGTTTGGGAACCGATCTCCCATTCAAAGTTTAAATTTTCCTTTCTAAGAATTGATCTCTTAGTTAGGTCCTATATTTACTTATTTGAAAACTGATTTTTTAATCAAGTTTTCAACCTTATAAATTATGTTGATCATTTCAGTCAACACTTACACATGTAATTTACTCTTCGAGTTTATTGCACCTATTGGGGTCTATTTGTTGACCTTATTTTTATATGAGGTCATTTGGTATCACCCCAGACTCCTGATTATTGATCTATTGATTAACAATCATCCTGCTATCAATCTGTTTGGTTGAAAAGTATTTTTTTGAAAAGGTTTAATTTTCTTTGGGAAATATTTAATTTCTATAATTTTAATTTTATAATAAAACACTTATTATGAATGATGTATCACCTCGAAAAGTGAATATATCATTCCCTAATAGGTTCAGATTATAAATCTTTGAATTTATTCTGATTATCGTAGCCAAACTTAAGGAGAAACAAGATGCGATCTAAAAAGACCAAAATGATGTTTAGTCCAATATTTGACTATGCTAATCTGAATAGATGGATCATTAATTTCATAATCAAAACTACGATTATAATTGACATATCTACCTGAAGAAAGAAGATATCAATCATTATCGATAGTTGAATATGACAATAATGATCGCCATTTTTGTTTTGATTTTCCAAAGATAATTAATTAAAGGTTTTGAAAACTTGATTTTTAAAAATCTAGTCTGGGTTTCTAAATCTCCTACGAGCTTAAGCCCTCGTAGTTAATTACGTCGTAGGAAACCAAAAATTTCTTACGAATACTCTCTATTAAAATAACGATACGAATTTCATTTAAGATTTTCAAAGTTTTTATTTCAAAGGAGGTAGGGACTGGAATTTCAATAGGGACTGGATCAAATTTGAGCAGTTCTTTCTGGAGTCAAAGGAGGAAGGGTAGGAGGTATTTTGAGATTTTGAATTACTTTAGAAACACCCCAGCCTATCCTAAGTGTTGGGCTTGAATTTGATGGAAAGAGATTTAAGTTTGAATGATTAATTTTATTAGAAAGTTGGGACTTAAATTCCCAGAAGGTTGAGGTCTTAGGATTGAAGATCTACCTCAGATCCTAAGTCTAAAATGGGTACTAAAAATTAGTGACCCAGATCCTAGCTAATGTAATACAGGGTCTGAACTTACCCCGACATAGATTGGGGAGCCAGCTAAGCCACCTAAACGCTTCAAAACTATGTGTCCGGTCAATTATGCAAGAGTGTTTAAGGACGTTATTTAAGATAAGTTTTCAGGAGAGTGGGGCCGACATCTAGAGCATATCCTAATTGGCCCCTTTAACTTATGTTGGGTGAAATAATTAAGCTAAAAATGTAATTAAAGATTTAGACTCAATTTTTAATTTATATCTAATACAATGCATGCTAGTTGACTCGATTAAATACTTAAAATAAGAATGAAGTAGTTTTAAAATTAGGCTTAAAAATAAGTTTTATCCTTGATATTGCACAACATCCCCTTAGATAGAACTACACCCTAATAGGTCAGGTGATCTACCAAAACCCACAGGCGGGAATATGCCTAACAAGGTAGAGAAGATTCAATATGATGCATGAAAAACTACCGGTGAGTTCGGGCTTACTTCTTAGAGGCGTTAGAGTTTCTATCTGAGCCTAAAGTTTTTAATTTTAATTAAAGTAGAAATAGTTTGATCGTACCCTCATGAGCCTCCGATCGGGTTCAAGGCTAAAACAAAGTGCGACATGCAAAAGTGCCAAAAAACTACTAAAAGCATGTAATCCTAATATCGTAATCAATATCAAACAATCAACATTTAATTAAATCAA
Source organism: Dendrobium chrysotoxum (assembly GCA_019925795.1). Taxonomy (NCBI): domain Eukaryota; kingdom Viridiplantae; phylum Streptophyta; class Magnoliopsida; order Asparagales; family Orchidaceae; genus Dendrobium; species Dendrobium chrysotoxum. The sequence goes on from CM034314.1 coordinate 68,990,666, forward strand.
TTAAATTAAAACTCAAATTGAAAGTCCATAGGCAAGTGCCTTTTAACTGTATAACCCAGGGTCTGCAAGAAATGTAAAGTGGTCGGGTACCACTGACTACAATCTGGATTCTAGTCCTAAGACTCAAGTGACTTGAAGAATGGGTCTTCTCATTCTTCACTTCTTCATCCTTCTAGATCTCCTTGGATCATCGGGTCCGAATATCCAAATGAAAAGAAACCTTCCCTTGAAAGGGGGTTATCTTTTCTCTTTGGATATTTGAAAACATCCGAATCTGAATCTTCAAATGAAGAGGGACTCTTCCCTGAGGGATGTCACCCTTCTCTTTAAATTTTAGATTGGATTTATATCCCATCTCAAATCACCTGACACATTACAACTCAATATTGAAATAAATTACATTAATCAAAATTAAAAATCTAGACTCGATCCTACAGGGTTATCCTAATAATCAATAATTATATTTGACATCCCAAGCAGTTACAATTCATCTCAATCAGTTAATATTTGAAATTAAAATACTCAAATCATAGCCATGCTTGGCTATGCTCTTTTAATTTTAAAGGGGGTCTTAGCATGCTTAGCATCTGCACAAAACATGTCAATTTTTAAAGCTTAATTATTTTCCCCCTTTATTTTGTAATTGCCCTGTACGAGCATGGCCAGCTGCATAAGATTGAATTAGTACAAATCTTCCCTAACCTAGGGGTAGATCTAACACACAATCAATCACATCATAAAATGCAAAAATTAAATAAATAATCATATCAATTACTTAAATCTAATAACCAGCATGCAATAAAAATCACAAAAAATCCGGCACATGCAAGTAGCAGAAAAGTAAACATCGGCCTAGCCTAAGACTAGAGTTAGTTGTCCTAGCAAATCATCTAAAATGTGTGAGGTAGGCTGTGTGGTTTTGATATGTCCTAAATAGGCACTTGATTGAAGTTGTTAAAGATTCTGGTTGGTTAAAAAGGCTTCAAGGAGATTTTAATTGAAGTTTAAATCTTAATGATTTGAATTTGATTTTAAACTTGATTTTAATTATTGTTGGATACCACCTTTGTTGCACACCGAGGCCATGAAGTTTATTTCACCTTCCTTAGGGCTAATTTAATAGCCTCGTAGGCCTGGGTTACCTAGTGGTACCCGGTATAATTAAATGATTTAAGTTTGATTAAAATTAAAAATTAATTAAATTTAATTAGAGTTAATTGGTTACTGGTTTTAAAATTAAATTAATATTTTCTAAAATTTCTAATGATTTGTTAAATTTTGGAATTTTCTGGATTATTTTAATCAATTAATTAAGGGGTTAAAAGTTGACTTTTTAGATAAGCTTAAATTCTAGAGAATTAATATTTTATAAAAATACTAGACCTTAATAAGATCAGTTAGACTATAAGTACACTAAAATTGGAATTTTTTAGATTTTATTATGAAGGTTTGAAGTTTTGACTTGATTTTGAACTAAGTTTGACCAAAAGTTGACTTTTTCAAATCTGATTGATTTCTGGAATTTTGATATTTTTTGATAAATATTAGACCTTGAGATGAGTTGAATGCTTTTGAGTTTTCTCAATTTGGAGTTTATTTGAATTAGTTAAGAATTTTTGAAGTTTTGATAATTTATTGAATTTTTAAAATTAGTTTAATTAAGGGCCTTTGATTGATTTGACTCCAAATGACCTCCAAACTTCTTGAAATCACTTTCAAAGATCAGGAATGGTCTAAGGAGAGATTATCAAGTGTTTGAGAGATTTTTAGAATTTTTAATTATTTTTAGTTAATTAAATTAATTAAATATTAAATTTCAATTAAAATTAAATTAAGCTTAATTTTAAAGTCCAGTCAAGGGGCTTTTATTTTTCATTAATTGAGGGTTCAATTCTAGTCAGTTTAAGATATTATTCATAATTGTTGGGGTTAAATTTGATTTATTAGATTGTTTGGAAGATTTAAATGCTTACTTAAGGTTTAAACTTGATTAGGTTAATTAAGAGGCTTAATGACTTCAAAATTCAGTGAGATATTTTCCTATGGCTGAAGATGTCACTAAGTTCAAATGGTTTGAGTTTCAAGTCAAAAGGAGGTGTGTCCTAATTATTAAAATTTTCTAAGTTATATAAATGAGTCCTTAATTATTGTCCTTAATGATGTGACTAAGTTTAATAGGCTTGAATCAATATTTTACTAACCCTTAAACACTAATTAAAATCACCCCAAAATAATCAACCATGAATTGAATGAAGTATCCTAATACCCTATGGAAGGATTTTATAGTAAATTATTAAAGTTATAGGTTATACAATCATTTATAACTTCAATGATTAACCATAAGGAAATGAATATATCAAAGTGGATTGAAGTCATTTGAAGATGTAGGGAGCATCTTCAAAGTGTACTTAACCCAATTTGATATCACGACTATGCATGGTTTAATAAATATGAATATGGATCCAAACACTATTGATACCAAAATTTCTTAAACCATACATAATAATGACTTACATATATTTTTCAGTGATAGAAGATCTGTCACTGATTCCATAGAGCCCTAATATGCATGAATTAGATTTAAATTGTATGAGTTATGAATTTTCAAAAATCAAGATCAAAATATGATCAAGATTTTTGTAAGTTCATAAAACAGTTGGGATTGCATCAAATGACCCTAGGAAAATTAGACAAGCTTAATCATAGGCCCTATAATACCTCTGCTAAATTTCAAGTAAAATGGTTTGTATTTATTTGATTAAAAATAAAATAAGTTTTTCAGTATTTTAGAAATAATTAAAGTAAAAATAATCAAAATATTTTGATTTTATTTTTAAAATAAAGTTCATAAAATTTTGAAGAAAATGAGCCCTAGAACTCCAAAAATAGTTAAGAGATGAATTTTCTATGAATTTTTGAAGTTCTGGTAGTTTTTTTATTTATTTAAAAGGGTTTTATTACACAGTCAGCCGACGGCGCTGACTGTGTACGCGCTTTCCACGCGGTGCGGCAGGGTTTAACCATGTAAATGGTGGCGGTCAGGTAGGTCCTGCCTACTTAAACAGCGCATCAAGGTTCTGAGCCGTCGGATCCACGGTAGTGGGATTTAACGGCTAAGATCAAACCCACAGAATAGAACTCGATTCAAAATGATCGAACGGTCAAAATAGATCCTATGGTTTGAATAGAAGGTCCGGATTTGGCCATATAAAGATATAACTAACCCGCTATTACGAGTGATCGAACTGAACTGCGGGTGAGGCTCAATCTCAGCCATACAAATCAAATAGAAGAAATAGACGACAGAGATTTCATCTTCTTCGTCTAGTACCCGTGAACCTTAGACTTACAGTTAATTTCATATACTTTATACAGTGAATGAAATGAATTAAAACTTTAGGCAGAGGTATTATAAGGTCAAGAAAAGAGTGGTGACATATTTTCAAGATTATTCACATGGTTTCCTAAAGCCTATTTAAATCCTTAAGTAAACATCTAGGGTTTAAGATTTACCAAAGTATAAATGACGGATTTGATTGATTTAAATTGTGTTGAACTTGTAGATTGTCCACGCTCCCTTTGTTAGAAGACTCTGAGCTCTGAGAATGAATGGATGATAAACTTGATCAAGTAGAACGGGGTATAGCTCAATTTGCTCTCAATCTCGTCGCCGGCAGCCAGCAAAAACCGGGAAATAATCAGGAGAATGTACAGGGAGCTCTGGAAATTTGAAATGAAAACCTAGAGCGACTGGAGAGCGAGAGTATTGGGGGGAGAGTCTCTCTTTTTGGTTCTGTCTCCTATGCCCTATTTGAACTACTGGAGCCCATTTGGATGGTCTGGATGCTTTAGGTGGAGTGCTAGGATAGGTGACAAGTGTCCCTGACCGTTAGAGTACAGGGATGCATACTGCTTAGATGGCAAGGATGGATTGTCCTCCTCACGTGATAGGGGACCATCTGAGCTGGCTGGGGTCGAACCAGAGAATGGGTTGGGTCTGGATGGAGTTCAGGAAGGTTCTAAGGTCAATTGAATTAGTTTGAATAAGCTGGGTGGGTTGGGTATGATTAAGAAGTTTGGTTTAAAGGATTTGATCGTGAAGGACTCATTTGAGTTCTTGTTGACTATTTGATCAATCAACAAGAGTCCAGGTGGCATCTTGACTATGTCAGGAGTATATTCAAATGGTTGGATGGACTTGGTTTCAAGTAAAGGAGTTGAATGGAGAAGCTTGACCATTTAATCAAATTCTAGAATTTCTTTGACTCTTTGACTGGTTAAAGAGTCAAAGCATGCTTAGGTGGAATGGAAGGGGCTTAGAGTTTTTTTAAAGGATTAGAGATGATTAAATAATCAAAGGTTAGTATTTGAAAGAATATAAAAGGATTTAATAGGATTTGATCAAATACTATAGGGTTGACTTGGTCAAACTCAAAGTGATTTGACTAAAAAGATTTGAATAATACTTAAATCAATATTTGAGATGGATTTGAGGGTTTGTAGGGTTTGATTTGATCAAATGGATTGGAATAATCCATTAAAACCCTTAAGGGGTTATTGGGTCAACCCTGGTTGACTTGGTCAACCAGGTGGGCCCAGGGTCTGGGAATGGGATCAACGGATTTAAAAAGACATTTGGAGACCAATGGAGGTGGTTCCAAGGTTTGGAAAGGTCAATTTGGTCAAAATACCTGTTTTGACCCTTAAATGGCCTTCTTGGTCAACCTAGGTTGACTTGGTCAACCAGGTTGATGAAAGGGATGGTTTTGGGTCTAGTAGGTTTAGTTTGATGATTAAAATTTGCTAGAAGTGGTTGCATTCGATTTGGAGTTTATTTGGTTCAAATGACTATTTACACCCATAGGGGTGTTTTGGTCATTTTGAACTCTAGTCAACTATGGATCAGGGTGAGTCCAATAAAATGCAGTTTATTGCTCAATGGGTCATAATCAAGGGTCTGGAAGTGATTTGAAGGTTTGGAGAAGGCTCCAAGGTCAGGATCCACTGGGTGGCAGGTCCAGTGGCATAGACTGTAAATATTTGAAGGTTTTATAGCCTTTGGATTTCAATTCAGTTTCTGGGGCTAGAGACCTCAGAATGGGCTCAAATTTGGAGGGTTGCCTCTAGAGACATGTCATATCAATATGGAATTAATAGACTCTGAATAAGAAGTCATTTAATTGGGTTTTGAAGTATTCAAAGGTTCTCTAGAAAAGGATTTCAGGACTTGAGTCTTTAGCCTTGGGATTGGATTGAATTTCTGGGTTTTGATCTAGATATTGATTAAAATGTGAATTGAATTAAGATCTGGATTGACTGGGGTTCAAGATTTATTTAAAATAGGGATAGATATGAATCAAGATTGATCTAATATTTGGATTGATCCTAAGGTCTAGGTAGATCTAAGGACTTAGAGTCTGGAAGAATCCCAGGATCTAGAATAGATCTTGGGGTCTGGAAACTAGGAAACATCCTAGGGCTTGGGCTCTGGGATAATCCTAGGGCCTAAGTAGATCATAGGGTCTGGTTCAGCTTAAAGGAATCCTAGGGTCTAGAGTAGATCCTAAAGTTTTGATTCTAGGAGGATCCTAAGGTTTAGAATGATCTTAAGATCTAAAATCTAGGAAAGATCCTAGGGTCTAGAATAGTCTGGAAACTAGATTGATCTGAGATCAGGATTGATTTGAGTCTTGAATAGATTGATTTAAAGTCTGGGTTGGTCTGGAGTTTGAATAGATTTGAGGTCTGGTTAGATCTTAGGTCTAGAAGAATTCTAAGACCTAGATTGATCTAGAGGAATCTTAGGGTCTAGAATAGATTCTAAGGACTGAAGTCTAGGAAGATCCTAAAGTCTAGAAGTCCTAGGGTCTGGGGTTTAGAATAACCTTAAGATTTAGAAATCCTGGGATCTAGAGGAATCTTAGGATCTAGAAATCCTAAGGTCTAGGATCTAAAGGGATCTTAGGATCTAGGTAGATCTAGGATTTAGAGTCTATGAAGAATCCTAGGGGCTAGAATAGGTCATAGGATTTGGAGTCTGGGAAAATTCTAGGGTCTAGAGTAGATCCTAAGGTCCAAAATCTAGGAGAATCCTAGAGTTTAGATTAGTCTAGAGTTTAATTAAGTTGAGTTTAAAATTAATATGGGATTAAGTTGATTTGAATCTGGATTGATATTAAGGTCTGGATTGACCTAAGATCAGATTGATCCTAGGGTCAAGATTGATCCTAAAGATTGGAAAGATCCTAAGGTCTGGATTGGTCCTACTAACCTCATATAAAAATGAGGTCAACATAATCTGCATTCAATTATACTCCATCCATTAATCAAGCAATCACTGAATCACTCTACAATCATCCAATCTTCAAACAATCAGCCATATAGCCTGCAATCATTCAATCAATTAAAACCTCAATTAATCACTTTTAACTCATCAACATCTCAATCTAGCTTACAATCAATCATTGAAAACTTCAAATCTCCAATCAATCAACCAATGTCTACCTTCAATCTACACTTCAATCAACCAGTTTGCACTCTAAGTAATTAATTAATCAATTAGCTTGCATTGTAGCAATCAATCAATAACCCTTCTACAATCAGCTAGCTTAGTGAATTAACATTATTAACCTCAATTATGGTTCAAATCACTTTACTAGGACTCCCATATATCAAATCATCCTTCACCAACTCTCAGACATTAACTGATCAACTTGACCTAGTTGAGCAAGCTAGCTCAATTGATCATACAAGCCAATTATCACCAATCAAACAACAAATCACATCTCACTAAATCCACTTGAACATTACTCCTAGTGGTTCTGGCATGAATGGGCACCCTAGCTCAGTCAATAGTTAACTTGATCAACTAAACCTAAATATGGTCAACCCAGGTCAAACAGAGTCAAGTCATCACATACATTCAAACCAAGCTTATGAAATCTTCTCAATTACTCTAATACATGGTCTAGATATTTCCAAGCTATTGGTGAGTTCAATTTGATAAGTTTGACTTAGTCAAACTTATGTACATGGTCAAATTTCATCATACACTCATCATTCATTTAAACTCCAAATGCATTGCTTTATACCCTTCCTAAATCATCCCACCTGCACCCATGCACTCCCCCAAGATCCACCTCAATAAGGCTTGACCAATTGACTTGTCAAACAATCAACAAAAGGTCAAACAACCTCCTAATAGTCAAATGGGTGAAATTAGCTAAATCAAATCTTTTCTCTCAAAAGCTAGCCATTCTATCAGCTTATTTATCTTCTAGAATATTCTTAACACTCCTTAACCCTACTTAACCCTTGGATTAGTACTAAATAAGCAAATGGTTTTCCATTTCCCCATGTAAAGACAAAATGAGAATTCCAACTCATTGTCCTTGCACCAATCCTTTGCTCAGGCCTCTAACCACCTGGGGATATGTGTCACACATTGTAAGAAACCTACAAATAAATCCTATCCATCCATATGTCCTAGGATGTTTGAATTGGGCAAAAGGGAAAATTTCTCTCATTTAAGCATACACTCACACTCTCAGCCTCCTAGAGCCTAATCTCTTTTTATTTCAACTTTTAAGACCTCCCCTACATTTCCTTAGTTCAAATCCACCAGCCTAAAGCCAGTGGCAGTGAGTCTCCGGCCACCCAAGCTTCAAGTTCTATCCAAGGCTTGTTGCTTGTGATCTAGACATCCTAAGTTATTGAGTTCTTCAAGGAAGATGTGCTAAACATTTCAAAGAACAAAACAAGCCCAAGTTTACTCTCTGAGGTTCACTAAATCTAGGTAAAACTAAAACCCTACCTTTCAATATATGGAATTAAATAGCTTCATGTAAAGTGCTTTTTAGACCACAAAAAGGACACGTCTAGTGAACTTAGTCAAAATCTAGGATTCATATACATATCGTATTTGGATGAAAAAGAAACATAGTAAACTTAGTAACATTACACCCTATGATTAATATACATTGATTTGACATTAATTGGTCTTATAATAATGATTAAGCATAATTAACCTTCATTAAGAATTAATTTTCAATAATTAACAATAAATTAAAAACAATACATAGAAATATCAAATCAACTTAATCAACTCCAATCAATGCATATAACAATAAAGATAAAAATCCAAACTCAAATTTCATAAACCAATCAATAAATACAATCGTTGAAAATAAAAATCCAAATTCAAATTTCATAAAATTTAATTAGTATTTTAATTATCTTAATTAAATATTAATTAAATAAATTTATTAAAAATAAAAATGAAATTTAAAAATACAAAACAAATTTACTTAAAATAAAACAAAAATAAGGGAATAATTCATTTAATTTAATAAAATTTATTTAAAATTTAATTTTAATTCATGAATTAAATCATTTTATTTAATAATTAATTAGAAATTATAAATAATATTTAAAAATACCTTAATATTTAAATAAAATTAAATAAAAATTAGAGATTAATCATTGGAATTTAAATAATTAAAGTTTTTGAATAATTTAATTATAATTCATTAATAATTAATTAGTAAATAATTACATTAATTAAAAATTCAAAAACTAATTAAAAATCCTAAATACTTTATTAAAAATAAAAAAAAATTCAAAAAAAATATTAAATATAAAAATAAAGTTATTTTGATAATTTTTTTATTAAAAATTTATTTTTAATCAAATAAATTTGGAAATTAATCTTAATTAAATATTGGTCTTTATGCTTGAGGTTTGCTTCCATTTGGAGAATATTAAACATTACATTTCAAAGCTTCTAATATACCTAAATCACCCATCCCTTTATGTAATGCTTTATTCCATTTGGAGGGCACTTGAATATGTCATTAAGGGATTTAATAAATTTTAAATAACAAGTTAGGGGTATATGCACCATGCTAACCTCCGCTCATGGAATGCATGTGTATAAAACATTTTTATAACTAGTAATTAAACACTAATAAATGACATACCCTATACATTATGCTTGATTCCACTTCGAGAGTATGTGTATTGGATTAAAGGGTTCCTTCTCTTAATACATCAATAAATAAATTTTTAAGGCTTTATGTGTCATCTATCCCACATGGGGGGATGATCACATTTCATTTGCAAAGCCTTCTAGGATTTATAAATAACTAATCCTTGTACTTTGGGGTTAGTAATCTATAAGTTTGTTATAATTAAATAATCAACTCTAACCCTTAAAATTTAAATAACAAAATCCAAACATATATAATATAAACTTCAATTAAAATTCCCTTCTAGCCTTTAAATAAATAAACATTAATAATACACACAACTTAAACCCTAAACCCTTATAGGACATACCAAAGCCATATAGCCTACTTCACACACTTACATGGTTTGCTAGGACAACCAACTCTAGCCTAGGTTAGACCGACAGTGTGAATTGATTATTGGGTGCTTTGCTTGGAGAGCACCCTTTATCTGTTTATTTATATTTTTATACTCTACATGTCATACATTTAATTTCTATTGGTGAACTTATGTATCTTTAAGGACTACATTAGAAGCACTAGAACACTTTATATTCTAATGTTTTTCTTTCAACTTTTTATATTTCCCACAAGAGTCATTAGAAAGTATCTAGGGAGTGTGATGTACAAGTACAAGAGTCTATAAAAAGTATATTTGTTTATAGATTGAGTTGTTCCGTATCCATAGTTATAAATAATTATATATACCTTCTTACATATAAACAGGTTGGGCTCCGAAAGATGATATCCCCGCCTTTGCGGGATAATCTCTTTTGGAATTCCATAGAAGACCTGAAGCTCAAAGACTACTCAGTTGGTCTATCTGATTCTACATATATGGTAGGCTTAGAACCATGGTTTGTTGTGGTGGAACTTGGACACCTTTATTTTCCTACAGAGTCTATTGTATATCTCAAATGAATTTAATAAATAGACTTTTTTTATACACCCTCTTTTATTTATATTGCATACATTCACTGCATCATATGGGTTGTAGATTGCATTAGTGGGTAAAATTTTTCTAGATTTTCCTCGGTGTATGTGTTTCAGACTTTGTAGGAACACATATACTAGATCTAGGATGATACAGTATAGGGTATTATATATACAAACACCTTTAACCTGATATGCATACATACATGCATTTTATTTTCTATAATGTAAACTAGCCCCGCACACAAGCCAACGGCAAGGTATGACGGGCCTAAGAGACGGGGGCTATTATTATTCTTCTATTGTTAGGGTCATTATGCTACCAAAATTTCTTCTGAATTAGAAAGTTTAGTGAGTCTTCTTATTATCATCATTTGAACATAAAGTCAAAATTACTCATCTTAGTCACTAATTTGGAGTCTGATTTGCTCCTTTGAACTCTTAGGATAGAGATATCTTTATCCTATATTTCATCTAGGATGATTGTTTGTGAAATAGGTTGTTAGCTGGCTTCTCATTCCAAGCAGGCATAAGCCTAGTTGTATTTTCACACCTCTTAATCCTAAAAAATAATAAATATATACACAAGTTAAATATAAATATATTTTTCATAAAATTTAATAATATTTTGGAAGAGTTTATTGATATTTTTAAACATCCAAGGTAACTTGCTTATATACATGATTGTATTACAAGTTTAGAATCTAATCTCCACTTTAATCAAAAGTTTTCTCTTCAGTGATGTAATTAAATGTAAAGGCTTCCCTCTATAGAATCCTAAGATCTCAATAAAAAATAAACCCTCTTGTAGCTTGCTAGAACGGGAAAATATATCTTTAGACATTGACTAATGATTATCTTGGGTTAATTTAGTATTTGAAATGATATGTGAATGTAGATTTTATCCTTCGGGTAATTTTTACATCTCCTATGTCGAGTTTAAATACAAAAGTAAAATTATTTCTTTTCTCAAATTAATAATATAGTGTTAGTTTATTCTTTGGGATAATTAACACTAATTATGTGGATTTGTCTAAAGAAATATTAAATAGCATCAAGTGGCAATAATTCACACATTTAATTTATCCATAAGATATTTCTGGCGACATGTTAGGCGTAGCTGGTGTATTCGGCGGCTCTCTATTCAGTGCTATGCATGGTTCTTTGGTAACTTCTAGTTTAATCAGGGAAACCACTGAAAACGAGTCTGCTAATGAAGGTTACAGATTCGGTCAAGAGGAAGAAACCGTCAACCGATAACGGGAGAACGAAATCAGGATAAAAACTAATTCCTATTACAGGTAGAAAGATACAGATCAAAACAAATAGTTCTCGTGGTCCAGAATAAAAAAAAATTGAGTTTGGAATATTGAATAGTTTGTATCCTCTGCTGGGGAAAGTGTTTTCTAAACCTATAATATAACTAATAATATAAGCAAGTTGCTTATTTTCATGCATTATATTTAAGATTTCTTTTCAATTAATCATCTCTTTGATCTTTGAGTTCAACTTTAATCTTCAATCAATCGCCTTCCAAATCTGCACTTCACAATCATGTCCTTTCTATGGTCAGGGTCCTTAGTTAGGTTCCTTCCCTTATCGATTCAACATTCAAATATGAGTTCAGCAAGTTTAACAATTGATTTGGATTTCCCATTAAATTGCAAAAAGTGTTTGGAAAACTCATCTATAACTTGAACATCACAGCTTCCTAGTCTGCTGAGGGCACCTAAACTAAGTTTGGATTAAGTTTTGACAATCTGCAATTGACTTTTGCTGCACCACAAGTTGAAGTGATGGCACCTATTGTTGAGTCTGTTAAGTCAACTCCACTCCAAGTTAACATTAAGGGTGGGTCTGTAGTTGCTCATGCGGTTGCTAAACCCTTGGTCTTCTCTCATTTGTCTTCCCCCCAATTAGATTCCCTGACTAAGGGGAAGTCTCCGATCCATTCTAAAATCCCCGTATTTGGAAACTTTGAGATGGGGTCATATTTTGGAATACAGGAGATGACTAAGTCCCAACATAGCAACATGAATCGCCTCATGAGGTGAAGGGTAGAGAAAGCTGAAAAATTGAAGGAAGATGCTCTATTGCTGCTGCAACTGAAGCAGTAAGGATAATAGTTCCTGAAGTGCCTAAAGCATATGTTAATTCTCCTCAGTTATAAGGTACTAGGTTTCATCTATCATTTGTTGCTACTTGAGAAGAGAACGTAGTACGTATAACAAATTCTTCTCCTACTCCGTTCTATGAAGATCCTGTCTTCCTTCTCTGTCTAATAGGAAGAGAAAGTTTAAAGCCCTACTGAATAGATTGATTCAGGACTATGCCACTTGTTATGGGCAGTCAAAGACAAAATTTCTGAGAAGTGTCAAGGGCATGATCTCCACTAAAGTGCATCCACATCGAAAGGCTACCAATTTATGTGACCAAACCATCTAAGGAGACTCTCTCTAATTGTATCTTCCACTGGAGCTACTCTAACCATTTCACGTATATGTTCATTTTGTATCCCATCTCTAAGAGTAAATCCACTCATCCACCTTAGCATCCTCATCTCTGCAACACTTAACTTAATATTATGCTTCTCTTTTAATGGCCAACATTCTGCACCATAAAGCATCACAGGTCTCACCACCATCTTATAGAATTTTCACTTAAGTTTGAGGGGGACTTATCTATCACAAAATAAGACTGATGCATTCCTCTTCTTCAACCATACAATAATGATATGTAACCAAACTATCTAAGGTAACTCTCTATAATCCTATCTTCTACTAGAGCTACTCCAACCTTTTCACGTATATATTCATTTTGTATCCTGTCTCTAAGAGTAAATCAATTCATCCACCTGAGCATCGTCATCTCTGCAACACTTAACTTAATATTATACTTCTCTTTTAATGACCAACATTACAACAAGCCCGATGCATTCGTCCACTTCAACCATCCTACTTGAATTTTGCTAATAATATCTCCATCTATTTCACCATCACCATCAACAATAAACCCAAGATATCTAAAATGTGTACTTTTATTAATGACTTGATCACCCAAAACTATCATAATTCCTCCATTAGATCTATTACTACTAAATTTACACTCCATATATTTAGTTTTAAATCTACTCAAATGAAAGCCTTTAGACTCTAAGGTTGTCCTTCATAATTCTTTTTTACCTTTAACTCCCTCTCTAGTCATATCAACAAGAAGAATATCATCAACAAAAATATACCTTCAAGTTTAGTGGTAGGGAGTTTGGCGGATTTATAGGATTTGGATGAAGAAAGATGGATACCTTCACAATGACCAAGCTCCCATCAATAGTGAAGGAGGTGTGTGACTTTGATTTGACAGAAGAACAGTGAGGAGGTGTGACTTTGGATGCGATAGGAAGGAACACTATTAAAGGAAGCTAAGAAGTTAGCTTTAAATGTGATTGGAAAGAACATTGTCAAAGGAGGCGAAGAAGTTATTTAGCGACTTGTTGAAAGCAATGCATCGAGGAGAAGTCAAAGAGAGCCAAAGGGTAGATGAGTGAATCAAAGAACAAAAAAAAAATGAAATGGATGAACAATCATTCAATTAGATAGGATAGTTTACATCAAATTTTTAGTGGATTTGTAGCAAAAATGTGATGGATTTGTAGCTGAAAATCCACCATAAATTTGCATAGGAAATTCCATCACAAATCCACCACAATTTTGCCACAAAAATTCATCAAAATAATTTATCCAAAATCCGTCACCATTTTTGACAAAAAAATTTCTGTCGTAAAGTACGGTGCAAATCCGCCACAAATTGCTAACTTTCCTATAGTGCTTGTGGTAGTGACTGGTGGTGGGTGGTGGCCAGCGGGTGGCCGCGAATGACAAACGGTGGCAGTGGTGGTGGCACATGTTCAGTGGTGATGGCCGAAGGTTGTGGTGGCCGACAATGGGTGGAAACGAATAGTGGTGGTGATGGCCGGTGGCACATGGTGATAGCTAGCGGTGGGTGGAGGTGATGGTGTCCTGTGGCAGGTGGTGGTGTCCGGCGATGGGTAGTAGTGGCAGTCAAGCTAGCTTGCTTGGGATTTAAAATGATCTCGCTCAAAACTAGGTGAGTTTAATTTATCTTAAAGATAAACTAAAATGTTTTACATTGCATTTACTTTACTTTGCATTCCTTTCTCATCCAACCAAGCACCAGTATATTCAAAATGTCTATACTTGGAATACTTTACACCCACTTTATTTCTAACCAAATAGCCCCCAAATCATTCACTTCTATTATAAAAAAGAGCATGATCGCTCTTAGCCTTTGGCTTGCCAAACAAACTAAATTGCCTGGGCTAAGGACGGCCTATGCGACTAATACTGGGCCGACGCTTATGGCCCAATGGTCATCTCTGGCAATAATATGTTCAATGTTGATATCGTAGCATAATTTTAATGATAATAAGCATATATTTATAGAATATTAATATCAATATTCCTTGATTTTAGGATTGAAGGGCAATACCTATCTAAATGCATAAAATCATTTCACTTAGAGCATGATGTATACTAAGGACAAGCTCATATACATTAAGAGAAAAGTTTTTAAAGTTCAAAATGATGTTTGAAGGGCTCCATTTTATTACCGTTGAGCTCTTATGTTTTTTAACAAAATATAAATAATCACATAAAAATATGTACACATATTAAAATAACAAATTACTTAAAGCTACATGATAAAAAATATCAAAATATTAGCACATCTTAATTTTTTCAAAATTCGAATCAACATAGTATGTAAGAACACCTAAAAGAAAGAATTCTAAAATTTGTAGCAGTGTAAGTAATAGTAGCATATATTTGTAATATCTAAAAGCATTTTAAAGTAGCTTGACATGTACAATTTCTATTTGTAACATCTTTACATTCTTGTGACCTTTGCATGTCTCACCACACATCAGTAAGTTATGTTAGATGAAGGTGAAGAAATGAATCTAAAAAAGACAAGGAAGAAAATAAATAAAGCACTGGCAGTTTCATAATGACCTAACACTTTAAAGCAAGAGTTGAAGGCTTTATTTAGAATAACTTTCTCTCTCTCTCTCTCTCTCTCTCTCCCCTTCCCTTTTCTTACTAAGAATCGGAGGTTTTTGTTGGATGATGATGAAGAAATGAATAGGTAAAGGATAAGAAATAAAATAAACAAAACACTAAAATTTTCACAAGTTTGGATTGCATAATCAATTGACACTAGAGTTATTACTGAACTTAAAAAAAGAAAAAAAAACAATCATAAATTATTATATTGTGTATAAAATACATTGACGAAAACTATTCATAAAACAAATATAAGATCACAATAGAAAGCATGGTTATAGGGGTATGTTTCAATTTTAAGGAAAATAGGTTAAATAAATAAACTATGCACATTTCAATATCGTGTCATAAAAAAATATGTATGTCTAAGCCCTAAATATGCTATAATGTAATGAATATGATTTATAACTTGGATTCAAAACAAAACCAAAAGTCTAGTCATTTATTTCAAGGCAAGTTGTATCATACTATAATTGAATGGATCTTCTCACTACTCTCAAAAAATTTATGTATATGATCATCTAGAGAACAAAATCTTTATAAAAATATTGTAGCATGCATATAAGAGTATCAAATTTCTCAAACATTAACATATGTGAAATTTGTTAAGAAAAAGAAACTCCAACTTGCCCAGCATAGGTAAATGTTTATGATTATTATGATGGGTATCTACACATGATTACACATGTGAGAATTGTACAAAAATGTCACTACATTAAGAATTGGCTAAATAAAGAAAATCTCTTTACTAATATTCCAAAGACAATATGACATTGAATGTGAAGATCTCAATCTAAGAAAATTGATGTTCTCTACAAGACATCCTCCATTGAATACATCTCATTATTCCAAATTTATCTTTTAAAATTCATAGGTGAAAATATTCCTTATATGCGTCATATACCCAAGTTAATCAAATATATCCAAAAGTTTTTTTAGATCAAAATACACCTATTGTTATAGAAATAATGTTCAAAATATCAGCTCAAGTATTATGTGAACATTCAAATAATGAGATGCTCCAACATTCCTTTTCCTAGACATTCTCCATCTCTAATGATCTCCAAGCCAATGAGATCAACTTATAGCAAAGTTTCTTTGCAACTTCTCATGCTAGATGTTTAAGGTTAGTGATGCTATACAATTTGTTATTTTGGTTTTAATACATCTTTTATAATCAAAACCCAAAACCAAGAACAACATTGGACATAAGATTACCTACTATAAATATGTTAGAGCCTTGTTTGAGTCTTCTTCAAGCCTTGTTTGAACATTAATTGGTATAATGTTATAACCAAGTTCAAAGAATGTTACAAACTTATTCAAGAATTATTGGAATAAGGTTCAATTAAGATTGAAAATTTATTCAAAAATGGTTAAAATAAGATTTGAGTAGGATTTGAACAAAATTAATGCATTATTCAAAAATGGTTTGAATGAAGTTCCAAAATATTTGATTAAAGTTTAATCATGGTTTGAGCATGACTTGAACATGGTTTGAGTATTTGTTTGGGTTGAAAGGGGGGTTTTGAAAAGGTTAACCTTCCTTGGGAAATCTTGAATTGACTTTGGATTTTAATTCCAAAATCAAACAACTCGTTAGAAAAGATATACTTCCTCAAGAGGTAGAGATAGGATTTCAAAATAGGGTTCATATTTAGAGTTGCAAATTTCATCTCAAATATCGTAGCCAAATTTAGGAAAAAAATGCACATGGCCTCGAAGGGTCAAAATGAAGTTCAAATAAATATCTAACTATGATAATCTAGATGAATTATCATTATTCTCATATTTGAAGTCTCATCAATGAATGATATATCTTCCCAAAGAAAAAAAATATCATTCATTAACGATTATTTGAACATGACGATAACGATCATCGTTCGTTTTGTTTTCCCAAAGGAGATTAATTAAATTTTGGGTTATAAATCTCCTACGAGGGTAAACCCTCATAGTTAATTACGTCGTAGGAGACCAAGGTCTCCTACGAATACTTTCGATTAAAATAGTGACAAAAATTCTATTTAGAAATTTTTTAGGAGTGATATCAAAGGAGGCGAGTCTAGAGTTTCAATAGGGATTGGATCAAGTTTTGAACGCTTATTTCCATAGTCAAAGGAGGAGAGGTAGAAGGCACTTAGAGATTCTAAAATAATTCAAAAGTGCTCCAACCTAATCTAAGTGTTGGGCTTTAAATTTTGGATTGAGAGAAATTTTAATTTGGGTTGAATAAGTTATTAGAAAATTTTGATTTTATTCCCAAAGGTTGGAAACTTATAGGTCAAAATTTGCCCTGGATCGTAAATCTATTTTGGGTAACAAATAATGGTGGCCTGGACCTAACTAATATAGTGCAAAATCTGGACTTAACCGGCCTGGATTGGGGAGCCATCTAATTACCTAGTCGATTTAAAATCCATGAGCCTGGTCATTATTATGAAAGAGTGGTAGGGACATTATAATTAAATTTTTTGAGAATTGGGATCAACATCTACAGTAGATCCTAATTGGTTTCTTGACTTATGTAGGGTGAAATGCTTAAAAAGAAATACAATTAAAATAAAATGAGTATGTAGCAATTTTAAAAAAAAGATTGAAAATATTTTTTCCTATAGATTGCATAATATCCCCCTGATAGATCTACACCCTTAAAGGCTATGTGATCTTCCAGAACCCACAGGCGGGGAGGTGCCTAACAAGGAGGAGAAGGTAAAATATGCTTTATGTAGACTCCCGACGGTCCCGAGCTTACTTCCTAGATCGTTAGAGTTTCTATATGAGCTAAAAATTTTAATTAGTTTCGAGTAGAAAATTTTTTGTAGCTTACCCTTGCGAGCCTCCGCGTATCCAGGCTAAAATAAAAACTACACATAATCACCAAAAACTTGAAAAAGCAGGCAACCCTATACACAATCAAATCAAATCAAACACATTAATCAATTCAATTAATTCCTTAAAATAATATCCATAAGCAATTTTTGCATTTATTATAACCCATAATTGCATAAAATTAAAAGTGGTCAGGCACCACTAACCATAAACTCGAATTCTAATCCCAGGATAGACGCAAGTGACTTTGAGGTGGATATTCTTAGTTTTAAACTCTTTGTCCTTCTCACCTTCTAACTCCTTGGATTTATCATACCTGGATACCCAAATGGAAAAGGAAACTCTTCCCTCGAGGGGGAGGTTGGTCTTTTCCCCTTTGGGTATTAAAATGATCCAAAATTGGGCTTCCAAATGAAAATGGACTATCTCCGTGAGGGGTATCCTTTCCTCTTTGGAATCTAATTTTAGATACCTGTATCCCAACACAAAGACCAACTTTCACAACTCTTAACTTAGAACAAATTACACTGATATAAAAATAAAAAAATTTAGACTCCCCTGTAGGGTTATTCTAAGTATTTAATAATCAAATAAATCCCAAGTAGTTTTATATATATACATTGAATTGAATAAGTAAACACACTTGGCCATGCTCTTATTTATTTATTTATTTTTTTTTGGGGGGGGGGGGGGGGGGGGGCTAAGCGTCTAAAGCACCTGTGGCATTTATTGGCCCCCTTTTATTGCCCTGCATGAGCGTGGCTACCTATAGAAAATTTTATGAGCAACCAGAACGGTCCTAACCTAAGGGTAAACTATTGTCCATCACATCAATTCATAGAACAGTAAAAATAAATAAACACTCAAATCAACCACATTTCAATCACATTATGCAATAAAAACTCAGAAAACCTGGCACATAATGGTAAAGTAAACATCGACCAAGCCTAGACTAGTGTTGGTTGTCCTAGCAAACCATCTAAAGTGTGTAGGAGGTTGTGTGGCTGGGATATGTCCTATAATGGGTGATTTGTTAAAGTTATCTAATGTTTAGGTTTGTTGAACATTGAAGGATAAATTTGTGTTTGAGTTTAAGTATTAATGTATTAAAGTTTAACTTAAGATGCATTTTAAAGATTGATTGATCAAATAAATTTAATTAACTAAAGATTAAGGGATCGATAAATTTTGATTAGTTTAATTAATTGAAAATTTTAATCCTTAAATTAATTTAGATTTTCCATCAATCAGTTTGTGGCGTTGAGCCATCAGGCTTGAGGAACCAGGCCTCCTTAGGACACTTAGCCCCACAACCCGAAGTAGTCCATCCTTAAAACCTGATTGATGTAGTTGAATAGTTGAATTAAGGATTTTAGTTTAGTTAAATAATAAAGAGTCATTTAATTTTAAACTTTCACACTCTATTAAATCCATTCATGGCGTTATGCCATCAGACTCGAGGAACTAGGCCTTCTTAGGACACTTAGCCCCGCAACCCGAAGTAGTCCATCCTAAAAACTTTATCTTTGGAGTGCTTATTATGTATTAGAATAATGGTTAATTAGTTTTATTAATAAAGTTAAAGTTTTCTAGAATTTTAACCAATTATTGAATTTTTGGAATTATTGGAATAATTGGAATTATTTAAATGTGTTAATTAAGGGGTCAAATATTGACTTTTAAAATTATGGTTTAATTTAGGTTTCTAGTATTTTTCTTAAATATTAGGCCTTAAGAGGAGTAATTAGACTTTGTGTTTTCTCAACTTGGAATTTTTTGCATTAAGTTATAGTTTTTCAAAGTTTTGACTTAGTTGAACTACGGTTGACCAAAATATTAACTTTTTGACTTTAACTTAATTTTGTGGTTTTGATATTTTTAGAAAATACTAAATTTTAATTAGAGTTGAATGACATTGATTTTAACTAAATTAGATTTTTTTGGAATTATTGGTGATTTTTTAAAGATTGGGTAATTTTGGAATTTCTAAATTTACCTTAATTAAGGGGATTTTTAGATTTTGATCCAAACCAACCCCACACCTCTTGGAATCACCCCAAAGGTCAGAGATGAACTAAGGGGATGTTTCCAAGCATTTAGGAAATTTTTAGAGTTTTAAGTATTTTTAATAAATTAATTAAATTAATTATCAATTTTCCTTAAAAATTAAATCACTATTAAATTGAAGATGATTTGATGGTGTTTTAATTTTTCTTTGGTTGAGGGTTCAATTGGGTCAATTAGAATTCTTATTTGGATTTTGAGGATTTAATTTGAATTTTTAGTGAATTAATTAAGGTTCTAGGCCAAATCTAGAGAGGGATTTTGGGGTTCCTAGTTGGTGGACCAAATGAGCACCAAATTAAGTGAAAGTTAGACCATGAGATCACCTGATCTCAAGGTCCAAGTCCCCTAAATTTGGGCCCAAATGGAACTCTCTAAGATGGGTAACCAAGCCACCAATGATGATATCTAGGTTACCTTAGAAAATTCTTAAGTCACTACCCTAGGCTTGGATGGGGGTGCAATCAGTGGCTCTAAACTCCTTAAAGTAAGCACATTCAACACACAAAAATTCAAACCCTAAATCCCATTGGAGAGATCCTAGCTCGAATTTTAAGTTAGGGGTCAAACCATAACCCCAAAGCCTAAATTGGCATGGAAATGCCCTTCAATAGGTCAAATAGTGGAGAGAAAATTTAGACATGCCCAAATTCACTCTCCCAAAGTCCCAAGCCATGGTGACTTGAAATAAGTACACAAATGCATAAATACCATAAACATTCAAATGGAAATAGAGACTAACACAGACATAAATAGGGGTTGGGACTATAGGGCATTTGAAGATCTCCCTGAGATCATTCCAATAAGCCTAAGAACACCTGATTTGGTTAAGTGTGGAGGGACATATGAATTTTCAAAGCTCCATGAAATTTTTGGAATTTTTAATCCCAGGATTATACAATCAGCAGTGCGGTTTACATGCGGCACACTCTAATTGGGTGAGCAATCATTAGTGCTAACTAGATAATGGCGAGATTAACCACAGCTGTCGGATCATTGATCGCACTGATGTGATTTAAGCTGCTCCAATACTACTGGGTTTAATCCAAACCATTGATTAAGATCAACAGCTCGGATTTCATCTTCAACCTTCTACTGGGCTCCGTAGCCGTGAAGCTTCTATGACATGATCCAAGAAATCTCGTTGGTGAACTTCCATAAAATTTCATGGAGAGGATCAGGAGAGTAGGGACTTTCAATCCAATGGTGGGATTGCGTTGGATTGAAAGTTCCTTTCACACTTGATCGGACTACCTACTTAGGAGGTTCGGGAGTGAGTTCTCACCAAAGAGAAGGCCTTAACGAATGAGCTTCTCTGATAGGAAGTTTTAGGGGAGGATGACCATCGAATCTCCTTCAAACATGGTACTGTAGGATGGTCGAAGGTAGGAGTTAGAGCAGGAGGTGGAGAGCTTTTACTGGAGCTCACTCGAGATAATGGCTGGGAATGACTAGGAAGCTGGGGAATAAGAGGGAAACCTTGAGGGAGCTCTAGGGAGTGATTTTGAAAATCTAGAATGGAATGAGGGGGGCTGGGTAAGGGTGCCAATTTAAAGTCATCCCTGTGACCATGGACGACTGGGATTGATCGAGGCAGCCATTGTATGGGCTCTAGGTGGACGGAGACAACATCCTAGAGCCTTGCGAGCTCAATCCCAGTGAAACCATGCTCTCGAAGCCTTTGGGTGGAGCTCAAGGATGGGGGACCATCGTAGCCCATTAGGGTTTTCTTTAGCCATCGCCAGCCATGGACTGGGCTAGGATTAGGTGGAAAGGTCGTTGGGGGTTCGGGGAGCTCGAGGGCAAGCTCAATTAGGAATGGGAGAGCCTAATTACATGGATGGGCTTGGGTTGACCCAAACTTGTACAGTTTGGATCAATTTGAACCCAACCTTGGTCAAGCCAGGGGGTGGGATTAAGGTGGAAGGTGCATTGGGTCAAGGGGTACCCAATGCAAGTGTCAATTAGGTTTGATTTGGTCTGTGGAGAAAGAAGGCTCGGGTCAAGGTGGTTTTTACCACTTTGGGCTAGCCTAGAGGTTGACCCAAGTCAACCCAAGGGTAAGGCTAACTAGGGTAGGTGTGTTGGACCTAGGGCTACCCAATAGAGGTGTTGGTTGGGTTTAATTGAGCTTAGGTTGAGAAATGGCTCAATCCAAGGTGGTTTTGACCACTTTGGGTAAGTCTAATTCCCAACCCAAGTTGACCCAATGGTTGGGTCAAGTAGGGAAGGTGTATTAGGTCAAGGGAAACCCAATGCCACCATTGGTTTGATCTAATTGGACTAGGATTAGAAGTTGGCTCAAGCGAGACCTCTCCTTGGGTACTTGGGTCAAGCCAAGTGGCTAACCCAATTGAGCCCAAGGCTTGGGTCTTCAAGAGGGGTCTCCTAGGGACCTAAGAGGTTATCCATGGGTTTGGGTAGGCTTGGCACGACCTTGGTTAAAAGATTTGAAAGGGTAGAAGTGTATAAGAGGTTTGGTCAACCACGTTGGCCTAGGGTAATGTGTTAGTTCCATTGAGTTCAAATTGATTATATGAACTCAATGGAAGTGGTCCCAATTCAAGAGAAGGTAATTTGGTTGGAAATGGGTGTTTAAACTCTTAAGGCCCGCTTTGGTCGACCATGATAAACCAGGTTAAACCAAAGTGCGGGTTTAGATCCAATGTGTTCCTAGTGATAGTGAGGATCTATTGGGATAGGTTTTGAAGATTGATATGAGAAGGCCATGTTGAATTTTGGGGAAAAGACCAAAAACCCCTTTAAAGGGCATTTTGGTCATTTTGACCCCAATTCAACCTTGGGTCAAACAGGGTCCAAGAAAGTGTAGTTTACTAATCAACAAGTCATGACAAAGGTCATGAGTGTGGTTGGAGGGTTTGGAAGGGGTCCCAAGATCAAATTCCACTGAATGGCAAATCCAGTGGCATAGGCTATAAATATTTGAAGGTTTTGCAGCCTTTGAAAATAAATTCTGTTTCTTGGGCTAGGGATCTCAGAATGGGTTCAAATTTGGTGGGTTGATCTTAGAGGAATATATAAGCAAGATTCAATTAATAGATCCTAAATCATATATCATTTGGGTGGGTTTCTAGGTGACAGAAAATTCACCCAAAAAGGGTTTTAGGGCCAAGGCCCTTAACCCTTGGATTTGGTTTGGAATGTTGGATTTGGATCGAATTTAGGAATTGACTGGTTGAGTTTGAATTAGTCATATCAATGAAATCAAATAAATGATTGGGATTGATTGGATATGATTTGAAATTTGATTGAAGGTTGGTTGAAATTTGACCTGGGAATTGACTTGAGGGGTAGAACTTGATTTGATTAGACTTGGATTTGTTTTTTGATTAGGACCTATTGCTAAGAAGTGGACATCTTCTAATCATTAGGTCACCAAAAAGAAACCCAAGTGGGTCTTAGTGAACTCATACAAAAATGAGGTCAACAGTATTGTTCGACCATGGTTGGAATATGGTTCAAACAAGGTTCAAGCAATATCCAAAAAATGTTTGAATAAGGTTCAATCAAGAATCAAATATTATTTTAGCATGGTTCAAACAATGCAAAACATTGTTTTAACATGTTTCAAATATGGTTTGATTAGCCATTTTTTTGTCCCAATTGAGTAATTTGAGTTTTTTTTCTATGTATATAAATATCAATTATAATCATACTTATATAGAGTCATTATACTACTAGATTTATAAGTAGAGTTAGGGGTGTAATAAATAAAAGTTTAAGTAGTTTAAGGCATTTGATCTTACTGAAAGGGCTAAGGAGACTTCATTTAGCTAGCTTTTCTAAGATCATGAAAGGTAGTTCTTTAGAGTCTAAGTTCATCAACTGGTGAGAAGGGTCAAGGACAAAGAGAAAATTGTAAGAGTACAACATTTGGAGTTATTGAGTTCAATGATTATTAGGTTTGGATTTGGAGAGTTTTCATTTAGGGAGGAACTCACGAAGATGTGCACAATGAGTAGGCTATTAGATATATACTTGAATGGAGAAAAAAAACTTCAAGAATTTAATCTTGGAAAAAACATTTTTGGAGTGCATTAAGTGGCTAAATGTGTGAAAATTTGGTATATGCCACCTTATAAATTGTGTCATACTTTTATTGATATATTAACTTTTTTGAAAAATAAGTCCTTTCTTAGATAAAGCATAATATCTTGGAAGAATAAATTAAGGGGGTGGAAGAAGAATATGATGCATTATGAGGGAACTTCCTTGAAGAATAATGTACCAATTCAATACACTATAATTAGACGTGCCATATTATTATAGTATTGGCTATAAAGCCATCCCAAAAATGGTAAGAAAATGTACTGAGGAACTTGGAGAGAGCACCATAATTATTAAGCTATAAGAGAAATAAGGTGCTCATAAACAAACAATTATTATCACTACTGATAAATAAAAATGTAAGTGTGAATCATTATTTAAAATTAAACAAAGTATTTTTATTTCTATGATGGACCTTAACTCTTGTTATTTCTTACAGGTTATTAGTTATCATATGATGGTTTATAAATCTCATGAATAGCATTTTATTAGTTCATTATATACTCTTACTCAGCTTATCTCAACTAGAGTTACATACAATAGAATACACTAATAATAATATAATAAATATGGTACTGATTAAAGAAATATGGATCACATATATTTGTGTTTGAAAAATTGTTTGATAAGCAATATAAATCAACAATCTCCATGTACACTAAGTGAAGAAGAAGGATTTCTTCAAGTGGCTTGAAGAAGCCATATAATGATATCATTGGAGAGAAGGAAAAGTTATTGAAGTCATAGTTTGGTGCATACTCATATATTTCCTAATGGCCTTGAACAAAGTAAATTACATGATATATGAGATTTCATTGCCTATAAGAGTTATGGAATTTTATGACTTTGACCCTTCTTATACCTCAGCACAGACCTTTTAGATAATGTAAACGTATTTTATAAGTGATTCTTTGGGTTGCTTGAGATGTCAAAGTTATTTGAAAGTAGGCATGATTTATTCTCCTTCAAAACTCTTTGAAAGTGGATGAGGCGACTATAGATGAGGTCCAATGGTATGTAATTTGATATGCAATTTAAATTTTAATAAAAGTTTATATAAAGTAATCTCACATATAATCAAATGAGTGTACTATGTCACATTTACAACAAACAATATGGAGATATGTGATATTAGACATAATCTATTTGACTATAAAAAACTTATATAATTCTATAAAGATTGTTTATGCGAATACTTTTTTCATAATAATATAAATTCATAATTCTATTTAAACATGGCAAAATCATTCTATAAGTTTTATTATTTCAATTCATTATTACTTTACTCCATTTTAAACATCTATTATTTGATTGAAGGTTTTTATTTTAATTTATTATATCATAGTTGTTGTTATTGCTATCTAATATGATTTAAATATTGAATAAAATCTGGTTGTGTTATAGTTGTCGCTTTATACTCTATTGTATCTATCTTGTGCCATGGTAGTTATATCTATCTTATAATCAACCTTGAATTGTACTACATTAAGGTTATTGGAATGGACATTGTAATATTTTCAATAGGTAAATCATGATCAAACCTATTTTAAATGATGTTCATTCCATGTTCGACTCATGATTAAAACTCGTTCCAATGATGCTCATTCCATGTTTGAGTCATGATAAAACCTTGCTTAAATAATATTCAAATAGGGTTTTAAAATCTATTCAAACCCTATTAAAATCATGTTTGAACTTTGTTTAAATAAGGTTGAACACAATTGGAACCCTATTGAAATAAACTTTTAACAAGATTAAAATATTGTTTGATTTTTTGTCAAATATGGTTCCAACTTGGTTCAAGCAAAGTTTGAATATGGTCATAACATTATTTGAATATGATTCAGAACCACTTTGAACCTTGATTTAACCTATCTCATTTGAGATGGTCATTAAATAAGTAGTATGTGATCAAAAATGGACTTTTTTACCTGAAAAAACTTTTCAGGAGTATTTCTCCAATAAAATAAACAACAGGCACATTTCTCTAATTATGATTATCATATGATATAAAGTCAAATTTCCCTTTGTAAGTATTTAAATAGCTTCATGTACCTAAAAAAATTCACAGTTTATGAATTAATCTTACAACAATGTTAAATTATATAGAACTTGCATTAAGGTCTTGTAGTTTTTAACTTTTACAGCTTATTTCTCCCTTGTTGTCTATTTTATTCTTCTTTCTCTACTTTGAATTAGTTCTTGTCACACCACAAGCCCGAAAGGTGCTACACCCCGGCGACATGGGATGAGATGAAAGCATAGAAAAACCTATTTTGTATTCACAAAAAGAGGCATGCATATAGAAGATACAACAAGATACACACACTCACTCACTCACTCACTCACACACACAGACACACAACCCCAAAAATAAATAGAAAAAGTGAAAATTAAAATATTTACTTCATTAATAATATTTTAAATAGATAGTATACCCAAGAAATAATAGTCTGATATAAATAAAAGAAATATAAATGGAACCAAAAGCAAGAAAGAAACTGCCCAACCCTCATAATTAAAAGTATAATACATTATTATAAATGATAAAATACCAAAATCAGACTAGTACTGTTAACTTTGCTCCTAAGATGACGGTCCACTAAACATGCCTGTAGGACCTGTTGTAAAATTAGATAACAAGTGAGTTTGATAAATCAATCTCAGCAAGTAACTCCTATCTATCATAGCAAAAATGATAAAAGAGTGAGCACACAATATGAACAACCAAAAGGTGTAGTATCAACCTATAGTCACAAAAAAGTAGTTATGAAATATGTCATGAATACTATGATAAATTCTAATATGCTATTGTATATATAAATTAGATACTAATGTTAAAATATTTCAGTGCTTACAAATGGACCACACTAGATATCCTTGTACCTCAAAATGACTTATATGTCATTCATTATTTTAAATCATGTCAATTATATATATAAATATTCCTAAGCATATAACTATAGTCGATTTATCAAATACTCATCAATGGAAAGGAAAACATCAACCCAAGGAAATCCAGTGATTTTCTACAAAGTCGTCACTCTAGGGCCTTGTAAGCCCAGCTAGCCAATAACCAATAAGGTTCTACCGAAATACACATCCATGCACAGTTAAAAGCATATTATTCCAAAAAAAATTACAAATTTTTTAATAGGTTTTATTATTTCAATATGAAAAATTTATTTTATACTAAGATATGATTTGACAACATAACATTTATTGCCTGTAGTTAAAGCATGTGTATGAAAAAAATAAAATTGATATACAAGAATTTATGAAGCAATAAGTCAAGAATAATATATTTATGAAACTGGCTAGAGTATTATGAACATATGTATAAAATAAAAGAATTTGTAATAATAAGATTGATAGCCTAATATCAAAAAGTCTAGCACAAGAAATAAGAATAATGCCCCTAACAAAGAAGGTTTGCTTATCCCTTAATAAATAACAATTACTTACCTCTAGGCAAGCGATACAAAACTCTAACCTAAAGGTTGTTCAATCGATATGGTTATGAGGGCAATAACTCAAAGGTCCCATATGTGAAAATCTAAATTCAGTTAAAGAATTAAATATGCATAATAAAATGATGAAATTAATCAAATTTAATTTCCTAAATCCATAAAAAAATAACTAAAATAAAAATATATCAATAATTGAAATCTAACATAATAAAATCCATCATAATAGAAGGATGAAAAACACTCATGGTTCTTGGCAAAAATTGGTTTGACAGAGGAAAAAAAGGCAAGGAGATGCCTTGAAACTTTTTAACATGGTCAAAATAAAAAGAGGAAACTCTATCGATTCTCTTGATCAATGAAACAGGTTTGAAGTGTTAAAATCTAGGAGCCCAAGCTTGTGTTTTGATGATTACAAACATTATTAGATTTTTTTGTAGTTTTTTCCTACTTTATATACTACATATATTTTTTTTAATGTATGACTAACATTTTAGGTTCAGCATACTCAAAGACCATCAGAGAATCAAAGCTCGATAATGGGGTGTATAGTTTAGACTTATTTCAAAGAATTTGTAATTTTATTCTTCTTCAATATATGTAAAACGTATATGTTGGCTTAGCAACCATACACACATATAGGGGAAGTGAAAAGAAATATTTTAATTTTTTAGTTAATCAGAATGTACGATTAGTTCAAATAGAAATTCATTAAAATATTTAATTTAAAAAAAAAAATTTGAATTATAACTAATCAAATGGTACAAACACCACATCATACTAAACGATCAATTATAACCAGAAATACCTCCATTGAATCCAACTTACCTAAAATAGGCAAATTTGAATTTTGAAAATTAAACTATTTATATTGTACAAACCTATTCATATTGTATGATCTTTTAAAATATTTCCTAATTTAGGTAAGGTAATTAAGGAGTAAAATCAAATCTGAATTAGTTGCAGATTGTATAGTACGAATCACTTGACAACTCTCTAGATAAACTATGGTTCATCCTGTATAATCTCATGTTTAATTTGAACTAATTATAATAGATGATTTATAATTATACTAGATAATCTTCGATGATGTTGAATTAATCATACTGTCCTAATAGAGTCAATAAAATTGAATTGTTAGGATTTTTGGAAGCCCACAATTTAAGCCTTCTTAATAGACTTCATAGAAGTCTTTGGCCGTCAGAGGGTTTAGTCTTCTATGAGAGAGCATTGAAGAGAGGGCTTTGATTAAGAGAGAGAAAGGGTGAGGTTGTGGGAGAGGGAGAAATACTTGTGTGTTTCTAGAGAGTGTGAGAGGGGATTCCACACGATTGCTATGGCTAACTTGCACCTTAGTTCCTCTATGTGTCATTGTTCATCTAGAGGGAAGCTGAGTGAAGAACCCTTTGGTGTTAAAGGGATGCCGATTACTCTGCCACACCTAGGTAAAAGTAATTCGGGCTCTCTACAGCACCGGGAAGGTGTAAGTGATTTGGGCTACTCCACCATTTTGAGGAGGTGAAAGGGATTCTGGCTACTCTATCGCATCAGGTTGGTGATAGAGATAATGTAAGGGCTTCTCTGCCTATCCATGGGGATTGAAGGAGAGTTACTATTTATTTAGTGTTATGCCCAAAGAGGAAGACTTTGGGTAATGGACGTAGGCTATGTTGGCTGAACCACTATAAATTGATTTGCAATCTTTTATTTTTTAGATTATTCTCTACAAATTTATTTTCTTGCATATTTGCTTTATTGCAATTTGGTTGTAGTTTGGATATTATTATGATAAAAAGATATTATTGTTGCAACATAGTTTTCATATCTATATTTTTATATCATGTGTGTTTTTGATGATTTCAAAATCTTATTGTGTTGATTACTGTTTCTCCTAGCACATATTGGAAATATTGTTTATATTGCTTGTGTGTACTAATGTTTTAGGAAAATCATACTCCAGACTGCCGAAGACTTCAAGACAGATTAGATTAGGGTTCTTGTAATTGAAGTTTATAATTTTTCTATTTTTTTCTTCTTAAGTCTGAGAGAGTATGATTATAATTGGGTAAACGTGCACACACACACACACACACACACTAGGGGAGTGATTTTAAAAACTTAAATTTTAAAACTAATCATACTGTACGATTTGAAAATTATACTGGACGATTTGTCTAGGTAGTTCCTCCCAAAACTAAGTTAATCAAATCATGCCAGGAAAAATGTTAAGTACTATTCGTGCTGTATTAATTCCAGTTCATCCCGTACGATCTATTTTCGTACAGTCAATTGACAGAGTACAAAATGGTGTTGTCCACTTTCATACCAAGAAAAAATATGATTTGATTAAACTATTTGTACTATACAAAGTTGGTTCATCCTACACGCTGGTCAGAGTACGAAACAAGGTTCGTACCAATTCGTCTCGTACGAATTCAGAAATTTTTGAACTGATCATACAATACAATGCCAGTTCGTATAGACGACTGATAGAGTACAAAAATAGATTTGTACAGGATCATACAGGGATTTTTGAATTATTCATAAGTACAAAGTATGATCGTATTGTACAATCCAAGTCTGTCAAATTTGAAATTTGTAGTTTTAAGGACAGTTTTTCCTTGTCCTTTATATATAAGGGTCCTAAAACTGACTATCTTCAATCCTTCTGCAAATTTCTTCATGAGAGTGATAGAGAGTGTGTTTTGGGAGGGTGTTTGGGAGTGAGAATTGTGAGATCTTGCAAGTGGAAATTGTGAAGGGTTCACAAGATTGCCCAAAGGTAAGGATCTCTTTGTATGTACTTCAAATCTCTACCCTACCTCTTTGAAGACTATTGAGAGAAGATCTTTGGAAGAGTTCCAGTACTCTGCTGTCACCAAGAGGGTGAGAAAGGATGATGTTACTCTACCGACACCGTGAGAGTGTGAAAGGACGCTGGTTCTCTGCCGTCACCAGGAAGTTGAGAAAGGATGACAGTACTCTATTACACCGGGTTTGGTGAAAGAGAGATTATTGTAAGGGCTTCTCTGTCTTACTGTGGGAGCAAAAGAAGAGTCACTTTAGAATAGCATAATACCTAAAGAGGGAGTCTTCAGGGAGGGGATGTAGGTCTAGTTGGACCGAACCACTACA
This sequence comes from Dendrobium chrysotoxum, assembly GCA_019925795.1. Classification (NCBI taxonomy): domain Eukaryota; kingdom Viridiplantae; phylum Streptophyta; class Magnoliopsida; order Asparagales; family Orchidaceae; genus Dendrobium; species Dendrobium chrysotoxum. The sequence goes on from CM034314.1 coordinate 69,021,245, forward strand.
AAATTCCGTGTTCTTCTGTCTTTATTTTTATAGCATTTTTATTTTTTTGCACTTTTACTATTTGTGGTTGAAAATTTTGTTTTGAGAAAATTAAACATTGTAAGTAAAATCTTAAAATCGATTTTCTAAATTACCAAGAATTTTTAAATTACCAATACACCCCTCTTGGTTAGCCTTGGGACATAGCTACTAGGTCTAACAATCTATTCGAACTTATAATTGTTGGTTAATTTAAGATTATTCTTTGTTTTAAAAAGAATAAAAAAACTAAAAAAATAAAAAAGGGAAAAAACTATTATTATTTGGAATTTCTATAAAATTATAAACAATAATAAGTATTGGTTCTTCATTAAAAAATATGAATTTGGTTTCTTTAATTCAAAATTTTCAAAAAATTTTGAAAAAGTTATTGAAACCCCAATTCATCACCCTCTTGATGTGTCATTTCATAATTCAACTGATTTCATAACTATCTATTAAACTTTCAATTGGTATCAGGGAGGGTTCTTTTGAATTATGGTTTAAAAACTTGGGGTTTTATCTAATGGCATACTTTGGTAATTATAACACTACTGAAGGGTTTTCAATTAACCATTCACCTTTATTTGATAACATTCCAATTAATTTCTGGAAATCCACATGTCTACTTTCATCTAATTGATTGACTTTCATATGTGGCATATAATACAAGTAGGTTATTTTTTTCCACCTCTCATTATTAGTGGCATGAAAATAGAAATCCCTTTTACTGAATAGAGTATAGAATATAGGGATTTAGCTTAACTAAGTGCAAAATATTTATTATTTTTTCCATGATTTAAAATATGAAGACTATATGTGAGTATCTACATGCAGTATTGGTAAGGATATTTGGAACAAATTATGCATGACATATGAAGGCACCAATGAGGTTGAACAATCATGTTTGAATCTGTTATTACATGAATACAAACTATTCCACATGAAACCTAGTAAGATAATTTCCTATATGTATATTAGGTTTACCAAAATAGTCACATCTCTATATACTTTAGGTAGGGAACTTTCTAATTCAAAGAAAGTAATTATATATTTTATTGTTTACCTGATTCTTATGATGCTAAGGCCACTAAAATATATGAATCAAAATATTTAAATGTTTTTTTAATTAATAATTTATTGATTTTTCTAATTGTTTATGAGCAAAATGTGAGCCAAAGGTTTCAAGATACAGGTGACATGAAGAAGGAGAGAACCATGGCGTTGAAGGTTGACAACATCGATAAGAAAAAATTAGGAGTTGATGGGACTAAGGACATAACATTGATGACTCTTCAATTCGAGAAATTCCTAAAATATAAATACAAGTGCCACTATGACAAGAGCAAAGGTAAATCGGGTAAAATAATATGTTTTCTTCTAACATAGTTTGATTTGAGTGCAGGAAGCCTTAACACTTGAAGTTCGATTGCCCTAACCTCAAGAGTCATCCTACAAAGGAGAAGGGTGAAGAAAAATCTTATTCTTAAAAGGTAAGTAGAAGATACAAAAAGCTTTTAAAAGTGGACTCAGGTTTAGACGCTTCAGAACTAAAATCAGAAGAGGAGGTAACCAATATGTGTTTAATAGTAAATGATAGTATTGAGAACTTCAACCAAGATGAGGCATACTCTTACAAGAGGTCTAGTGAGAGAATGTAGTACTTGGACAATGACTGTTTGAGGCATTTTATGGGAAATCTGAAGCAGTTCATAATGCTAGAGGCCAAGAGGGGAGGCAATGTAACTAGGAGATAATACCACTTGGAAAGTGGTGGGTAAAGACTAAAGATATGATTGGCAAACCTAATGGTTTTACTGTTAAAAATGTACTTTTAGAAAATGTATTAAAATATAATCTGCTAAGTATTAGCTAGTTGTGCGATAAAGTTTTTGACATTATGTTTCTTTCCAAAAAATGCCTTATTACTTTAAATGAAAAAACGGTTTTTTAAGAAAAAGAGTTAATAATTTCTAAATGCTTAACTTAATTTGCATTGATACATCTGATAATTTTTCCTATTTGAAAAATGTTTTAGATGAATCTTGGCTATGTCATAGGTCATGATGTCATGTTAGTATGATATACTTAGGGAGATAACTTAGCAAAATCTAGTTAGAGGCATTCACAAGTTAGAGTTTACTAAGGACATTTATGGATGCTTGTTAGCTAGGAAAGTAGACTAGATCTTCATTCTATTTTATTAAGGAGATCATTACCATTAGATTACTAGAATTCTTCCATATAGATTTTTTTGGACTTTTTAGTACAGCTAGTCTAAGTGGTAAGAGTTTCGAATTTGTGATTATGGATGATTACTCTAGATTTATATAAGTTAGAATTTTTAGTACATAAGAGTGAGTTATTTGATTAATTTAATACTTTCTCCACTTGGATTCAGAGGAAGTTAGGATGTTTAATTTTTCTAATTCATAGTGATCATAGCGAAGAATTTGAAAATAAAAATTTTGAATTATTCTGTAAGGAATTTAGGATAGGTCATAAATTTTCAGCCCATATGACCCACAATAAAATGGCATAACTGAAACAAAGAATAGAACTCTTATAAAGGCAGCTAGGGAAATGTTGGGAGAGTATAACCTACCTATTAATTTTTGGCAGAGATTGTGAATACTTTTTTCTATGTGTTGAAACAGGTGAACATTAGGCCTAAGCTGAATAAAACACCCTATGAATAACTTAAGGGTAGGACACCAAACTTATAACATTTACATATTTTTGGTTATAAGTGTTTTGTGCTTTTGGATGGTTAATTTCATTTAGGAAAGTTTAATTTTAAGGCAGATGAATGTCTTTTCTTAGGTTTTTCCTTAGTAGGTAAAGCCTATAAGGTCTTTAATGAAAGAATCTTAGTTATAGAGGAATGCACCCGTGTGGTCTTAAATGACTCAGATAGATATGTTAGGGCTATGATAGAGGATGATGAGGCTGAGATTACCCATGGAGTAGAAAGTATTAACCAAGAAAATAGAGAAGAACCTTAGGATCCTTTGCCTAAAAAATGTAGATACTCTTCTAGTCACCTCATAGAGCTCATCGTAGGAGATCCATTTATAGGGGCTAGAAATAACAAGCACTTAGAAAAGAGGTTAGTCGTACTGCATTCATTTCAATGATAGAACCAACTAGTGTACATCAACCTCTAAAGTATGAATTCTAGATGTTATCCATACAATAAGAGCTGAATCAATTTGTTAGAAATACTGTATGAAAGTTGGTTAGTAGACCCACAGGTCAAAGTATAGTTGGGACCAAATAGGTTTTTAAGAATAAATTGAATGACTCTATGTTGGTGATTAAAAATAAACTTAGGTTTGTAGCTAAGGGGTATAATCAAATAGAAGGTACTAATTTTGAGAAAACTTTTTCCCTAGTATCTAGGTTATAAGCTATAAGAGTTTTGATAGCATTTGTATGTTTTACCTCTTAATAAATGCCATAATGATTATGCCTCAAAATCTTTAGGACAAAAATGACTACAGCTAACTCCCAAGTCATGTGTAGGATAATTCTTCTCGTGCAGCATAAGCTTCCTGGATGCATATGCTACCACTTTATCATATTGCTTTAAGACACAACCTAAGATGTAATGTGAATTGTCACTATACATCTGAACCCATCAGTACCAAAAAGAATGGTGAGAATATAAGCAGATAAAAAGCAATTCTTGAGTTTCTAAAAACTCTACTCACATGCTTCAAACTATATGAACTTAATGGACTTCTGGTTCAATTTAGTCAGTAGAGCTACAATACTCGAAAAGCCTTCCATAAAGCATTTGTAATAAACAGCTAAACCAAGAAAGATATAAAAAATGGTGATGGTACTTGGCCTCGACCAATCCATTACAGCTTTAACCATAGCAGGGTCCACAAAATTTCTAGTTTCATTGACAATGTGACTCACTTCTCAAGGAAAAAACTCACACTTTGAGAACATTGCATAAAGCTTATTCTTTGAAAAAAAATATTCAATGCAATTTGAAGATCTTAGGAATGCTCTTCATCTTGGAATATATCAAAATATCATCAATGAATATTATCACAAACCAACCTAAGCGCGACGTGAAAACTCTATTCATCAAGTCCTTAATAGCAGCAGAGACATTAATCAACCCGAAGGGCATGACTAAAAATTTATAGTGACGATATCAAGATTGAAAAGTGGTCTTCAGCATATCTTCATTCTATATCTTCACCTGATGGTACCCCAAATAAAGGTCCATCATGGAAAATATAGAATAACCTTACAACTAGTCAAATAGATATGAGGTAAAGGATATTTGTTCATCATGTTGACCTTGTTTAGCTTTCTGTAGTTAATGCAAAGTCTCATGCTTACATCTTTCTTTTTCAAGAACAGAATTGGTGCTCTCCTTTGAGAAATGTTAGGTCTAGTGAGTCCCTTATTCAACAATTCTTGTGGCTGTACATTGAATTCTTGAAGATCTACTATTACCATATGATACTATGCTTTTGAAATTGGAGTAGTACCCGGAACCATATCTATAGTGAACTCGATGTCACGATCAGGAGGTAAGCCAAGAAAATCATTAAGAGATACATATGCAATATCTTGAACTATCAGGACATTATCTAAATTAATGCTTGGGTTGTTGGTATCCATCACATGAGCAAGATACCCAGCACACCTATGATAAATAATCTTACAAGAATTAATTAATGATATAAAGCAAGACATTACTCTTACGCCATTAAAACTGAAGGCTGGCACACCATGAATATAAAAGTTTACCCTTCTCTTATGATAATCAATTATAGCATGATACTTAGATAGCCAGTCCATTCCTAATATTACATCAAATTCATCTAGTAGAAATTCAATGAGTGTTACAGGTATATGCATATTACTGATAATAATGTCACAATCATGAGCACACTGAGCAACTACCATAAATGCTCCACATGGCATATTAATTAAAAAATGAGATTGCAATTGAGATATTGATGTATTTGATGTAAATTATTTAATATGAATGAATGTGATGCCCTAGAATCAAATAAAACTTTTATCAGTTATGAATAAAAATAATACCTATCACCATGTCTGGAGCTTCATGGTCCTCTTGTTGAGTTATGGTGAAGACACGAGGAGGAATTGCCTATTTGGTCTGCTCTTATACTGGAGGTTGTGGTGTCTGATACTACACTGATTGTTGCTGATATGACATCAGAGGTTGTTGCTGTTGGTACTTAAAATAAGGCTTTGCTGGTAGGACTGATATATTGGAACTTGCTGGGATTATTGTTGAGATTAAGAATAATATTATTTTCCCATTCCTTTTCCATTATGCTTATGGTAGTATCCTCGCTATGATTTTTTCCATCCACTTAGTGTGAATGCGTGTAGTTGTCTCGAGAAGTTGAAGGATTTGATTGATCTTAAGGTCTGAGTGGGTAATGCTTAGCCTTATGCTTGGTGTTGTAGTAGTTGTCACTTCCCACTAACCAAGTTTCAAGTCCCGAAATGACATTTTACATAGTTCACATAAAGAGGATTACTTTAGGACTTCTTACATTGATGATTTTTATGATGCTTCTTCTATGAATCTCCCAGTGTTTGATTATCTATTGTCTTTTACTTTTCATCAACTTTTTTCTCATAGGCATTATTATCCATCTCTGCATGAATTTCTCAATTAATTAGCTCCCTGAATGTTGTGCACTTACTGCAAAGAAAGATCTCCTAATATATTTTCTTAGGCCAAATAGAAAGTTGTAGATTTTTTTATCATCGTTTTGACCAACGAATGGTATTAATCTGATAATTCTAGTAAATCATATTTCATACTCTCAAACTAATTTTATCCCCTATTCGAGCTTCCTCATATCATTCGTTAGGTTTGATCGATCTGCTATAGAAAAATATTGCTCCAGAAATAATCTTTCATTTTTTTTTCCTGGGAATTACTGCATTTGCTCCAAAATTATTACGTCAGTAGATCTCTCACCACTCATCATCACCTTCTCATAGTTGGAATGCAGCCATGTTTACCTTTCAATCTTCTAGGCATTTAATACCACATAGTCTCTTTTCTATGTCATGAAGCCATGAATCAAATTCGATTAGTCCAACTATCCCATTGAATGTTGGAGGGTGAATCTTTAAGAACTGATCCGTCACCCAATCCATCACCCCTTATTTGGTTAGAATGACCAGTAGCATACAAATATTTTAAATAAATAAGTCTACTAATATTAATTGTGCACTAAATTTCTTCATCTTTGATTGATTTACCTAAGCTAGGGCAACATCAGGTACTCCTATGGCTTCTTGTTGCATTGATGGTGGTATTGGTTTAATTGGTTATGGTACTTGCTAAGTGGCTTGATTAATTCCTAGCACTGCTTGAGTAAGTTGAGCGGTCACCTCTATCATAATTGTAATCAGCGCAATGATGTTTGAATTTGAGGCAGCAGCACCTCGATGACTAGTATAGTAGGACCCTCTAGGAATAGGTGCGGCTTCCTAGATAGATCTAGCGCCATCAGTTCCACAAGCAATGACATCATTCTTTCTCCTTAGCGCCATTATGAATAATTAAGCATATCAAAGTAAGATAATGCAACATATCAAATATATTTTTTATTGTCACAGATAACTTAAGATAATCTAACCCACTACCCAATCCTAATATCAAATACAAAATAGAATAGGGCTTCAATACCACTATGTCACACCTCGAGTCCGGAAGGTGGTACATCCCAGTGAACAAGATGTGATGAAAGGATATAAAGACCTATTTTGTATTCACAAATAAAAATTCAAATAGGCAGTACAACCAAGCAATAATAGTCTGATACAAACAAAGGAAATGTAAATGGAATAAAAGGCAGGAAAGAAACTACCCAACCCTCATAATCAAAAGTATAATTAACTATTACAAAATATAAAATATCGAAAATATACTACTGTTGGTAATTATGCTCCTGAGATCACGGTCCACTAAACACACCTGTAGGACCTTCTATAAAAGAGACAACAGGCGAGTTTGATAAATTAAACTCACAAAGTAACTCATATCTATGAATGCATAAATGACAAAAGATTGGGACATGAAGTATGAATAACCAAAAGGTGTAAGTATCAACCTATAGTCACTAAAATAAAGTAGCCATGAAATATGTCATGAATACTATAACAAATTCTATTATGCTAGTGTGTATATCAATTAGTAACTGATGCTAAAACATTTAAATGCTTACATATTGACCACACTAGGTATCCTTGTACTTCAAATAATTTATCTGTCATTCATTATTTTCAAATCATGTCAAATTATATGCATAAACATTCATAAGCATATAATTATAGTCGGTTCATCAAATACTATCACCGGGAAGGTAAACACCAACCCAAGGAAATCCAATGATTTCTTATAGAGTCGTCACTCTGGGGGCCCATCAATATTGGCTAGCCAATAACCAATAGGGTTCTACCAACATAAACATACATAAAAGCATATTGTTTTAAAAAATTTTCCTAAGCATTTTTCAATAGGTATTATAGTTTTAATATGACAAATGTTGTTTAATACTAAGATATGATTTGCCAACATACCATTTATTGCCTATAATTAGAGCATGTGTATGAAAAAAAACAAAAATTGGTATACAGGAGTTTATGCAGCAATAAATCAAGAATTATATATTTATGAAACTTGTTCATAAATTATGAGCTATGTGTAAAATCAAAGAACTTATAATAACAGGACATACAGCTTAATATTCAAAGGTCTAACACAAGAAACAAGAATAGCTCCCCTAACAAAGAAGGGTATGTTTATCCCCTAATAAATAACACTTACTTACCTCTAGGAGAGCAACATCAAACTCTAAGCCAAAAGTTGTTCAATCGACAAGGTTACAAGGGCAACGATTTCAAGGTCCTAAACATGAAAATCTAAACTCAATTAAAGAATAAAATACCCAAAACAAAATGTTGAATTTAGTGAAATTTAAATACCTAAATCTACAAACAAAATAACTAAAAAAAATATAATCACAATTGAAATCTAACATAATAAAATCCAACATAATACAAGAAGAAACACTCATGGTCATTGGCAAATATTGGTTCAACGAAGGAAAAAAAGGCGAGGAAAAGCTTTGAAACTCTTTATCTTCTTGGTCAAAATAAAAATAGGGAGAAAATAAAGGCAAAAGAGATACTTGACTTACAAAGGTGAGCTCTTCCTTGATGTCGGTGATAGATCAAAGAACGATGAAAGTTGATAACTTCTCAGATGGCGTTTGTGAGGGAAAGTGTGGAAAGCCTAGCTCGTTCGGCTCGTGCGAGAATGAGAGTGGGAACAGCTTGCTTGCATGCGAAGAGAGCACATGGCCTTTGCACGCTGAAGAACCAGGCCCGGCTAGGTCCGACTCTCGGTCCGGTTATAACAGTGCCAAACACATGCTAAAATCCTATTTGTAACAGCTCTATTCAAATGATATTATTATCATATTTGGTTCAATGCAAAAACCCAGTCAATTATAAAAATCACTGCGGCAAATGCAAATTAGGAAACCCATTTGAATTGAATTGATCGTCTAAAGTCATATGAATTATGAAGTGAAATTCCTAAATGTTGATTGGAGGTGCAAATGAACATTTATTGCAGCTCTAATTATTTCATTTACAACCTAAATTTGCTTTTGTCCTAAAAATTTAAGTCATTAATCATTTATAGTGCTTTAAACCGTTCAGGTAATGTGCTTACATATTTATGTCTTCTTTTTAACTTTTTCCCATTCGATTGTTCACTGTCATACAGAGCTTTTGTCCTCTGATGTAACGTCTCCTGTGCTTCAGTATTCCAAATCCTTTCCAGGAGCTGTTACATTCAAAAGAGCTTACATTTAGTCTTAAGTTTCTTCTTTGCTTTCATTGAAATTACTTTTTGAAACCTGATATCTAAGGTCACTTTCTCCCTCTTAAAGTTTGATAACTTTTGAGTAGTTTTGCATTATCATAAGTAGCGGTTTGCTTTGAGTAGTCATTTCTTAGGATCTTTATTCATGTATCAGTTGTTATCACTAAGAGTCTATTTAGGATAACTGTAGTTTTTTATAAAGGTGATTATAATATTGTTATAGAGAAAATAACTTTTTTGAAAGCTGTGTAAAAAGCAGCTTCCTAAAACAATTTTTTTTTTAAAATAGTGAAAAAGCAATAGCCAAGCAAAAACTACAATTGCGTTTGAAAAATAAAATAATAAGAAAGCTGTCCCAATCGAAATCTAAGTTCTTAGTTTCAGCCATTATAGTTTTTAGTGTTTGCTATTTAAATTATTCAACTGTAAAAATTTGTACTGAAGCCTGCTAAGGCCAGCTATTGTAAGTCATATCGAAGCTGTTCGTGTAGTTAGGGGACCCAAGCATAAGAAATTAAAGCTTATGCACAGTCTCAGTGAATTCAGGGGTTTGGTTCTAAGCTATAAAAGGAATCGCTTGTAACGCTGAAGTTTTCTAGTTCGGAAATTGAGTTAGTGGGGTCTTGAAGAAAAAGCTTGGGGTGAATATGTAGGCTTGGTTTGATCAAATTACTATAAATTTATTGGTGATGAACAGAAAATTTATCATAGTTAGTTTCTCCGTTTACGCGGTGCTTATTTTTTGAGTGACATTTTATTCATTTTTTATTATATTTCTTTTTGTACTTTTTTTCAGAAGCAATGCTCTCCTTTTTACTGATTACACTTGATTTGATCCTCCTATGAGTGTTATGTAAGTAGCTTCTCTTCCAATGTTGTGAAGTTAAACTTATGATTTGCACTTTCATGAATCAAAATTCTCTTTATTTCAGAAAAGGGAGAGAGAGAGAGAAAAGGAAGCTATAGGAGGTAGAAGTAGAGATGAATGATAAACACTTAAACATCTTCGATAACATAACCAAGAACTTTGAGGATTAAATATTGTTAAGTGGGCGAGACTTTTAGGCTAAAAAGTCTACTTTTGTGCATTTTAAGTGCAATTTTTAAGTTACGTTGCAAATGGACTTGATGAACTACTTTGTCGAATTAAACCAATTTAAACCGGCTAGACTTAATAGTTCTTAGTAGATTTAGGCTTCGTTTGGGACGGCTTTTTTAGTGCATCTTAAAGCAGCTTTTTAGTACAAAAATTTTTATTTTTTAGACTAGAAAGCTGCTTTAAAAAGCAGTAAGAAAGACGTCCCAAATGAAGCCTTATTGCAATTTGAGTAGATGAACAATGAGTGCTTGAGTAATTGGTTAGTCATTCTAGAGCACTCAATAGGTGTCGACTAGCATTTCTAGTAGAAGTACATGCCTCAAAAGTTAAACTAACAATTAAGTGCATTTATATAAATAGAGGCCGAGTAATATTAAGCAAGTAGCTTGATCAAAATAGAAGGTACCCATGGAGTTTTTGGTGATGCAGCCTTTGGCTGTGTTCTACACTATAAGAATTAGCTTTACTAATAGTTAACCCATTAAGATATTCTTTCTCTTATATGAATGATCTCTTAAATGTCATACCAGTAGCGAGCTAAAGTTCTGCTATTAAGAACTTTATTTTAGGTTTAGTCCTTCTAACTCTACTTAAGAAACTAGATTTCCTGAGGGAGGTTCCATTACTTTGATAAGAGGCATGAGAGTAGCTGGAGAGTTAGCAGTCGGGGATGAGGGCTTTGAACCAATTGAGTTCCAGTTTGGTTAGTTGAGTACCTAAACTCTGTTACTTCATTTACTTGCGTTGTATTACTTTTACTATTTTAACCATTCTTTTGTTATTTATATCTCCAGATGAAAATTTAACCAAGGGAGGGACGGGAGAAGATGAGACGGGTAAAGGTTGGGCTTAAATTGCTTATGTTCTGGACTTAATAGTACTGTTGTTTTCTAAGGTTAAGTGGAATACTTGTGATCGATCATAGCGTTTGGCTTATTTGCGTAAGTACTTAAGATCAAGAATTACTTTCATATTTATGAAATCTTTCTTTTTGAATTGGTGTACTTTGTTTTATCAGTAAGTATTTTTAGTTGTTTATTCCTTGCAACCATATGTGTAGTAGTAGCTCTAATGATTGATTAGACTCTTACCTTAAATAAGTAAAAATGAGAGGAAGGATTCAGTATATGTGATATTTATTTCTAATGAGAATACCATAGATGACTTGACTGACTTAAATGATAATAGTAATTTTCAATCTAATAATTTAAATTTTAATAAATTGGAAAAATTAATAGGATACTTTTCTGATTGTGTGCCCTCGTTCTTAATTTTCAGGGTATGCCTATTAGTATTGAAGTTGACCTTTTAGATTTTGATTGTTTAACATAAGATATTCTAGAGAATTTTTAGGCCTAGGTAGATGCTGCTCCCTCTTCTTCTCTCGAAGAGGTTATCCATGTTAACCTTAGTAGTGGTAAAACATTACTGCCTCGAATGGCTCCTAGTAATAAGGGAGTCTTTACTCCCACCACAGCCTAAGCCTTCCTAAGATGTGGCTGCCGTTGGAAATCTTATGGTTGAATACAATGTCCTAGCCCACCTCAAGAAATTTCCTCCCAATCTAAGTATATTGATGCTTTAGTGCCATCCAAAGAGATAAGGGAGGCCTTAGTTGAGGCTTTACTTGATCCTCATATTTGCATGGCTCAATTGACGATAACATTGCATGAAGAGGCTTTTTATTTCAAAGAAGTTTATATGGTCACATTCTCTGACAAGAATTTGCTTTTAAGAACCCCCGATCATAATCATCCACTATACATCTCTATAAATGTGTATAACTTCAATCTATTCGCCTATAATTTTCTCCTTTACAGATGGTTCATATGGATATAATCAAATCAAGATGGCTTGTGAAGATGAAAAATTTGTTGGTTCAAAACACCTTTAGGTTAATAAATATGATATAAGTCAGAGTGTAGGGAACATTGCAAAATGAAATGAAATGCATATAAATTTTATGTTAGAAGTTGAGTTATTTAAAGTTTGAGAGTTAGACTTTATGAGACCATTTATTCTATCATTTGGTAATCAATATATTTTGATAGTTGTTAACTATGTATCAAAATGGATAGAAGGTTTGGCTTTCCCCACGAATGACTACCATGTTGTTATAAAGTTCTTAAACAGAAATATCTTTTTTTCTAAATTTGGAACACCTCAGGTAAGCATTAGTGATGGGGGTAGTTATTTTTTTAATAGAAGAATTAGAAACTTAATTTTTAAATTAGGTATCCAGCATAAAAAAGTAATAGCTTATCACCCTTAGACTGGGGGTCAAGCTAAAATTAGCATAAGGGAGAAAAAAAAAATTAGAAAAAACTATACACCCAAATAGGAAGGATTGGTTTGTTATATTGGATGATGCTTTATAGGCTCATAGAACTACATTAAAGACTCCTATTAGAATGTCTCCCTATAGATTAGTTTTTTTGGAAAGCTTGTAACTTGCTAGTATAATAGGAGCATAAGGCTTTTTAGGCCATATAGGAACTAAATTTTAATCTTAAGGATGTTAGGGAAAAGAGACTAGTATAGTTGAATGAGCTTGAGGGATTTGGATTGGATGCTTATGAAAATGCAAAAATTTATAATGAGAAAAGTAAGAAATGGCATGATCATAGGATCATTAGGAAAAAATTTCTACTTAGATAAGAAGTATTCTTACATAACTAAATAAAGTTTATTTCCTAGGAAATTGAAGTCTTGGTGGTGAGGTCTATTCATTATAATTAGAGTATATCGTAATGGAGTACTAGAAATTTAGGATAAAAATTTGGCCATTCATTTATAGTTAATGATAATAGACTTTAGCCTTATCTGGGTGGGGATATAAACCAATCTAAGAGTATCTTAGCATTAGCACATCTTAAATAGACTGGTCAAGGAGCCCCATAATGACTCTATTTTTGTTAGAAGGAAATGGGAACCCTTTGTCCTAGTAGAAATAAACCAATCCTTCCACACCCCTAATTATTAGTTTGATGGGGGTGAGTCTCGTAATTTATGTATCTCATGCATTAATTATGATGAAATACCTAGGTTCCTCACCAATAGGAATTCTTCTGTTCAATAGAACAGAGAGGAAGATAGGATAGTTAACATTTCTACTTACACCCTAACCTAAAAATCTAAAGCCACGCACTAATTTATTTTTACTAAGCTTATGCCTTATATAAATATTAGCTAAATTATAAAGGATATGGCCATTCTAAATTATTGTGTTTAGAAGGAGTTTTGTAATGACTTTGCAAAGTTTATTTTTTCAAACTATTCAGTACATGCTTAGAGGGTCCACCACTATAGGGTTAGATAATCCTTGTTTAATTCATTAATTACACATTGCTATCAAAACCATTTGAAACCTATGGGTGCAGCATTATTTGCTTCTACCCTCACTAGATCCAAGATCCAGTCCTTTAAAATATCTTATTTAGAGTAGGAAGAGGGATCCAACTAACCTATCTAACCCAGCGAGTCATGGCCTAGAAATCCTAAAACTCTAGGAAATTAAATGGCAGACCTCAGGGATAAAGTACATATGATCTAGGTTTTTGTGGATAGCATTGGAAATAGATTTTGGGGTTCGAACAAGGAATGTATCAGCACTATGACTATATGATGCTCTAGCATCAAAGGCAGAGACAATATCAAGATGATATTGGATAGAACCACGGTTGGTATATTTAGGAGCTGGGAAATAGACTCCCATGGTCAGAAGAACATGTTTCTTGATCCCCCCACCTTTTGAGTTTTACCTAGGTGCATTTTTGACAATAGCAGAAGAGATAGAGGAGGAAGTGGAAGAGGATGAAAAATATGGAGAAATCCCTAGTGATGGTATTTTCAATTCTTTTATTTTTGTTGTTTTTTTAAACTTCCTATAGTTTGGAGGGAAGTAATGAAAATCAAAAGCCCCAAAATTTTTATGCTTTTCAAATTTATTATTTGTCTTTAATTCTTTCTATTGCATTTTTCAATTATTTAAATCTTATTATTGCTTGGAATATAAAATTTAAAGATTAAAAATAAAAATGATTAAGTAATTAACACTACATAATTTTAAAAATTTACCAATTAGAGCAATTTAAATAAAAACTAAAAATTTCATTTAAATTAGTAATTCCTAATAAAAAAATTCTTAGAAAACATTTAAGCACTTGACTACTTATATCAGATTAATTTATTTAGGATTAATGAGAATGAAATATTTAGATTAATTTTAAATCATCTATTAAGTGAGTATTTGATAAATTATGAAACATTTAATGAACCTTACCTAAAACAATAGTGGAAGCAAAAGATTGGTACTCAAATTTATTATAAAGTATTTAGCAATAGAAAAGATAAATTAAAGTGAAAATGAAAAAAAGTTAAGTATTGGACTATAAAAAATTAGAACGTGCAATGTCTAGCCCCGTTTAAATAAAGAGTAGGAAAAAGACATGTATTCAAAATTATTAGAAGGTACTTAGCAATTTTAAAAGAAAAAAAAAAGGAAAAGAAAAAGTGAAAGAAAAAACCTAAATATTGGACTATTAAAATTTGGTACCTGCAATGCCTTGCCCCACTTATACATATCTTAGAGGAATTATTAAAATCATAATACTTAATATAAGTTTATAGTATGATTAATGAATTAAATAAATTTGAAGATTCTATTAATGCTCAAAATCATTAAGCCTAAGTAAGTTAGTCAATTTTGTCATATACACCTTTAGGAGTTTAATTTAGAGGGAATATCAATTAAATATGAAAGAATAGGCTATTATAAATTATTTTATTGGAAAAAAATATCTATGTTGTTATAATGATGCTAAAATTATTGATTTTATAATTTTCAAATATCATATTCTAGCAAAAGAAAGTTGGTTTTAATTTAAGTGCAAGATGAATTACTTGTGGACAAGTAATATTTAAAAGTTTGGCGGAATTTGATATTGAAAAAAATGTATATTCCAGATTACAATTATGTATATAAAATGCTATCAAAATCTATCTTTTTGTGTAGGAAAGGATTAAAATAAGAATTATGTTTGAAACAACATCGTGGCACCACTAATTGAAGAGCCAAAACACAACCCCAAGTGGCACTTGAACACTATATATAGCGGTGCAATGGAGATTGCAGGATCCAAGACAGATAGAAAGGAACCAAGGAGCTAAGGAAGGATCATTGCGGCACCATATCACCATAGTAGCGCCACAGCGGTGACAGTTAATGACGGTTGAATCGGTGAATCGATATGACGATGCATGAATCAACACCATGATATGTGAATTGACACATCAGTTCAGTAGCATTGCAGCACCACCTAGGTCAATGTCGCACTATTAGATCTATTATTTTCAAAAATCTATAAATAAAATACATGAATTGATACATCAATTCAGTAGTGCTACAACACCACTTTGGTAAGTGTCGTGTTGCTAATTCTATTATTTTCAAAAAACTATAAATAGGTGGCTTATTTTTTAGGTAAAGGGAGCATGTTATGAGAGATTGTGGACTATGAGAGAGTATTTTCTTTACCTTTTCTTTTGTGTTGTAAGTGTGTGTGAGAGAAGGTTAATACTGAGTGTGCTGATAGAGAAACTAGATATGATCAGATCTGATTCCTAGTATCCTCCCCTAAATGATACTAATATTATCCCTCTAACTTCTACTCTTATTTTCTATTTTTATGTGTAGCAAAATAGTTTATACATTTGATTCCAAGTATGCTCAGTAATTAAATGTACTTTTCTAAAGTAATGGTGCACTAAATTCTATTCATGTCAAAGAATACATTACATGTGTAGAGAGGCTATGTTGTGTTTCAAATTGTCCTATGCTTAATTTAACTGTGTAGTTGGCTACTCACTTTTAAAAAACAAGTGTGATCTAAGACCTCGACAGAGACGTAGTGAAATAAAAAAAGGAATTTTGAGTAAGTATTAATTAGACCGAGACATAGGCTAATTTAATATTTTGGATCTTAAGGAGATATTAAAAAATGCAAGAGTAGTTAGAATCTAGACAAACTCGACAGAGATGAAGGATTACTATAGCTCTAATGTACATTAATTTGTTGTAGTTTATATTTTTATTTTCATAAAAAGAAATTTTTAATTTTAGAAATTTTACATATTTATCAAAATAAAAACTCAAAAAATAAATTACATGGTAGAATTATTTCTACTAGTTCGCATTTATTTGGTCATATAGCTTATAGTGGGTTGCAAAATTAGTAATCAACTTTTCAAATTTGACTTAGGTTATGTCTCATGGGAATGATATTCTACTCATCCTTTTATTACTTTTTTGTGACACGTACACTTAGTATATAACTGTAATCTTCATATTATTTTATAATCTAGTGCATGCTCATCAGAGGCTCAACAAAACCTCTAACTATATAGATATTTCATGGCTCAAGCACATGATAAAATGGTCTATTCTAGAATTTTTCAAGTAGGAGAATTAGTCTTAGTTCTTTGAAGGACCATCATATCCCACCATAAGTTGGGTGAAATTTTTGGACTACATGGGAAGGTCCTTTTATGGCAGAGAAAGTCAATCAAGGGGGATCTTACCAACTACTTGACTACATGGGTTAACTTCATATGCTTCCTATAAATAGACAATTTCTTAAGAAATATTATCCTTAATGTAATCAAAATAAAATGTCAATGAAATTCTAGTTTTCCTCATTCGATTCCGTGCAGCTTTTTAATTTATAATAAAGTATTTGGTCTGAACTATGAAAGATTGATTCTAAAAATTTGAACTTCAATCAAATGTAAAGTCTATATTAAAATTTAAATATTTTTTTTATTTTCTTTCCTTTCCTAGAAAATGATGTATACCAGAGCTTATAATCTTAAGTGGAGTATTTGCATATTTAGGTTCATTTGTGTTAGGAAGGTGCAAATCATAATTAAAAATTCAATCTCCAAATCATTCAAAATTCAATCACTTGAAACTTTTCTTCCTTCTCCTAAAAAGCAACATACATAAAAGTTTAATTATCCACAGTGTACCATTTTGCACATTGTTACGGTTGCTTGTGATTGAAAGAGAGAAAAAAATGCCAAATCATAATTTTGAAAATTAAAACTTTTCTTAAATCCCCGTTCTCCTAAAAAATGACATGTACAAAAGCTAATGATCCCCAACAAAGCATTTATAAGATGTTAAGGATATTTAAGATAGGTAAAGGAAAATTAAAACTTCAAAATCAAATTGTTCTAATTTTCTAATCCTAAGGCCCTTCTCATTCTACAATTTAGGATGTCCCTTTAATATACTTTTCTATAGTTTGAGTTTAGCATCCCTAGAAAGGGCATGGGTATTTGAATCCAACCTATTTTATATTAAAAATATCATTTTCTACTATTTGATTCTTTCTATTTCCCTCAAAATTGTCATCTAGAGAGAGAGGTGTTCTAGAGAGAGGGAGAGAGAACCTATTTTAGGCTTCTTATATCTATTTTCAGCTATCAGCTTAGTTCTAAAAAATTTCTACCTCTAGGCAGGTAGCATTTTGCCTATCTCAATTTTAAAAAAATAATGATATTTTTAAATTTTTTTATTAAATTTAAAATTTTGTTAGTGAAAAGTAGGGATAACTAGTTTTCTACAAAACTCTCATTGTGTAAGTTTCTATATGTTGTTAATACGATAGTTCTAAATATTTAGTTATTTTTCTAGAAAATTTTCACCATGTAAATTAGAAAATATGGGGTTTTAGACAAATTAGAAAATTATTGTGGTTTCCAAAAAGAATAATGTAGTATAATTAAAACTTTAAAAAATGCTTTTAACAATCTCTAGTAATTTTTTTATATTCTAACACATGCATTTCTGCTCAGTAGTGTATTGTGTTTCCTAACATTAAAGCATTATGTTAATTTTTGAAATAGGTCTATTTACACTTCTTTTACTATAATGTAATGTAGATGCTTATTTAATTGAAATGTTCTGAGGAGATTTGGTGTGGGTGGAGGATGTTTAGATTTGGTGCTAAATACACATTCTGGTGGCAAACGCACATTTTGGTCTTATATGCACACTATTTATTCAGAGTCGTAAGTGTTAGAATTTTTGGAATTCTATCTGATGGAGGCTAAGGATGAGAATTCTCTAAATTATATCTGATGGAAGGCATAAGGGTCAGAATTCTTTGAATTTTATCTAATTTGAAAACAAAATTATTATTTGAATTTCTAATGATTGTAATTACTATTTTGACTAGAACAATAATTTAAAATATTAATTATTAATGATTTAATAAAAAATTAGATTGGTAAATGTGGCACACTGAGTTGTGTTAACTCTTAGTTATTCTATTATTTATTGTCAGGATCTGAGATAGGGAAATAGCATGTTAAGTAGTAGTTTTTAGAATTGGATCTGAGTTGGTATAGGAACTTCTTTTTTGAATTTTTGTATAGTCATGGCTAATATTGAAAGTTATTAGCAGTTTTATAGTTTGAGTGTTGTTTATTTTAAAGTTTAAATTAGGTGAAGATTTCTAAATAGTTTCAAAAACTTAGATGTTGGAGTTAGCCTTATGCAAACCAACATTATAGGATATGACCTGTCTGTGGGTTTTAAAATTCTGTGGATATGATTTAGTTTAAAATTCTATTAGTGAAAAGTAGGGATAACTAGTTTTTTACAAAACTTTTATTATGTAAGTTTATATATGTTATAGATACGATAGATCTAAATATTTAGTTATTTTTCCAAAAAATTCTAACTAAGTAAATTAGAAAAAATGGGGTTTTAGAAAAATTAGAAAATTTTTGTAGTTTCCAAAAATAATAATGTATTATAATTAAAGCTTTAGAATAATGCTCTAAACAATCTCTAGCAATTTTGTTATTATCTGACATAGTGCATTTTTTATCAGTAGTATATTTTGTTGCCTAACATTAAAGCATTATGTTAATTTCTGAAATAGGACTATTTACAATTCTTTTACGGTAATGCAATGAATTAGATGCTTATTTAATTGAAATGTGTAGTTATAAGGAGATCTGTGTGGGTGGTGCAAGTTTAGATCTGGTGTTAAATACACATTCTGGTGTCGAGGGCACATTTTAGTGTTATATGCACACTTTATTTATTCAGAGTCATAAGGGTTAGAATTTTTTGAATTCTATCTGATGGGTGGCTAAGGGTCAGAATTCTCAAAATTATATGTCATGGGAGGCATAAGGGTGATAATTCTTTAAATTTTATCTAATTTTAAAAAATTATTTTTTTATTTTCTCAAAATTATTATTTGAATTTCTAATGATTGTAATTACTATTCTGACCAGCACACTAATTCATTATATTACTTTTTAATGATTTAATTAAAACTTTAGATTGGTAAATGTGGCCTGTTGAGTTGTGTTAACTCACAGTTATTCTATCTATTATTTTCAGGGTCTAGGAAATAGCATATTAAGTAGTAGTTTTCAGGATCAGATTTGAGTTTGTATAGGAATTTCTTTTCTGAATTTTTGTATAGTCATGGCTAGTTATTTAATATGCTCCATTTTATATTTTGAT
Organism: Dendrobium chrysotoxum; assembly: GCA_019925795.1. Classification (NCBI taxonomy): domain Eukaryota; kingdom Viridiplantae; phylum Streptophyta; class Magnoliopsida; order Asparagales; family Orchidaceae; genus Dendrobium; species Dendrobium chrysotoxum. The sequence goes on from CM034314.1 coordinate 69,040,823, forward strand.
CTATAGCCATATACTACAAAGTAATTATATATATATATTGATGATAAATAAAGAAAATTTTATGGATGAGTTTATTTTTTATATACTGAAAGTTATTAGTAGTTTTGTAGTATGAGTGTTGTTTAGTTTAAAGTTTAAATTAGGTGAAGAATTCTAAATATTTTCTAAATCTTAGATGTTGGAGTTAGCTTGTTGCAAACCAACATAATAGGATATGACCTTTCTATGGGTTTTATCATGTTGGGTTGCTACAATCTTCTCTTTTTGGTATCATAGTAATATTTTTGGAAATAGATTATGAAACAGAGCTATAAGATTTAATATATAAGTCAGGTGAGGTAGTGTTCAGTCTGTTTGGGCATTTAGTTCTATTTTTTATGTGTAGGTCTATTTAGTTGAGAGTTTCATATGATTATGGATATGTAACATCCTAATATGATAAATGGCTAGAGTGCTAGTTAGGTAGCATCCATTTAGAGTACTGCTCCCACAGTCAGTTATGATACTATTTCATAGTTTTCCAGTCTGATAGCCCAACTAATGGGTAAGGTGCAAGTAGGCGTTTTTACTGTTCAATATGATGATGTATATAAATATTTATAAATAATTTTGAGGTTGAAGCCTCTAAGGTTTAAGGGAGTTATTGATCCCGGAGCAGTAGAAGATTGGTTGAGGAGGATGGAGAAGATTTTTGATAGTATAGAACATCCTCCTGAGATGAAGGTTCCTTTGGTAATTTATTTATTAGATGGAGAGGCAGAACACTGGTGGATGGGCCAATAGGAAGAGAAATTTTAGGAGAGACTATACTTCCGGATTAGCTGAGAGAAATTTACTAATGTATTTTGTGCATGGTTTGTACCCCCTTCTATATGTCAGTAAATGTAAGAGACTTTTTGAGGCTACTTTAGGGGAGCCAGACTATTATGAAGTATGAGGGAGAGTTTATTGCTTTAGTAAGACATGCTTCATAGTTTGTTAGCAATCCCATGAAGAAGTGTTATATGTTTCATAAAGGGCTTTGTGATAGTTTGATATAGATGCTAGTTCCTTTTAGCATTTCTTTATTTCTCTAAGTTAGTAGAGCGAGCACATTTGATAAAGAATGATCTCATAGCAACTCAACAATGGTGGACTGCTACTAAAAAGAGGTTTAGTGGTGAGACTTCTAGTAGTGGCTACTATAGGAAGAGGAGCAAGTTTGGACTCCCTGAGTCCAGGAGAGGTGGATATATAGTTTATATCTGTGAAAGTTCCTAGTAGTGGCAGTTTTGCCAATTCTGATTGTATTAGTGGGTCACCTATGTGTCATAGTTATCACAGATGACATTCTGGTTAGTACTTTAGGATGACATGAAAATATTTTTAGTGTGGGCAAGTTAGACATAGGGTAGATGAGTGTCACATATAGGACAGAACTAATGTTCTAAGACTAGTTTTGAGAGTTCAATCAGATCAGCAAAGAGATTGAGAATAATTCCACTCCACACATTTTTTGGTGGATCATCTAATAGTGGTAGTGGTTTTGGTTATAATTTTATAACAGTTTTATAGTAGGTAGCTTGCTCCCAGGTTAGAGAGAGCCTAGTGGTTCCATTGTACAAACTCCAATTTGGGCACTTATTTGTAATCTAACTTAGTATGAGGCCAAGGATGCTCCAGATATTGTTATAGGTACGACTTATATTTGTGGTCAACTTTATCACTTTTTATTTGATTTGGAGATATTCATTAGTTTATTTAGGAGTGCTAGTTTGATTTGATGCACTAACCTTCTGTATTACTATGTTTTTTTTCTCTATATATTACTTCTCTGACTTGAGATGGTATGATAACTAGTAGGGTATGCTTTTATGATTTAGAGATATTTTATAGGAAGTGAAGGTCTAGTCTAATTCTATTACCCATTTTTGAGTTTGGTGTCAATTTGGGTATGGACTAGTTGAGTTAATATGAAGCTCAGATTGATTGTTTGAAGAAAAGAATCACATTATTTCTTGGAAGTGAAAGTTATTTATTTAAGGAGTTAGTAGGGTCTTGTCTTGTTTGATTTTTGTTGTGTGAATAGATAAGCTATGGAGGAAAGGTTGTGTAGTATTTATATCCTCAACTTTGGATAGAAGTATAGGTTATGGTTGTCTTTTTGATGTCCTAATAGTATGGAAGTTTCTAGATGTTTATTTCTTGAGGAGTTAGTGATTTTGTCGCTAAATAGAGAAAATGACTTTTATATTAATTTTTTAGTATAGTTTTGACATCTAAGGCTCCGTATAGGATGATATCTTAGGAGCATCAAGAGTTAAAAGTATAGCTTCAATAGTTAAAAGTATAGCTTCTAGATTTGGTGGATAGGGGATTTATCTTTCCTAGTGCGTCCTCATTGGGAGAACTTATTTTGTTTGTGAAAAAAGCGAGTAAGATAAATATGTGCATCGATTATAGGAAATTAAATAAGTATTATCTACTAAGGATTGATGATTTATTTGATTAGCTCTATAGATCCTCTATATTTTCTAAGATCAATTTGAGATATAGATATTATCATACAAAAGTGAGAGAAGAAGATGTCATGGTGACTACTTTCAGTACTTGGTAAATATATTATGAGTTCTTAATCATGCCTTTTGGGGTGACTAATGCACCAAGAATTTTCATTGATATAATAAATAGTGTATTTTGAAAATATGTAATTCTATTTGTGGTAATTTTTATAGAAGATATTCTGATTTATTCTATATTTGAGAAAGATTTTACAGGACATTTGAAGATTTTGTTAGAGATACTGAGGAAGCATCAATTTTTATGCCAAATTCTCTAAATATGAGTTTTGGTTGAAGAGTATTTCTTTTTTAGTGCATGTGATGAGTAGTACATGGATTTCTATAGATTCCTAAAAGGTTCGGGCTATTACGGATTGGCCAAGGCCTACTATTGTATCTAAGGTATGAAGTTTTTTTAGGTTTGACCAATTATTTATGAAAGTCTATGAAAGGATTCTCCAAAAAATTTTCACCTCTTATGAGATTGACTCAAAAGTTAGTAGCTTTTAATTGGACATTTGATTGTGAGACTAGTTTTTAGAAGATAAAGGATTGTTTGACATTTACTCTAATTTTGACTCTTCCATTTGGTACAGAAGAAATATTTTAGGTATTCAGTGATGCTTCATTTAAAGGAGTAAGATGTGCTCTGATGCAGCATAGAAATGTTATAGCTTATGCTTCTAGGTAGTTAAAATCATATGAGAAAAACTATTTGGCACATGATTTAGATGTTTCTATTATTGTAATTTCTTTAAACATTTGGAGAGACTATCTATATAGAGTCAACTGTGAGATTTTTACTAATCATCAGAGTATAAAGTATATATTCATTCAGAAGGATTTGAATTTAAGGTAATAAAGATGGCTTAAGATTATTAAAATTTATGATTTGACTCTTCAGTATCAGCTTAATAAGACGAATGTGGTAATGGATGCTCTAAGTAGAATGTTTTCAGGACTATCACATATTCATCTTAAGTAAAATGATTTTTTAATCAGGATAGAGAGAGACTTTAATTGAAAGTGGTTACTCCTATTGAACATGATTCTCGTATTCTGACTCAGATGATTATATAACCATCTCTATAAAAAAGGTTCCAAAAATTTAAAAAGTCAGATATATAATATTTGAAGCTAACTGATCAAATCAAGTTGGGTAAAAAATTTGAACTATGAGTATCTGATTCTGGTGTTATCTTCTACTAGAATTGATTTTGGGTTCCTATATCTAAAAATCTTAGGTGAGAAATTCTACATAAGTCTCATTTTTTTTGTTATACTATTCACCCAGGAAGCATCAAAATGTATAGTAATCAAAAAGGCATGTTCTAGTTGATTTGATTAAAAAAGAATGTTGCAGGTTTTATTTCTAAATGAGAAGTCTATTCATTAGTGAAAGCAGAACATCAACGACTGAGAGGTTTTTTATAATTGTTAAATATTCCCAATGGAAATCTAAAGATGTGACTATATACTTCGGTATAGGTTTTCCCAACTTGAGGTAGGGGCATAATGCCATCTAGGTTATAGTGGACCATATGATGAACTTCATCTTATTTCATTTAGATATGACAGTTTGATTTTGTGGATAGATTACCATAAGTGTTTATGTGTGAAATTATTAAACTACATGGAATGCTGAAGGTAATCATTTCTGATAGAGATGGAAGGTTTACTTTTAGAATGTGGAGAGGAATACAATATGGTCTTAGATGAGGTTATCTGGGAGAAAGAACAGAAAGGGAGGTTACCTGGGATAAAGAATCTTAGATGAGGCAGTTGTAGCTTGGCCTATTTCAATAATATGGGATCTACAATATCAAGGATGGCATTTTTTTTATAGGAGAGGAGAGTTGTGACACCTCTAAATTAAATATAAAGTTGTACATATTCTAACCCAACATGATTTGAGGTAATCCACTGAATTTATGCATTTAGAATTCTTTTACATGTGTTTAAGCATATTTTGTGTGCATGTGAGAGTCTGCATGTATTTTGTAGGTTATTTTTGGGGGTTTGTTTGCATGTTTTGGAAATCTAGAATTTTCCCTTTAGGGCATCGTGGCATTGGGTTGGCACCGCCACAATGCTGAGCTCTATGAAAATTTAAAAATTAATTCATGTTATGGTGTTGGGGGTAGCACTATAGGCTCTCAAAGGGAGAACTACTCCATTTGATCGATTGGGCGCCACAAAGCTTGGCCAAATTTTTATATTAAAAATGTCATTTTTCACTATTCGATTCATTTCATTTCCCTCAAAGCTGTTCGCTAGAGAGAGAGATAGAGAGGAGTTCTAAAGAGACAAAGACTAATTTGGGCAGCTCTGGTCCTTTTTTAGTTGTTGGCCATGTTCTAAAAACATTTTGGCTCGAGGTAGGTTACATTTTACCTATCTCAGTTTTAAAAAATAATGAAAATTTTAAATTTTCTAATTTAATTTATAATTTCATTAGCTAAAATGGGGATAACTTATTTTCTACAAAACTTTCAACTCGTAACGTTTTGTATGTCGTAGATATAATAGTTCTGAACATTTAAATATATTTTTTTTTTAATTTATGAAGTAAAGTAGAAAATGTTGGGTTTTTGACAAATTAGAAAATTATTATTATTTCTTAAAATAATGTTTTAATTCAAATAAGGATTTAAAATTATACTTCAAAAGATCATTGGTAATTTGTATATATTCTGAAATATTGCATTTTTGCTCAGTAATACATTCTGATGCCTACCATTAAATCATTATATTAATGTCTGAAATAGGTCTATTTACACTTATTTTACTACAATGCAATGAATTATATGCTTATTTAATTGAAATGTTTGATTTTATGAGATGTGGTGCACCTGAAAGAAGTTTAGATTTGGTGTTAAATTCACATTTTGTGCTGAGGGCACATTTTGGTTCATATACACACTATATTTATTTGGAGTCATAAGGGTCATAATTCTCTGAATTCTATCTCATGGAAGGCATAAGGGTTAGAATTATATGAATGCTATTTGATAGGAAGCATATGGGTTAGAATTCTTTAAATTCTATTTGATATAAAGTAATTATTTATTTATTTTCCCAATACTACAATTTGATTTTCAAATTATTGTAATTACTACTCTACCCAACACAGTAGTTTATTATATTTCTTTTAAATATATTTTTATATGTATAATAAACTATTTAATTAGAAATTTAAATTGGTAAACACATCCTGCTAAGCTTTGTTAGCTCACAGTTATTCTACCTTTTATTTTTAGGGTCTAGAAAAGAGAAAGAGCCGATTGAGCAACAATTTTTTAGGATCCAATTTTAGTCTTTAGAGGTTTTTTATTTTTTGAATTTTTATACAGCTATCGCTATTTATTTAATCTACTTTATTCTATGGTTCAATTTGTAACCATATACTGTAATGTAATTTTTGTATATATATATATATATATATATATATATATATATATATATATATATATATATATATATATATATATATATATATATATATATATATATAATGTTGTATGTTTTAAAGTTTAAATTAGATAATGAATTCTGAATAATTTCTAAAACTTAGATCTTAGGGTTGGTCTGTTGTAAACCAACATGATAGGGCATAAACATTTTGTGGGTCTTATCGGGTTAACTTGTGACATTATGATTGCATTTTTAGTGTGACACTGGGCATGGGTTAGAAAACCTTTTCCTAGTCCCATTTTTATTGACTAGGTGTAAGCAACCCAAGTGGCATCCTACTCCTCTATTAGTCTTTTAAGAGAAGGTGTGAGTCCCCAAGTTTCCTAATCCTTAGGTCGTAGATAAGCTAGTGTTGGATTTAAGCCTATTAGACCTAATCATAACTTAGATTCCTTTTATTATCTTATGGTTAGGTGTTATTAACCCAAGAGGCATCCTTTCCATAGATCTAGAGGTAAACCAAATATTTTTTATTTGGAGCATACAATATTTATTATTCCAATACCTATCTAGTTCATCTAATATGGCATGAATCCTCACTTATTCTAATTTTAGTTATTAATTATACATTCCAAAGTGTCTAATTAACTTAAAATAAGTTTGAAAATTGAAGCGGAGAAGAGAAAACCATGGGAGGCCAAATGCGCCTTGGCGCGCTGTGTTGTTAGGCATGGTGGTGTTGTAGCATTGTCGTCTCTACATTGGGAAAAGAATTAAGGGAGCACTACAATGCTGGGCATTAGTGCTGCAGTGTTGAGTTCTTAGTTTTGAGAAGTTTGGGAGAATCAAGAATGTTCTACTGAAGTGTTGCAGCAATGGACACTACAGGAAAAATGCTGATTTCCGGCGGAATTTTTGGTGGAAATAAATCCGTTAGAAATTCTGACAGATTTTTCGACGAATTTTTGATGGAATTTTTCCAGCGGATTTTCCGATGGATTTCCGACGGATTTTTTTAGAGGAATTTCCAGTAGATTCTTCGCTTGCTTTTCCGGCGGCATTTCCGGTGGATTTCTGACGGAATCTTAAATTTTCTGGAAAATGACAATTAGAAATATTTAAAATTATTCATTTTATTAAATTAAATTGAATATTACTAAATTAAATTAAATTTAAAAGTTTAATAATTTATTGTTAAATTTAGTATAATAATTAATTTAATTATTTTAATTTTTATTAAGTTTATATTTTAATTAAAATATTAACTCAGCTTTTAAATATTTAAAATTAATTATTTTAAATATATTAATTATTTTGATCTTTAACTATATTAATTATTTTATATAAATTAAAAATTTTACTAATTTATTGTTAAATTTAGTATAATAATTAATTTAATTATTTTAATTTTTATTAAGTTTATATTCTAAATAAAATATTAACTCAGCTTTTGCATATTTAAAATTAATTATTTTAAATATATTAATTATTTTGATTTTAAATATATTAATTATTTTATATAAATTAAAAAGTTTACAAATTTATCATATTCTGTCGGTTCTAATATAAATAACAAGTAACTCATAACATATTTCATTTTGCAGCAGTGGCATAATGGTCAGGCGGGAAGCGGGAGAGCCAAAAGGCGGAGGTTCAAACCCCGCCAGGTGCAGGCGTAGCGGGCGGGTCACGCGGGGCGGGCAGCGGGTCAAGGCTGAGCCAGGGTACAGGCTGGTGAGCTAGGCTGGGTCAGCGGGCAATGGGTCACGGGTGAACCTAGATGGGCTGGAGGGGGCTTCAGTGGGCTGATCATTCTTTAAATTTTTTTTTTTTTCATTTTTTTTTTTCTGGCGGAGTATATATTCACCAGAAATATTTCCAGTGGATTTTTCGCCGGAATTTCACCGAAAAAATTTTTGGTGAACTATTTAACGCCGCTAACACTTTTCCAACGTGCGTTTTACCGGCATAAATATTTCCGTCAGAAATCCGTTGGAAATACAAATTTTCGGCGGATTTTGGTCATTTTCTGACGAAAATTGGCCGCCAAAAAATGGCAATTTTCCTTTAGTGGGAAAATTAAGTGCTATGATGCTATCTTTAAAATTATGTTTTTTAAAATAAATATCTAAATAAATTTCTCATTTCACCTCACACGCCCTGCAATTTGCCAGAGAAGCAAGAAGAGAAAAGAATAAAAGAAAGAAGAGATAGAAAAGGACGAGGGAGTTTCGGAGGCCGTGAAGCTCGATTCATTCGTCAAGCTAGTTAAGGATTTTGTTAAGCATAAGGTAGGCTTCTAAGCATCTATCTCAAATTTTAATTCTAATAAGTATATAATAATATATAGATAAAAATTCATTTTATCATATGTTGATTTTTGTATGTTGATTTTTCTTCGTATCAAATAAATAAGGTACTCATTATAGTTCTTTAGAAGTATTCAAAATATTGTCTGGAATTTTCCTTTGGAATTGTGATTTGAAAAGAAAATGTGAATTGTATAGGTCTTTACACATGAAATGTTATGTGGTACTTCTAATAGTTCATACATCATCATATTCTTTTTTAAAGTCATAATGATCTACTAAAATATTCAATTTGCAAGGTTCATTACATACCATTGGAGAACTTCTAATATCTAAAATGTTATAAGTGAACTTTCTAAAATGTTACAAGCTCCCTAAAAGTTTTGTTCTTGCTCGATATGGCTTATGTGGATGTGGTAGGCTTTCTGACCCCACTTACATTGTGCGGGTGTGGGAGCTTTAAAGGAAGTTTATAAGTGGAATTGGAATTATAAGAAGGCATAGAGATATGAGCATAGTATATCCATGCATTTCATACTCTGATAATTTAATGTGTTTCAATACAAGTGATATTCTGAATACACTCTGATAATTATGTGATTTTTGTGAATGAATAGGATAAGTGTAAGTACATGTATAAGTTTAAGAAATAAGTTTTGATTTGAAAACATTAAGAAACGTTCATAATTTTTGTGCATTCACTTTAATTTTCATATTTAAGTTATTATTCGAGTATGTTTAATATTTATAGTAAAATGGATAATGATATCTTTAATAAGAATGTAAAAGAAGTCTAATGATCTTGCTATACCCACTCTATGAATTTTCTCTAATAATTTAGAAAATGGAAAGGGTCTAGCCAAGTAGAATTGATAAGGGTAGGATCATCATGATTAGAATTTTTTGAGGTATTTTGTATTCTAACTATTTATTTCTAATGCAAAGCCTTTGTATGATCTAGATTATTATATAAGATTTGTGAGAAATGAAATTTTTTGTGAGAAATGAAATTTTGAATTAACATCATTTTTACATTATTTAGTTGGCTCTAGTTTATTCAGTGTTGTGGCTAAGAAAAGTAGGTTTATGGATTTAATCTTTGATGGACATGATAGAGTGGTATCACAACAATGGTTGGAACGACTGAATTATAACCAGAGCCATAGGGAATGATCTAAATAAGGTAGGAATCATCATAGTTTTGTATTATTTTATGTTTGTATGTAAATGTATGACTAGTTGAACTTTGTATTTCTATGTTAAATAGGAGTGTTGTTGCATCATGAACCCCAAATTCAAAAAGAAGTCGATGGATAAAGTTCTGGTCAGGTTGTTAATGTACAAAGTTCTATAAGGGCGATAACTTCTGGTCAATACTTCTAAAGAGAAGTGTTATCATTTTTTGAGAGGTCTTATAGATAGTTTGAGGCACCCCTTTTTGTCATTCCACATGTTTTATTTTTCTGAGCTCATCAATAGAACATGATTGGTGGAGAATGTCTTGATGTTCACTCAATAGAGTTATGCTAGAAGGAAGAAATTTGGAGGGGAGTCTTCTAGAAGTATGGTTAGAGGAAAGAAGCCCATGCTTATAGATGGTGATCCTTGGAAGAGGACCTACAATATTAGGAAATACAGGTTGATTAGTGTCTATTAGTTGTGCCTCGATTTATGGATTTAGTGGGAGGATGTGTATAAGTTAGTGTTTCCTATTTATGGGTCACTGTTGTAGGTTGGGCTAGTCAAGTCACAAGGTGTCTCGGTGTCTATAGAAAGCACAAGAGAGTAGATATGAATTAAAGATCATCAAACCATGGTGGGGGAAAATTTGGAGGGAGATAGTTTTGTGAATGTAATACATATTGAAAAAGAGCTACAGTAGTTCTAATCCATAACGTCTAATAAGTTATATGTGTCATAACTTCTACAATTTCTTTGTATGTCTTTATAAGTGCTTTATGTGCATGTGAATGCATAAAATCTATTCTGAAGTTGGTCCCAGTGGCCCTGTATACATAGAACCAAGATCTTAAATTTTTTTCTTAGGAGCAACACGACACTGAGTTCATGGAGATACAAAATTGAGCACTCTGTATTTTCAAAAAATAGGAGAATATTGTGGCATTAGGTTGGTCACTGTGGTTCCATGCTCTCTATTGAGAGAGCACTTTAGCGCTAGATTAAATTTTATGCAAAAACATCAAAATCAACTTTAATCTTATTTTAGGAAAATCAAAAACCTCCTTAGGCCATTTTAGAGAGAGGGGGAGAGAGATTTTAGAGAGATAAATTAGGGTTTGGTTTGCTTTATTCTATTTTCTATTTTTAGCCCAGTTCAGAAAATTGTTTGGATCTTGTTAAATTAAATTTTGCCTATCTCAATTTTTAATAATATAGGAATTTTGGGATTTTTCTCTTTAAAATTGTATATTCATAATGTATAAATGGGGTGTTAACCTCACTTTTTAGTTGAGGTCACTTGGTCCACATCTACCCACAATCAACCATGATCTACAATCACTTGATTTACAACTCTTTAATTCATAATCAATCACCATTCAATCATTCAAGCTACATACACTCAATCATCTTCAAGTAATCAATCAAAAAATGCTCAATCAAGCTTTAGTCACCCCTAGATATCTAATCAAATTGATTAATCCTCAATTCTATAGTTAATATACACTAAACTACAATAACCTAGATAATTGTAGTGCTGCACTACAATTAGGTAGCTCAATGTACTACTTAGCTCAATGTACTAACTCCTTGACCTCGGTCATGACCCAAATCATTTCACTAGGAGCTTCATAGAGTAAATCTCCTATCACTGAACCTTTCAATCATCAACTGGCCCATCTAACCTAGTTGAACTAGCATAAGCTAGCTTAATTGATCATCTATCCTAGTTAACATCAATTAAGGCTTAAAAGAACTATGATGTTCATAAAACTCTTATGATAATCACTCCTAGTTGATTAGGCATGACTAGTCACCCAGTCCCAGTCAATAGTTGACTTGGTCAATATAACCCATGCTTGGTCAAATGAAGTCAACTTGGATTACTTCAATACATACAATCAAAGCAAACTCGCTAACCTTTCAAAATCACTCTCAAGCATGGTTTAAACATTTCTAAACTTTCCATGAGCCAAACCATGGTTGGTTTGACTAGGTCAAACCACCATGTGTGGCAAAACTTCACTATACATAGACTCATTTGTTTAAACACTAAGCTCACTCCCTTTAACTCTTTGGCATTGATCCCAATAGCACTCATACACTCCCTTAGAGTCCACCTTAGTAGCTTGGACCAATTGACTAGTCAAATAGTCAACCAAATGAATGAAAGAGGGTTGAATGGTCAACACTTCTAGCCTAAGAAATTCTCTCCCATGCTAACTCATCTAGCCCATTCAAATTGACTCTTGAAGCTTCCTAGACTTCAACCCGACCCAACCCAGCCTCTGGTTCAGACCAAGTGGTCCCCCTAAGTGAGAACTACCCATTATTATTTTCACTCTAAGTAGCTCATTCCCTTGGCTTCCTAATGGCCTTGGACACTTATCCATCATCCATGCAACTCACCTAATCGATCCCAGCCATCCAAGTTCCCTCTAATAACTAGAATAAGGAAAAACACCCAAAATCATCCTTTAGGAGACACTCTCACTACACTCACTCTCCAGCTGCATTTTGGTTTTGTTTTTCATTCCCAGAGGTTCCTCTACATCCTCTAGCCATTTCCCTATCATTTGGAGCTCATTGGAGGCAAGGTTGATGAAGGACTAAACCTCTATTTGTCCCAGTCAATCAAACGCCTCATCTAGGCTTCCTCCGAGCTTGTAGTCTTCATAAATGTCATAGAGGATCTCTCAAAAATGGAAACTAACCCTTAAGTGTCCTATGAACCATCTATAAATAAGTATAACTTGAACCCTATGTATTTATTTAGGATTTTAAATATCTTACCAAACATTACATAAATGGTCCTAGAAATGACTCCCCACTCTTGCTTTAACCCTATTCTACCTCTGCCTAAAGTTTAAAACCATTCAATCCATGATATATCATGTTTAAAAGTGTTTGGGAGTTTAGGGTTTGATGCTACTCACACAAGGAAGGTGAAATCTCCATTGTCCGCTTCTTCTGTTAGATTTAGATGGCTGAGATTTCACCATCTTCAAACATTGTTCGAATAGAACAAATGACAGGTTACACCGAACCTCATCTGATATGATCTGGACTATTGATCCCAAACCATGAGGGATCAATAGTTGGGATCAATATCTAATGTGGTTAAGTGAAAAAGTGCGGCAAATGAACGGCTGTCGCGTAGATGAAAATTGTCGATAAATGATTAGAAAATCTGTGCGCCGCCTCCAATGGTTGGTCACCATTTGATATTTTGTATTCACTATTTTAATTAAATCCAAAAGTACACCAAAACTTCAAAAAATTCTACAAAATTCATTCCTAAAGCATTTTTAGATTTCCTTGACTCTATGGATTCAGAATAAATAGCCCCATTTTCTAAAAATAATTATAGCCTTATTTAATGAGTATTTTGGAGTTGTTTCAATTATAAGAATATTCTATTTTCTTGTATAAAATAAATAATACTTATCAAACTGAGCTGAATTTTGGCAAAGCTGAGTTATGGTATATCATTGATACTCTATGAATTTAAGAGAATTAGGACAAAAAATTGTTGTGGTTTTTTTATAATTATGCAAGGCTTAGTCAAACTAATTTTCAAACCCATTTGAACCGTAGTGTCACCTAGGGAAAATAACTAAGGTTTGTGTCTTATGAACTTAATTAGGAAAATTTTAGAAATTCATACACACATCTAATAGGGATGAAACTTTAAACTAGTGAAACACATTATACATGTCAGGAATTAAACTCAACTTGATTTGACATTAATTGATCAGGGAACAAAACTAATCAAAATCATCCTTTTTTTAAGGGCTGAATTTTCCAAAAAAAATAATAATACAAGGAAAATTCATAAAAATACAAAATAATCTTCAATCAACTTTAATTAATTGTACAATCATTGAAAAGTAAAATTTAGATCCAAATTTAATTAAATTTTAATTAATAAAGAATTAAATCTTACTTTAGTATTAATTAAATAAATTTATTAAAAATAGAATATAAATCAAATTAATCTCAAACTTTCAAAGATTGATTCATTGGTCATCCATAACCAATGTTATTAATTTCATAAAGTTTGGAGTTAATTTAATATTAAAATTAAATAATCCAAGTTATGATAACTATTAATTCATTTAAATAATTCATTAAGGATTAATTTCAAATATAATTAAATAAACATAATAAATATAAATAAAATATACATAAGAGATTTAATAAAAAAAATTTAGATATTAATAATTCAATTTAAATAAATTTTTGAGTAAAATTTAATTAAAACTCATTAATAATTAATTAAAATTTATAAAAATTCAATAATTGATTAAAAATTCTAAATAATTTAATAAAAATAATAAAAATTCAAAAAAAATATATAAAGCATAAAAAAAATAATTTGACAATTTATTTGACTAAAATATATTTAATCAAATAAATTTGATAATTAATATTAATTAAATAATAAAGACCTTTCATGCTTAATGCTTCCTTTTAGAGGGCATTTTAGCATTAATTTTCAAGGTCCTTATTACATCCTAAATCACCCAATAATCTCTTTTATGTGGTGCATGATTCCTTTCAAGAGGGCATAAACATATTTCCTTAAGGGATCTTAATAAATTTTAATAACAAATTAAGCGTTCTATGCACCATGCTAGCCTCCACTTATAGAAGGCATGATTGTATGAAATTCAAAACCCTTAATCAAACCTTAATAAACCATTGAACTTATGCATCATGCTTAATTACACTTGGAGGGCATGTGTATTGATTTGAAAGGGACCTTTTCTATCCCTTGATAAATTATTAATAAATCTTTAAAGGCTTTATGTGGTTATTTATCCAATAAGAGAGATTATTGCATTTCATTTATATGACTTAGAATTTGTAGGTTAGTAGCCCTTGCACTTGGGGTACTAACCTACTTTCTTTAAAAGTAAATAATCAACTTCAATCATTAAAACTTAAATAATAAAATTCAAATTCATACAAGGTAAACTTTAACTAAATGACCCCTTCTGACCTTAATGAACAAACACCTTAAATGAAAATAATTTGAACAATAAACTCCTATAGGTTATACCAAAATCATACAGCCTCCTCCACATAATTAAATGGTTTGCTAGGATAACCAACTCTAGCCTAGGCTTGGCTCATGGTGTGAATTACTGACCGAATACTTTACTTGGAGAGTACACTATGCCTGTTAATTTATTTTTCAGTAATCTGAATGTCATGCATTTTAATTTCTATTGGTACTCTTATCTGTAAGGACTTCATTAGAAGCATTAGGTGATTACAATACTGCTTTGCATATTTTATATTTCTATACGCTTATTATTTTTCATACAATCCTTTATATTCTTGCAGTTGTTAAAGTAGAATGTATCTAGAAATGATGTATTTGTTCAAGTACTTATAAATTGTAGATTATATATAGATCGTGTTGTACAGCATCATGAGTTAAAAAAGAGTCAAACATACCTGCTTATATATGCAAATGGGGCTACAAAAGATGACATCCTCTTCCTTTAAGGATAATCTCTTTCAAAATTCCATTGAAGACTTGGAGCTCGAAGACCTTAAGCATATGTATCTAATTATATACATATGGTAGGAACATAAAATAAAGTTTATTGTGGTGGAGCCTGGCCACCTCACTTTCTTGTAGAGACTGAATCTATTATAAACATTCAAATCAAAGTAAACATTCAAATCAATAATTGAAAAGAAATTTTTTTATTTATGTAGTCTTCTCTTTTATTTATATCATTTCATATTCTGCATTCACATGGGTGGTAGCTTACATTAATGGGTAGTAGATTTTCTTAGATTTTTCTTGGTGTACATGTTCTGGACTTTATAGGATCATGTATGTTAGTTCTAGGATGATAGAGTATTGGATACTGTAGACACCAACCCATTTACATATTCATGCATGCATACATGCATATTTTAATTTCTATTATGTAAGCTAAAGCCTAGGAAATTTTTATTCCCACTATGGGCAAGGTAGTGAGGTCCTCGTTGATCTTGGAAGTTGCTACGCTTTTCTTGTTGGTATAGGGCCATTATGCTGTCGAATTTCTAAGAAATTTTGGTAGCTAGAAATTTTAGTTAGGTAAATCTAAATATGATAAAATTTAGAGTTTTTAGTGAGTCATCTCGTTAACATCATTTAAACTTGAAGTTAAAATTACTCATCTTGAGACATTGATTCAAAGTCTAATTCATCTTTTGATCTCTTAAGATATAACTGATCTTATCATGCACTACATCTAGGATGATTGCTTGTGTATTAGATTGTTGGCTGGCAATACATTCTAAGCATGTACAAGCCTAGAGGTATTTACATACCTCAACTTCATTTTCAGAATAAGAATAAATAATGTAAAATATTTTATAAAATTTAAATATCTTTTTGAAGGATAGAATAATATTCTTTAAAATATATAAGGAAACTCACTTATATTTTAAACCCAGAATGAGTATAATCTCCACTTTAATAAAAAAAATTTCTCTTCGGAGATGTAATTTATTATAGAGGCTTGCCTCTATAGGAACCTAAGATTCTAGTATAAAATAAACCCTATCTTAATCCACTAAGATAGAGGCAAAATCTTCTGGATGTTGACTAAAGCTAATCCTAGGTTAATTTCATATTTGAAATGATAGGTGAATATGAATTTTATCCTTTAGGATTATTTTTACATTCCATATGTCAAATTTAAATATGAAAATAAATTATTTTGTTTCTTAGTTCGATGATATGGTGTTAATTTATCTTTCAAGCTGATTAACACTAATTATGCAGATTTATCTAAAGAAAAACTAAAGAGCAAATCAGTGGTATAATAATCAAATTAAATTTATCCACATGATTTTGATGGCGACTCCATTGGGATTGGGTTTGCTATCCATCTTTAATGGAGATTATATTCTAAGTTTATAATATATTTATTTATGTAAGCAAGTTGCCTATTTTCAACCATTATAATTAAAATTTCATCTCAATCAATCATCTCTTCAATCATCAATTTCAATTTCAATCCTCAATCAATCCTCCTTCCTAATCTACTTCACAATTATGTCTTTCCATGGGTTTGGGTTCTTAGTTAAGTTCAATTCACATTCCATCATTGATCATCTAGAATTTCCTTTATAGATCTAGCAAATTTAGTTTGATATGACCTTCTGATTCAATGTCTAATTTGAGTTCAGTAACTGATATAGACTTTGGGTTAAATTTTAGAGAAAATGCCTGGTAAATTAATCTTCAATTTCAACATCACTCCTGCCCAAGCTAGTGAGGGCTCTCAAATCAAATTTTGAATTGGATTCGATAATATACAGTTTACATTCACTATACCACAAACTAAAGTGGTAGAAACTACCAATGATTCCATTAAGTCTATAATCACACCGACAATATTTTTAGTATGACTCCTACCATAATACTAAATTTTAAACCCTAAATTATCAATCTCCTTAACCTTCCCCCCCGCCCATTTAGTTTCCTGAATGCATAGAATATTTATCTTCCTATGAATTATAATATCAATTAATTCCATTAATTTGCCTGTAAGGGAACTTACATTCCACGATCCTAACCTAATTTTAGTTTCATGGGATAGCTTTTTTCCCATATCAATCCATGATGTGGGAACCCTTGCCTATTTAACACTGTATTCGGGCATCAATGCAGCGGCCCTTGCACACTTCTCATTGTATTTAGGCCATATAGTGCATCGCTTCCAAGGAACGCCCTAGCATTAACACAATATATTAAAGGATTCATGTCATGATTATTCAATGAGTTTTATGCTAGTTGTCTACTACCTAATGCAACCCTCCACTTTTTTCATCCAGAACTTGGGACCTAGAAATGGCAGTGTTAAAGGAGGTAAAAATTTAATTATGTATTTTACAAAAAAAATAAAAAATAATAAAAAAAATAACCTTGAACACATGGCACTGATGGAGAGATCGTGAGATGAGCTAGTAGGGAAGTTTTGCATGAAATGGGAGGAGAAGCTGTCAGGAATAAAATAAGTCCTTCTCTATAAAATTTTTTTATGGATATTTCCATCAAAAATTAAGTGAAATTTCTGACAATGTTTTCACTAGTAATCTTCCACCAGCCTTATTGGGGGGACAAAATTTATAGATGAAATTTTCTGCAAGAAATTTTGATGAAAAAATCTGTCAAAAAATTTTAGTGGAAAAATTTCACTAGATTTTGGTGTTTTTCTAGTAGTGAATTTTAATAAAATCTTTATCATATTAAAACTTAAATTCAAATATTTTTTTCCTAAACATTAGAAAAATGAAACTCTAAATCTTAATAGGAATGACCAAACCATACAGCTTAGCATGCATTCTAGTTTAGTTGTTAGGGAAACTATCACTAACTTAGGGTTAGAAGCATTTCTCTAGATGTTGAATGGATTATTTGTTGCATATGTTTATTTCAAATGCAATTGTTTAAATAAGTTTGGTGGATGTTTGCATGTGGTTGTGATGATTGAATGATTCTATAATGATGATGTGTTGATTTTCTAATTTGTGATGAACATTTAGGTTCCATGTGATTAGGAGCATACACTCTGGATGTTTAGCACTAATCAAATTTTCCATAGGTGATTATACTTATATAGGGCTATTATAAAAGGGATGGGATAATTAATTAAAATTTAAGCTAATCCATTTTTTTAGGTGCTTATATTTCTTATCTCCCCCTAAATATTAAAATCTTGGCCAAGTTACATGTTGCTCAATCATTGAACAAATACTTTCATATTTTATGTTGTCGATGATTTGAGATATAAAATACCTTCCACTATCCCTGCAAGGATTATAGAGTCATTTTTATTTTTATAAATGCAATTTATAAATCAAATATGAAAGCCAAAAAATAAGATTTTTTGAGTAAGAAATCAAAAGAAAAAGCCTTCTTCCTTTAAATATTTTCTTCTTTTGGAAGCTTTATTGGAGGATAAATCATCCCTAGAGGAGTGCTAAAGTCCTAGAGAAGAGCTAAATTGTTAGAGGAAATCTCATTTTTTATATATGACTTACCTCAAGTCTAGCAGTAGAATCTATGGTGTAAATTTAAAGGCATTACTCGGTTCCTTTTATTTGTAAAATTGTTATAATTTAATGACACTTGATACATATGAACTATGTACCATATTTTTTTATGAATTATTTTTCTATGTAATATGGTGGTTGGGTGAATGTTTTGTGCTTAGAAATTTTCTATTTTTTACGTTTATTACTTGCATGTAATTTTTTCATAATTTTTCGTTATGCTCTTCTAGGAATAAAAAAATTTGTACTCATAAGCAAAAAAAAAAGGATTAAACAACATAAAAAGATGATCAATTTAGAATATAAATAGGGGTTCGATTGAGGTCCATTAAATATTTTTACTTCTATTCATTATTTAGGCACCTCCCCGCCTGGAGGTTTGGATAAGTCACCTAACCTATTAGGGTGCATGTTTTATCTCAAGCGAGATTTACTCTTTTAAGAAAAAATTTATGTTCTAAGTATTTTTTAATTTCAAATTATTTAGATTTTCATAATCGACTAGCAAGCATTGCATTAGAATGAAATCAAAATTTAAAATTTAATTAGATAATCACCCTTCATAAGTCCGGGGCCACATAGGAATTTTTATAGATGTCGATTCTAATTCCTAATTAAATAACAATAGCCTACCCATCTTGCATTTTATAAACTCTAAAATCGTGATTTTAAAGCACTGGGTAGAGTTTAGTTGGCATTGCACTCCAGCAGATAGGTAAATTAGTGGTAGGTATTCTCTTGAATCTCCTAAAAGGTTTAATTAAGAATATAAATCCTATATCACTATTTCTTTATTTCATCAAACTAGATTTAAATCACTACCATGTAGTGATTCACCTTAGATTTAGGTTCTGAGGTGGACCTTAAGGCATAAGTCCTCACTCTCTGGGATTATAATCCTAATCACTACAGAAAAATTGTCCATTATCGGCAGATTTTTCGGGCGGCTCTTCGGCGGCCTTATTTTTCAGAAGAAATTCCGGCAATTTTCTGGTGGAGTTCTGACGGTTTTATTTTCGATGGAGTTTCTGGCAGCTTTTTCGGCGGCTTTTTCGGCTTTTTGTATAGTTATAGTTTAAATAATAAATAATAAGCATTTTAACACATTTGCCCTTCTGGCAAAATGGCTAGAACTTAGAAAAAATTTTGGACACAGTTCGAATCCCAGGCAAGCCGCACGGTCGGGCAGCAGGCGGACAACCAAGTAAGCAGCACGAGAGGGCAGCGGCCAGCACAGGAGCTCGGGCAGGCAGCGCGAGCAGGCAGGGGGCAGCGCGGGAGCTCCGGTTGGTAGCCAGGCAAGCAGTGCGGGTGGGCAACGGGCAGCGTGGAACCTCTGGAGGGCAGCGCGGGCCGACAGCGGGCAGTTGGGTAGTGCGGGCGGGTGGTTGGGCAACTGGGCAGCTTCATTTTTTTAATTATTTTTTCTTTTTTTTCGGCGGCCTTTTTGCTGCCAGAAAACCACCGGAAATATTTGCCGCCGGAAAATACCGCTAAAAATATTTTTTTCTACGCGGGTTTTACCAGCAGAAAATTTTTCGCAAGGAAAACAGTCAGAAATTTATAAAACCACCAAAAAATGAGCTAAACCGCCAGAAATTACCGCCAGTAATGGACGATTTTTCTGTAGTGAATTATCTAATAAAATGACAACTTAAATAAAATAAATCTTAGTCTAAAAATGTAAAGCTCAATCATAGGATATGCTCTAGAGGGCTTATGAGTTTCTCAAAATCTTAGCTTTCTCTAGCTCTCATCCTTTTACTCTAAAGTAATAATTCAAAATTTTTGAACCAAACACCTCTAGAAAATTTCAAATTTCTAAACTTTCTTAAAACTTTGACATCAAGAAAATTTAACCACTATTTTAATGAAGAGTTTTCTTAAGATATTCATTTCTCTTAAGATGTAATTAACTATAAGAGCTTGTCTTTTAGGGAACATGCAACTCCAAATTAAAATAAACCCTCATTTCATAAGATAGGGGAAAGATTAATGGAAATGTTGACTTTTTTTCTAAAACTTATTTTTATATTAAAATGCCTTTGTAGAATGTCATATCACTCTTTGTGAAAGCATAAATTAATGGCAAGATGAAAAGTTTTGGACAAAGAGAAGCTTATAAAGTAATAAGATTCTCATAGAATTTATTATATAGGAGATATTCTTCCATTCAAAAGTTGTCATTTATAAGAGAAATTTTTTTTAAGTTGAATTAGGGATGAATGTATAAGGTTTCCATGGAATATTAGTGGTAGAGATTTTGATTAAAAATATGAAAAAACTTTTTTATTATTCTCTCATTACATTAAAATCTCTTTAAATCTCTTCCATTTAATTCATTAAAATATTCAAAACATAAGGATTAGAAATACAATGATTTTATCATAAGGCAAATAAAATCTCTAAAGATAAATTTTAATTTTATCCACAATTCATTTAAATCTAGTGAAGATATTGCTGGTTGTATATGTAAAATGACCATTAATGATTATAAATATTTTTAATCGTCCTTATCCAACATATAACAAATAATCTCATTATTTACCATTTTTAAATTGATATCATTAAAGTGTTGACTGTTAGTAAAGTATGTCTCCAATCTCCATAATTTCAAAAATATAATCTCTTATAAAAGAAGAGATAAGCTTACTTTTTGCTTTTCTTCTTTTTATATTCTATAGGAGATTCATTCATATTCTTTTTAGCTGATTGAAACATTTATGATTTGCAACCAAAGTCATAAGTAAATTCTTTTAATAAAAATTTTCATTAGATTATAAATTTATTTTTATATCCAAGTTGAGAATATTTAATATTATATGAATAAAATTAATTTAAAATGATTTATGAATATTTGTCTCAAACATCACATAATGAAAAATAGATTTTTCATAAGGTAAAATGAAAGTTTTTGAAGATGAATTCGAATTATATCCACATTTTACTTTTTTTTTTGTAGATCCTTTTTTTTTTTTTTGGGATAAAACCCGTCCAGGGGCCAACTCGATAAAATAATAAAAGGTCACAAGGTCCTAAGGGGACCTCGAGCCACTACTGCTTAAAAAGCTACAATCAAAGTGAAAGATAAGAAACCTAATAGCTTAAGGTCTCTACTAGAATATAATGAAGAATAGAAAAAAAAACCAAAAAAGAGCAAAACGCACCCACAGAACAACCCCATCCAAACAAAGGGGACTAACCAATAGAAGAACACGAATGCGCATTAGAATGAGTGCTCCTGCCAAAAGAGATCTTAAAACTTTTTTTTTTCTTTTTCTTACTTTTCTTGCCAGGAAACATAATGAATCCCACATTATCCACTTGCACAATATTTAAATTACTATCTTCCATCAAGTTCAAGATTTTTGGAAATTCCGTCATTATTCCTCCCATCACCCTAGTGATCACTCCATGGAAAGCAAATCCAATTGGAGTGATCGATCAATAGGGTCTATAAATTCAAGTTCAACAAACTTCTCACCATTTAGATTAGTAACCTCTTCATCAGAGATAAAGGAAGCCGGTAAGTTAATTATGGGGATCTTGTTCGAGACATCCAAATAATTACTGAAAATAGCATATACATCCACAGAGGCAAGAAAACCCTCATCAATATCACCAAAGGTCACATTCTCCAAATTATCACCAAGCCAGTGTTCCACAAGATCATTATTATGGGATAAAGCTACTTGATTCTTACAACAAGTAGTAGAAGGATCTAAATTTTCCATAGAATTAATCTTACCCTCATTAACCACAAAATCATTAGCATTATTTGGAGATGAAAAAGTTTCATGAGGCTCGATATTATTATTATAATTAGCATTTTCCTCAATAGGCATAGTATCCATGGCAATAACAATAGGCAAATTTTTTTATTAGTCTGTGAATCCCTACTTAAATGAGGATGAATGATGATGCATTCAGTTTTCAAGTGTCCCAATGACTTGCTGTGATCACAATAATGAGAAAAATCCTCCATCTGATCATGTTGAATATAACCAAATTTTTCAGACCCTAACCTAATTGAAGTAGGATATCGCTTCGTTACATCTAACTCAACCAACACCCAAGCAATCGAGGGATGAGACCCAATAGAAGTAGCGTTATCAATTTTTAGAGGGCAACAAAACAAGGAGCCAAGCCTTGCAGTATGTGAGGAGAGAAAAAATGGGGTCTAAGGTTAGGGAAAGAAATCCAAATGGGGATAATGGGAGAATCCATCGTAATGTCAAAAACTGGAGACCATTTGGTCAGTTTCATACAATAATTGAAAATAAAGTAGGATCTATGCACAAAAACTTTACTATAATCCATAACATTGTTAAGTTTTCTATCAAAACATATTGAGCATCTAGGAGGATCACCGAAAACTCACTGCTTAGTTTAAGGTTGAAAAAAATTTTAAAATCACATCAAGAGAAGGCCTGCGATTAGAAAATTTACCAAGCAAAGAAAATTTCAAAGGGGCAGCAAGAGCAAGAACCTCTGCATCCGAAATCCATAGAGCTGGTAGCCCCCGATAGGTTATGGCTTTGTGATCAAGGAATGCATCCGCATAGGAAGCGCCTGGGGCCTCAACAGTGAGAGAGAGGAATTTTTACCACTTAAAAATCCAGGATCTCCCAAGTGAACATTTACTGCCATCAAAGTCGCATAGACCGAAGCCAGAATAAGAGATTGCTCATAGCATCTCCTGAGAGAGGGAGATTGCCAGAGCAGGAGCACTATTGGCGGGATGAAGGGCACCTGTAGCTAACCTCGGGCGGCGGCTTGGAAGAAAAGTCTGCTAGGGCAAAGCCCTGATCCACATTTTACTTAAATATAATGAGAATCATGCCATTTGGTCTCTTTAGAAACAAAAACTAACAAGCAAATTTAGTCAAATTTTATGCATACATACGCACACACGGACAAACTTAGAATTTATTTTATGAATTTAGATGTTTAAGAAGTCAATCAAGGTACAATACTACAATATTATAAACTAAAAATAATTATATAAATTATATTTTTAAATATAATTTTGAATAATATTGGCTAATAATAATTATTATGTAATTTGGCTAGAACATTAGATTGAAACAATTTGCAACACATTTTCTCGTATTTCATGAAATATGCACACATTGTCGTTCATCTTCTATTCCATAAAAATAAGCCTTAGGTTTTCCCCTTAAAAATAGCTGAAAATAACTTGAGAGATAAATCATAGTTCGTGTTTATAAGATGCCATGATCAAAATCAACATTGGATATGATAATTGCTTAGCAAATTTGAGCTAAATGATATTTGCTATTATGAAAGGTTTACTTTTTAAATCATATGATAAATTATGAAGAACCGTTTAGATATAGCCATTCTTTTACCATCTCAGGTTGTCAAACGCAGTAGCTTCGTGATGATTTTTTTAACGATCATCTTTGTTAAAAGAGAAGTACATTTTCATAGTTTCTATGTTTCTTTTTGGTAATTCTAGATTGGAGATTCTGTGCTCTATAGATTATTTTGTTATTTTTTGAGCAGTAGTGAACTTCAAATATTTTTTTTTTTTAGGGGAAACCCCGACAGGGCCTACGCGTTAATATAAAAGAAAAAGTACAAAGTCCTTAAGGGGATCTTCAGCTCACTACTGCTCCAAAGAGCTACAATTAAAAAGAAAAATAAAACCTTACGAGCCGAAGTTCCCCTACTACTCCAAAATACAAAAGAACCTAGGGACATTCTAGGGTGGCTAGGAGACCGTGCCCAAAAAAGAAGGCTAAATAAAAATGATCCTAAGCTCAGACCTTCAGCACAAGGGATCGAGCTTGCAACCAAAACCTCGATCCGAACACTTGCAAAAAAGAAAACCTTTCAACACGGAAAAGACAGTAATAAAATGAAAGTTTGAATGAACAAAAATTAGGTATCACCGCTCCTATAGAGCCGAAAGATATCCACCTCCTGGAAACAAAGACGGGTAGGAACATAAAGAAAACCCCAAAATAAATGGTCATTTGCATAGATAAATAGCTCTAGTAAGCCACACCAACACCACAGAAACCCTCCAACCAAATAACCACAACCCCTCAGAAGCAGCAGCCCAGAAAGAAGGCCCATTAAACTACAACAACACAACCAAAGGTAGCGAATTAACTTATCACAGTTCAACAAATTGGAACAACCCAGAATAAACAACAACATAATAGAAAATCCTCCCACCTCCTCAAACCCCCAGCCAGCTAACTCCAGAAACACACACCAAGTAAGATCCAACTAGCTCCAAGTGTTAAAAGCACAACATAGGTTGTGGCCATAGAAAAGAAAAGAAACAGAAGCACCACCATTCCAAACCAAGCCCATCCCAACCAGAATCAAAAGAGAAAAGACAATAACCTCCAGCAGCAGCAGGCAAAGGTGAATAGAGATCCACCCTGCAACAGCAGGCAAAGGTGAAGCCAACTCCACCAGCAAACCAACCAAATCCACAACTAACAAAACACCCATAATAGAGAAAAGTAGAGAAACAAAATAAAAGGGAAGGAAAAACAAACGCATCACCCATTACGAAAATATGGCAATCCAGCTTTGTTTAAATGAACAATACCTTTGAGCATAGGAGGCAAGTTTCTGATATTGAATTCCTTAAAACCCTCAAGCTGACAACCAAATTTAGCAAGCCAGTTAGCACAGGCATTGGCTTCCCGATAAATATGAGAAATGTTATAGTTGAGAGTAGTAAGAGACTGTTTAATTTTCCTAATAATATAAAAGTTTTGAGGATTTCCATCCACCATATTTTCAATAATATGAATAAAAAACATAGCATCCCCCTCGATCCACACCTAATGAAACCCTAATTTAATATAAATATCAAGACCATAGTCCAAACCCTTAAGCTCTATAGTAATAACATTACAAGAATTAAGAGGAGCAGCGAAGGCAGCTAACACACACCCCAAATCATCATGAATAATGCCACCCGCTCCCGTGCAGTCAGGCCCAACAGACCCATCAGAATTAAGCTTAATATAAGGAGGAGAAGGCTTAATCCATTTAACAATCTTCTCAATATTCTTAAAATTCACACAACCAATGGAATTACCAAGCTCTAAAGCCATTTTACTACACTTGAAAAAATTCTTATCAGTAATAATATTAACACAATATAGCTGCAAGACTTTATTTCTAATATTGGAGATAATTTGATTAGCATTCACCTTGATGCCATTGTGTTTGGAATCATTTCTAGCTTTCCAAAGATACCACATAATAATGATAGGCATTAAATTATAGATGTGACATTTAACAGAAGTCATCCAACACTTTAAAATAAATACAACATCACTATCAATATTAAAATTACCCTTATCAGCCAGCCCAAAAAAATACCTCCAAACTTTATTAGCAATATCCCCATTCACAAAGACATGGTTGACATTTTCAAAGCTCGAACAACATTGACATTTGGAAGGAAAAATAAAGCCTTTTTTCCAGAGTAATTCATCAACAGGAAGAAAGCCTTTAAGACATCTCCACACAAGAATAAAATACGATAAAGGAAAACTATTATGCCATATAACAGAAAAATATGGGAGCTCTCATATTTAACTTTAATAGTATTCCAAGCATTTTTCAAATGAAATTTATCAGATGAAGACAAATTGAACAAAAATTTATCCTTGTAATGAATTTGTAAAGGAATAGTCAAAATAAAGTTAACTAAAGCAGAAGGAATAAACTCCAAAAGTTTATTGACATTCCAAGAATCATTGACAATAAAGCTATTAACCTTAATATTATCAAGAGTATGTGTGTTTAAAAAAGTATCTATAGAATAAGGTCCCAACCAATTATCTTGCCAGAAGAAAATCTCACCTTTGCCTAAACCCCATTGTATGAATTGCTTCACTTCCCATTTGATGTTGCAAAGTCTTTTCCAAACCAAAGAATAAGACCTTCTGTAACTATAAAACAAGGGATGCATGAATTTCTTTTAAGGATCTTGTACCTTTTTTTGATGGAATAAAAATACCCAAATTTCCAAGAGAGAGAGAGAGAGAGAGAGAGAGAGAGAGAGAGAGAGAGAGAGAGAAGCTACATTTAAGCTATATAAGATAGTAAGGCTTAATAATTAGTTGTAAAAATATGAGATCTTCATAGAAACCAAACTTCATGAGCTGTAAATACATATTAGTAGCATAGCAAAAAATAGAAGAGAAAAGGAATTGAATTTTATATCATTTCATCATGTTTTATAATAGATTATATATATATATATATATATATATATATATATATATATATATATATATATATATATATATATATATATATATATATATATATATATTGGTTAAAACCCACCAAAGGGCCTATGCTCTAATTAAAAATAAAAGTAAAAGTCCTTAAAAGGAACTAATGCTCACTATTGCTCAAAAGAGCTACAATCCAAAAGAAAAATAAAACCTATGAGCTAAGATCCCCTCTAATACAAGAAAAGATAACCTATAAAAAAAATCTAAGGGCAACCAGCAGTTATCACCCAAAAAATAAAGAGATCTTCAAAGAACATGAGAATACAAAAGGTGCAGAAGTCCCCCACAGAAAATGAAAACCAGCAAGAACCACCAACATAAGTAGTAGCAAATAGATCTAACAAAATCTGAAGCACTAGAAGACAGCCAGAAAAATACAAACAAGAATTACTTGGACCTCCAGCATCACCTACGTAAAAAATGCTAAGGAAAGCCAAATTAGTAGAAAGAAAACACAACAACAAAACACTGACACACCTATGATCCAGAAAAGCAACCCAACAGGAGCAACCCAAATCCAATAGTAGGCCCCCAAACAAACCAACACACGGCAACCAAAGCCACACCACAATAACACCCAACCACCTAGGGCACCAAAAGTAGAACAAACAACCCAACCCAACAAAAATAGGAAGAACAACCAACACAAATAATGAACAACAAGAAGAAAAAGTATCACCTTAATAACTAAGAAAACACCAACAACGAACCAAAATAACAGCAACACCAACCACCACACACTCAAAACACAAATTAAAGAGTAGGGCACCCCAAAAGATAAAAGCAATCTAAATAAGGAATGTATTCTTTGAAGAAGCATTAGCTCTAGTAACCCGAGCAATAATAGGATGGCTGAAGCTACAGTTTTTTTCATCTTATATTTTTTTATTCATAGAAGAAAATGATATAGAATCATCTTTGGAAACTTGAATAATGTTGAGCTCAGCCAAATCATGATTATCCAAATGATACACACCCACATCATCTAGGTTAAACTCCTCATCATCCTAAATGGAAGAAGAAAGAGCAATAGGGTAAAACTAGACCCATCAAAAATTACATTAGGGTCCTTACAAGAATCCTAAAATCCCTGGTAGAGCCCAACCACATTATTCACCAGGTCATCTTTAGAAAGAAAGGCAATGGGAATGGGAATAATCAGGACTAAGTTAGAAACATCAATACTCCAAGAAGGCTCACCAATAATAACTTTTACATTATTATCAGTGAGAAAATTATTATCATTATAAGCCGAAGAGGAGCTATATAAGGCAACCTCAGTAGTCAAACCATGATTATCAATAGTACCCTTAAGAATAAAAACCTCATTAACATTGGAAGGATCTGGCATGTTATCAACAGAAGTAGATGGAATGTCCACCAAAAGATTTAACCCATCAAAATTTTCTTGATTACAATGATATTGGATTGATCCTAAATAATAGAAGAGATAGGGACAACACCACCTTGCTCATCAGCAAAATCCCCAACTCCACCAATAACTTTTTGAATTATAGATTTCATTAGAAGAGGATGTAAATAAAGACATTTGGATTTTTCATGGCCAATACATTTACAATGCCCACATAAAGAAGGAAAATCACTCATAAGGACTTTTTGAACATAACCAAACTTTTCTAGTCTGAGCCAAGCCTCATTAGAACATTTCTTAGTGATATCAAGTTCAACTAAAATATAAGAAACCAAAGGCCTTGATCCAGATGCAGTACCATTATCCTTTTGGAGGGGACGGCCAAAGAGGGAGCCCAATTGGAATAAAATGCATTGAGAAAATAAATGATGTTGAAGCTCAAGAAAGGAAATCCAAATAGGAGCTGCAGGAGATTCTTCGCTAATATCAAACAAAAGGGACCATTTGATTAACTTCATAAACATAATATGAACCCCGAGAAAAATCCTACTATAATCAAATCATTGTATAATTTAATCAAAATATGCCTAGGATTCAAAAGTGTTACATAAAACTCACTTGAATGTTTGAAGTTAAAGAAAAAACATTCTAATCCTACCTAAAGGAGGTCAACAACCAAAAAACTTTCCAACAAGTAGGAACTCAAAGGGTGAGGCTAAAGCCTAGATCTCCAGAGATTTTTTGGCAGAATTTTTGATCCTCCCCTGAGATCCAAAGAGAGGGAAAACCATAATGTGTAGCAACCTTCATATCCAAAAAAAAATAGAGGGGGAAGAAGAATCGGTCAACACATCCTTAAAGGATTTTGATTGAGGTCTACCCCCTAGAAAATATGGATCAGAAAAAAAAGTACTTCTTCAGCATATTCAACAAAATTCCCCCAAAAATAATCTAAAATCAAACC
This sequence comes from Dendrobium chrysotoxum, assembly GCA_019925795.1. NCBI lineage: Eukaryota > Viridiplantae > Streptophyta > Magnoliopsida > Asparagales > Orchidaceae > Dendrobium > Dendrobium chrysotoxum. The sequence continues at coordinate 69,069,976 of CM034314.1, forward strand.
CCACCACCGACCAATGGTTGGTCCAAAATAAGAAAATATAATAAAAAAGGAGTTAAGAAAGCTTCCCTGAGCACTGAAGGTGACCGAACGAATAGCAGCTGAAGGTGATGAAACCTAACAAATCGTCTCTAAGCAAAACCCTAAAAGAATATATATTATAATAAAAATATCCCCATATATTTCACCATCGCTTTGAACAATAGACTCGAGATAACTACAATGTTCACTCTTTGTAATGAATCGATCACCAAATGTCAAAATCCCACCACTAGATCTAGTACCACTAAAATTATGCTCCATATATTATATTTTATATCTACTCAAATGAAAGCTTATAGATTATAAGGTTAACCCCCATAATTCTAGTTTTTCATCAACTTCTTCTCCAATCTTATCAATAAGAAGAATATCATTAGTAAAAAGCATGCACCAAGGTACATCCACTTGCAAATGTTGTAGTAAGAACATCTATGCCAAAAGAAAAATGATATGGGCATAAAGTTGATTTGTAGAGGCTGCCTGGCAATAGGATTTGAGCAAGATTTATGCTAAATCCTGCCAAATAGTTATGATATGTCTCAAAGTGAAATAGATCCTCCGTTCCTCTCTTTTTATCATAAAACCCAAATTTACTAAATCCTAATATTCGATGGATTTAACGGATTTGGCTGAAGAAGCATGTAAATAGGAGAAAGCTAGTGACCTTCACAGAGAGCGAGCTCCCATTGCTACTTTTGAGTAAGTCACGATCAGAGGGGAGATGATGGCTATGAAGATGAAAAAGAACGGCGAGGAAGTGTGACTTTCAAATGCGATAAGATGGAACATAGTTGAAGGAGGCTATGCCACAGGGGAATGTCATTCGTCGGAGCCGAGCAATATTGGATCCAGAGTAGGAGCGAATGAAACAAATGCCCTATTAGTCGATTTATATAGGTTCGTTTGCATCAAATTTGCGGGCAAATTTGTGGCGAATACTTTTGTTGCCAATCCAACATAGTTTTCGAGAAAAAAATTCCTGCTGTAATTCCATGCAAATTATTAATTTTCTTGTAGTGCTCCTTGTTAATGAAGATGTTAACAAGAGTAATATCAAAAATAGGAGCAACAAACTTGCAATCTTTGAAAATTTTATAAGCATGTAACTTGGTAGAGAAGAGCTATAAAACTTTGTTTTTAATTCTAGTAATAATTTTTTACCATTCATTTTAATATTTCTATGCTTGGCAACATTTCTTTCCAACCAAAGGAACTTGAGAATTTAAAATAGAAATGATATATATTTTTAATGTGACCTTTAGAAGGAAGAAACTAGGCTTGCAAAATAGAATGAATGTTTAAATTACTCTTATAAACATTGCCTATGGAAATCTTATTAAGAAAATCCAAACTTTTGTAGAAATAGGGCCAGTCACAAATACATGATTCAAAGTTTCAATATGATAGCATCACTGGCATTTAGAAGGTAAATAGAAACCTTTACATAAAAGGATGTCATCAATAGGAATAAAATTATATAGAGTTCTCCAAGTTAAAATATCATAAGAACTAGGAATACTTTTATGCCATAACATAACAAAAAAAATTGACAGATGAAGGAAGATGGCATCTAAAAGAATTTTAAGCATCCTTAAGAAAAAAGTTACCATAATTTGAAAGCTTGAATATAATGCAATCTTCATTGTCAAATCTTAAAGGAATTTTGATAATTTTATCCACCAAGTTAGAAGGAATAAAATCCCCTAGTTTAATTGAGTTCCATTTATCCTCAAGAATGAAATGATTCACTTTAATAAAAGAAGTGGAATGAGAGTTTGTGAAAGCATCAACAGAACTCTTTGCCATCCAATGATATTGCCAAAAAAAAAATATTTCCTTTACCAACACCCCATTGAATGAGTTGTTTAGCCTCCCATTTGATAGAGTAAAGCCTTTTCCAAACCAAAGAATCCCCAACTTTAAAATGACAAATGAGTGGATGCTTGCCAACACAATATTTTAATGTCATGAACTTAGCTCATAAACTTTTATTAGAGGGAAAGGCTAACCATAATCTGAGAGAAAATACATGAGCTAAATCATAAGGAGTTTTGCAACCTAAACCACCCTCATTAAACACGCCACAACACTTGCTCCAAAACTATAAGGAAAAATGGGGATTTCCGGAGGACAAAAGCCACTAAAAATGAACTATTTTCAGCAAAAATATTGACTTTCAACTGGATTTCTGACAGAAAATGGGTTGATAGTAAAATGCGCATCGGAAACACATTTCCGACGAAAACTTGACTGCCAAAAATATTTTTGGTGGATTCACCAGTAGTTTTTTGATGAAAAAGTTGTCTAAAAAAATGATGGTTCCCTATCCCTATTTCTGGCAGGTTTTTTTGCCGATATTTTAAACAAAAATAACTGTCGGAAATACTGAAAGTCAAGCCACCAATTATTTTGCCAAGATAACTGGTGGGTATCACCGACGGAATATCCGTCGGAAGTTACCAACAAAAATTTACTACCAAAAATTCTATAATAATTTTTTTGTCATTTCTAGTGGATTAGCCGCCAAAAATCTACCAAAAATCTTTAGCAAAAGATAGACATTCCTCTTAATTATTCAACAACACAATAATCCTATAAAAAACATTCATATATCATACGAACATTTCAACTTCCAATAGAAATACTAATGCTATAAATAATAAGGCATTTGGTCACAAAACAATAAACTAGCTCATTAAGCATAATATGTACTAAAATAAATATCAAGTTCATAACACTATAAAAATGGAACATAAACTGTACAAACACATAGTAATAAAATGTTCGGTAATAACAAAAAAGTCTAATTAGAATCAATTTCATCATTATCTTCCTCTACCAATGTTGGTTGTTTCCTACTGAACTGTTCCCACATTCTCTACACTCCTCTAATATCTGACTGTTGCATTTGCATCTGCATTTGAATGTTAGCTTATAATTTTTGGACTTGATCTAACTCTATTGTATGGGCAACCACCTGTTGGCTGTACAAAGTATCCTGGCTGCCTACTAATAAGCTAGAGCCACTAGAGGTATACCTCTCATATGCATAGGCCTATGAGCCTAAACTATATATCTATCCTTTCAGTAGTCCACCTATTTCTTGTGACTAAGTACGACAGAATAATCTACAGATCCCCAGAGGAACCCTCATCTGCATTAGCCTAGCTCTCTCAAAGTTGTGTATACTCTTCCTATAAAAGTTAATACAGGATTAATCAATTTATACATGACACTTAAAATATTAAACTTATATGCTCACGTAGGCTCACCTTACTCACACATTAACCCATTGCTGGTTCTTCTGCCACTTATGGTATGACTATGCAACTCAATAATTATCGATTCTCTAACCAATATCTCTTTTTGTAATATTCTTATATAAGCATTCATAACTAATTAAATTATTAAAACTTATTAAAATTATTACCAAATATTGCATGTGCTCAATGTGTGGAACTAAGCCCCTAGTATGGAGTAAACTATCCATGCCCCCAATATTAGAAGCCCTATTTTGCCTATTCTACTCCCTCCTCATGTTATAATATGGGCTACCTCAAGTACTGATCAACTCGGCCCATACAGTATCACCAATCCAAAGGGGCAACTTGCCTGACTTTCTAATTTTCATAAACATATCTTACAGGTGAGTCGAACTGCGCTTCTTAAATTTTTTTCTAATCTTATTATTATGCTCGAGCAACTAGTAAAAATCTTTTAACATATAAAAATATATAATATAGAATATATATTTTTTCTAATCTTTTTGTTAGCTTAATTAAAAAATATAATATAGAATATATATTTTTATTAATAACTAACTAGGCTAGCAAAGATAAATGGGTCAAATTTTTTATATCTCCTACCCTGCTTTACTTATATTACACTGTATAGTGGATGTACACTTGTACCTTTATTTTGTAGTGGATCAAACCAATCACAATTAAAAAGATATATGGAGTTTCCATCACCTGGATATTCCAATTATAATACTTCTAGTAAGACCCCGTAATACTCAGAATCATTACCTATATGGGTGTTCTCTCATACACAAACTCCATAATTTTCTATTTTCCTACCTTCACACCAACATTTGGTTTGAAATTTATATCCATTGACTAAAAATATTGACCAACAGTTTATTAATCTATTCGATCCCCAAGCTAGATCCCATAGTATTTTATACTGTAAATCACTGCCTTGAGTGTAGACTAGATTGATTGATCAAATATAGGTATATTATTAGCATGTTTACTATGTTAACTCATTAAGAGAAGTGAGAAAGAGTAGTCGGAGTACATATCATATTTTTGAACCAGTTTGGAAATTATGCTTCAACTATCTTTTGAACTTCTTCTTCTAATAATGTACTCAAACCATTAATGAAACTCCTACAAATTCTATGTATTTATAATTTATGAGTTACAAATGTATGAAAAGTTAACTCATACTTACTCAAGTTATGGCTCAACTTCATCGTAGTTAAGCAATGCATACAACGTAGAAGCTCTCATCTCTTTATCAGTCAAATAGTGCATGGTACTAGTGCCTACGGGCTCACAACATCCATTAAATAGAGATATTGTTAAAGAATTACAAGAATATGGATGACACAAATTTTAAGGTATATTACTCCTTATTGATTGTGACACTGAGTCAAATTAATACGAGCAAAATTGAGTTATCTCATACATGAGATATGCTTCACAAATTAATTCTTCAGGATGTGCTTTGTTCTTAACAATCTTCTTAAGTTCATTTAAATACCTCTCAAAAGGATACATCTATTAATACTAAACAAGTCCACCAACTATAGCCTCATATGGTAAATGTACTAGTAAATGCTCCATAAAGTCAACAAATGCGGGAGGAAATATCCTCTCAAGTTTACATAGAATAATAGAAATATTTTTCTTCATATTAATCAAGTTCTCTGCATTCAGTTTTGATGAGCATAAATCCTTAAATAAGATACTTATCTCGATCAAGGGATTTAAAATTGGATCTGAAAAAAATTGAAGGCAATGGGTAGTAGACATTGCATGAAGATATGACAGTCATGACTTTTCAATCCACATAATCTCCTCAATCTCATGTCAATACATCTACTAAGATTGAAAGAATATCCATCAGGTAACTTTAGATTCTGCACCTATTGATAAATTGCTTATCTCTACTCTAAAGTAAAGATGAATGGCACTTTGGGTTTTAGAAGTTTTCCATTTCCACCATCCTTCAACTCTAGAAATTATCTCCTATAAATCTCCTTAAAGTCCATCCTTGCTTTTAAATTATCTTTAAATTTATCCTTAATGTCCATTACTGTACTGAATAAATTATCAAAAAAACATTTCTCTATATGCATAGCATCTAAGTTATATTTGATCAAGTTTATTCTCCAATATGGTAAGGATTAAAAAATGATCTTTTTGGCCCAATTGTGAATGACTTCATACCCTGGGAATCTAAAATCAGCTAGTATTGGAGAATCAACTATTATAAGCATATACATTACTCTTTCAAATATTTCCAAACTACTCAATATCAGAGGAGGCTGTAATATTACCATTTTATTTTTAGTAACAATATTCTTATTTCACCTGAAAGGATGACTTATAGATAAGAATATATGATCACAATTGAACCAAGTATTCTTGCCTCCATGCCCAATCCAAAGACTATCAAAATATAAGGGGTGAGTATCGTAAGTCAGCATGATTAAGATGAAGTTGATTGGCTAAATGGAGTGACACCATTTGTGTATAATCCTAATATGGTATTTCTTAATTCTAAGGTGAAAATAAGATGTGTATGATCAAAGTGTTTCCAGGCCTCTATTTTAAACAGATGTGTTAGGACACCCACTTGCGAGATGTGTTCGTTATGCCATCTCATATGTGCAGTAGAGCTCATAAATGTATATAAGTATTTTAATCTAGGAATTATGGGTAAGTAAAATATCCTACTAGCTAGTACATCCTTCTACTTTCTTTTCATCCCAAACTTTATTTTAAATCTTTGTGCATTGTAATGGCTGTATGTAATCTCTGATATATTATTTGTATAGTATAACATGCATTCATTAACATAAATTTTTTTTTGTATATGTCAAATCAAGTTTGAAAACCAACTTCATAGTCCGATATAAATCTATAGGAATTATTTTATATGCTAGATTGGTCTTCTTAAGCATCCTAATGAATTGATTAAAACATTCATAGTGGACATTAAATTTTTTCTTGATGTTTAATATCTTCACAGCAATAAATAACTCTAAGTGTGTAGTGCACTCCTTCGAAGTTTGTTGATGAACAGTATATACTAAATTATTGAAGTTCTGTGCCTCCTTATTTGGTGATGCTTTTGTATATTATTCAAATTTTGTCCTAGTTTTATCATAAACTAAGTCCTTTAGTGTTCGAATATTCTCTTCCTCAAATATATTAGAACTTGTAGATGGACTGCATCAAGAATCAAAATGTGGCTAGTACTCACCATGAGACGTCCAATACTAATATTCTGGCATGAATCCTCTGCGATGATCAATAATTATCTCATCTGGTGTGAGGTGCATTGATTTTATGTTTAAAACATGGATAATAACACCTTCCATCTGAGAGAAAGTTAGGGAATTGATAGGTTGTGTGGATAAAAGAATTCAACCCATTAATAAACTCATATATTAATGTCTCTCATCCTTGCGTCAAACGGTTATACATCCAACTTTTTTCATTCCTAATATTCATAATATGAAGAATTTATCCTACACATATATGATATAAAGACATTAGAGGGGTACATTTTTATCCTACACATGCATAGAATTCATAATAATTTGCAAATCAACCTAGAGTATGCATGGATAGTATTTATAAATATTTCCTTCATAGTTAATAATAGGAAATCCATCAAAAAGTCAATATTTTTGACAAAAATAGTTCATTTCTGGCTACTTTTGTTCATAAAAAATACCCATTTTTTCCTGTAGTGTTACTCTATTTAAAAATTTCTATCATTTATTCATATTGACCAAGAGTATCAGTAATAAGAGATGAAAGCACTTAGATGTTAAGGAGGTGGGAAACTAGTCATTAAAGTTGCATATTAAATGAGGTAGTGAACCACGGGCGACGAAGCGGTGAACAGGAAGAAGGGAGAAACAAACGGAGGAAAGGGAGAAAACACGAGTTGACAATCTTGAACATACCAAAATAGGGCTTTCTTTGGTGAAATTGTTTATGGGTTTTTCACCAAAATTTTTTTGAAATAGACAAGATACTGAATAAAATTCATTGGGTTTAAATAACCCATCAATTATTTAGCCAACGATTCTGCCAAAAATGTTATGACAGAAAACCCGCCGGTAAGTTTTGTCGGCTAGAACTTACTAGTGGCTTTACTGATGGATTGGCTGTCGGAACATCATCGATGATATATCCACCGAAAACATTTTTGAATTATTTCTGTTAAAATACTACCTATTTTTTTGTCGATATTTTTGGCGGACGTATATCCATCGGAAATGCTACCAAATATTATGGTTTTTCCTGTAGTGCAAGAAGACCAATGGATTTTAGACTTAAAAGTATTGGAGCCCCAAAAAATTGAAACCAACATTATTAATCAAACTAATTTTGGCCAGCAAAGAAGTATGATCAAAATTAGTCCTTCTAAGGTGTTCAATAAAAGTTTTAGAAAAAAGGGCTAACAAGACATTGTTAAATAAAATTCTATCTAATCTTTCCCAAATTTACCCACTAGGCAAAGTAAACCTAGGACCAATAAAACCAATATCAGATAGGCCACTTTCAAGCAACATATTATTGAAATCATTAATAGAAACCAAATTTGGAGGGGAGCCACTTAATTTTTCAGATGTAAAGGACATAATGTTAAAATTACCCCCAACAAACCAAGGACCAGTATAATTATTACCAAAATTATTTAACATCTGCCACAAGCTTAATCTCCTAGATTTAGTGCATTTAGTATAAATAATATAGCCCACAATACAAACATTATAAATAGAAAATTACAATGAAGAACTTGCTAAAAATCACCATTAATAGATAGTTTAAAAGCATCTTTCCAAAATAACTAGATTTTACTAGAAATGTTAGCATAAGAATAGTCAAACTCTAATTACCGTTGACAAATTAAAAGTTTTGATGCATCCACCATAGGTTCAAGAACATCCAAGAAAGATATATTGTGAATTCTATATAAATTACGCAAACAATAACGAGTATCGAATTTACCAATATCTCTAATGTTCCAAATAATAGAACTAATCATAATAATTAGTTTTAGCAGAAGCTTGTGATCAAGTAAATTTTATAGCAGAAGCAGAGCTACCAACTTTTTTCTTTTTGTTTTTCTTTTTATTGGTAACAGCTTGAAATCATCATAAGTATCTTGAACAACATTAGAATTTAAATCATTCACGGTATCAATAAATAGAGGTTCCTCAAAGGAGTTTTTTTCCCCTTCCTCCTAATTCAAATACATATCTGCTGAGGGAGAAAATCCTCCAAAACATTCATAAGATGACGGTTAAAAGAAGGATCTTTTGGAGTATTGATAATTGGCATTAAATTAGAAACATCAAAGCTAACCGACAAATTATCACAAGTAGGGTAAATAGGAGTTTGAGGAGGAGCAACAACTAGGTTTATATTATTATTAGGATTAGTACTCTTATTAGCAAAACTCTCCTTAGGATTCATGTTAGATACATCAGGGGAATGAACCATGGTAGAGGGAGGACCAGTAACCAGGATAGGGTTAATGATGACTAACATAGTTTCATTAGTTTCAACATTAGAAGTTAGATATGGGGGTTCAGTTCAGTAGTTTCCTTAGGGGCAATATTTTCCTCTAGGAGAGAAGTGTTAGAAGGAGCCAAAGGGTTATCAAGAGGAGCTAAGGAAGCATTCACATTCAAAGTATTCTCCACAGTTTTAAAGTTAACCAAAGATTTTTTTTTTTCCTTAAATGAGGGTGGAGGAGATAACAACCATTCTTTAGAAGATCCAAAGTTTTGCAATGTTCACAAAATGGAGGAAATACTTCCATAACAACTTTTTGAATATATTCTCTTTTTTTTTTTTGCCCAAGCCACACGTTATTAGGATATTTCTTTGTAATGTCAACTTCAACTAACACACGAGCAACAAATGGTCTAGTACCAGTTATAGTAGCATTATCAATATTAAGAGGCCTACCAAATAAAAAACACTAATCGTGGAGAATACGGAGAGAAAATAAATGGGGTCGAAGATCGGAGAAGAATATCCAAATCAGTACAATATGAGATTCAACAGAAATTTCAAAAAGTGGTGACCATTTTATCAATTTCATGAAACTGTTGCTAACATAATAAGATCTATGAACGAAAATTCTACTGTAATTCATATCATTAGAAATCTAGACCAACACATGCTAGGGATTCAGAAGAGTAACAGAAAATTCACCATATAGCTTAAAACCAAAAAAGAAGTTTTGAATAGAATCAAGTTTAAGCCTACATTTGGTAAATTTATAGTTCAAAGAAAATTCAGAAGGGGTTGTGAGAACCTCAATTTCCTCTTTTGAAATCCAAGCTGATGGTAATCCACGAAAAGTTCTGGCTTTGAGATCAAGGAAATCACAGAGGAGGAAGCTCCTGAAAGAGCTTCTTTAAAGGAGCGAGATTTGTTTTTACCAACTAAGAAACCCAGATCTTGCACCAAAACTTGATTAACCGCCATTTGAGCTGACGAATCAGCCGAAGGTGGAAGAATCATGGAAAAAACAAAACAAAAAAATGAAGTAATGCTACAAAAAAACCCTAGTAGACCCAAGGCCGAGTATGAAGAAAACCATGAATAAATGATGAAAGAAAACTTCCTTGAGCAATGATCCGATGTAAGCAAGCATTCATGAGTGGTTTATTTGAAACCAGAGAAGCCGTAGAGGCTGAGAGGAGGACCAAAAGAGACAGCTACGGATGAAACTCTAGCAGAGTAGAGAAAACACGGGGCATGAGAAAAGATTGAAATGGGAGTTGTGTCTATGTGATCCTTTATATACTTAATTGCGTACCTTCATCTTAACAAGCTTTTCAGACAAAACTTAGCCTATCAATTTGGATGATCTTTTCTCATTGCTTTATATTGAAGAACTTCACATTAATGCTGAAATAGCTCGAGATCACTCTTCTATTGGCTCTAGTGATACTCTATTTGCTTTTGATGTTGTCCATGAAAGAACTCGTCATCATGCTTCACCTCAAACTGCTAGTACAGGAAGAATTTGTGTACCTATTTCTTGAGGAGGTTGTACGTTAACTAGTTTAGTTTGACAATGATGTTGATCACAACAATATATTGAGTGCCAAACTAGGTTCAAAGCAGGACCCTCTGCCCTTAAATTCTGGCACAAGATTGACCTTTCATTTCATTCCAATCCACAAGCCTTCCTTGCTCAGGTGCATGCCCCTTCTATTGACTAGTTTTTGGATTTGGATGCATCTTCTCATCTTACATCAGATGCATCACAACTTAATTTTTCTCAACCATACAGTGGCTCCTCTCAAGTGCAAATTTGGAATGATCAAACACTTCTTATCACCAATACTGCCATGGGCAGTCTTCCAAACCTTCCAAATATTTGGAGAAACTAAATAACTTTTTAATTTTTACAAATATTTTTCATTTCTATTCATGATATAACAAATAGTCTCATTAGAACGGTTTTTTTTCGAGTAATATCATTAAAGTCTTCAAAGATGACAAAACATGTCTCCAAAATTTATAAATTTTAATCTCCTACCTAATTAAATTTATAAGCTAAAACCATTACGTGCTCTTGGTCTACTGGCTACTTTTTGTTTTTCCTTTTTTTTATTCTTTAGGAGATTCATTTATGCTCTCTTTAGCTGATTAGAGCATTTATGCTTTGCAACCTAACTCTTATATTACATTTTTTTTTATTCCATTATAAATTTAATTATTATCTAGAAATTGGGAACACTCGAGATTGCATGAATAATTTTTTTTTTAATATTTCGCAATTAATTTATTTTCCATCCCAAGCATCTGTCAATAAAAAAAGAGAGTTCATCTCCCCAAACCAAAATAATTATGATGAAACTATGGATAAAAATGATCTAAAAAATTATGCTACGTAGCACTGCAGCACTGTACAATAATGCACTGTTGAAAAAAAAAACATGAAATAGAGTACTCAGTTCTGATGGGAATAGAAGCCCTAATTGCACCATAGGTGCATGCTTGGATAAAGTTGGTAAAGGTGGCTCAAGCTTCATGATTTTATTTTGAGATTTCTACAAAATGCTATTGCTTTGCAGCGATACATCTGCGAAATCATATACAGCGACGAATCCAAGGGTTATAAACCATACTTTTTTTTTTATTGAAGCACCACGAGTGCACAAGATTTCTGTTTCTTTTGTAGCAAAGCTCTCATCACGCACTTAATAAATTTTATACTAAATTCCAAATCAATGGGCCGGAACTGGTCGGGCTTTATAAAAGGAAAATTAAAGATTAAAAAGCTAAAAAATAATTATGAAGGAAATGAGTACAGGAGCCAGTGCCTATATTCTTATAGGGATTGGTGAGTTCACTCTTTCATGGTGCCACACTCTTCTATATACATACCCTCCTATACTCCTTTCCTCTTCACTCTACTTTGATCTCTCTCTCTCTCTCTCTTTCTCTCCCTCCCTCTCTCTCCCTCCCTCTCACTCCCTCTCTCCGTGTGTATGTACATGCACAGATGAGAATAAGATGGTTCTCTTTGTATTTTTCCACAGCTTTCTTGAACTGAAGCCATTCTAACAGATGAAAAGCCTTAAGAGCTCGCTTGCAGTTCAATAAAGCTGTGGGAAATTACGAGGAGAAACGCAACTTCACGTTTGCGGATCACTTAATATTTCCTTACCGCTGTAAGTGCACCTCCTACATAATTCATTGGTCGCCCTCTCTCTCTCTCTCTCTCCCCCTGTAGTTTTTAACTGTGGACATTGTTACATGAATATTGAACTTTTCTGAATATGTGAGATCTCATAGTTGAAAGCAAGCCTTCTCTTTCTCTCTCTCTCTCTCTCTCTCTCTCTCTCTCTCTCTCGCTGTATAATTTTTTAACACTGGACATTATTACATAATTGAAGTTTTATGAATCTGTGAGATCTTAAACTTGAAAGCAAGCCTTCAAGAGTCATGGGTTTCTATTCAGGAAAAAAGCTGAATCCATCGAATTCAACACATGACAAAACAAAATGGTAATTTTCTAAATTTGAAAGGCTAAAGATTTTCGGCTTGTTTAATTCATATGGAATTCGGTATAAGTATGATCATTTTCAACTAAAATTAGGATAAGAATATGCTCATAATAACTTGCTCTATTTTCTTATCGTCCGTCCATTCTTCGGCCGTTTTTATGATTTCTTCTTTTCTAATGGGAGTTGGAAAGTACAAAAAAGTCAGCAGGCTACAACAGATCATGAGCTAGATCTTTATAATCTAACTCTAAGCATTTTTTTCCTGTAACATGTCTCTTTTCTTTGATAGGAATTTTAGAGATTATTTAGATAGAGAAAATAGAGAGAGAGAGAGAGTGTGTGTGTGTGTGTGTTATCAAAGGGCACATCTAGACAATTAGAGCTAATTAATTTGGCATGTTGGTTCAAACTTTATATCAGAGTTCTTCATTTTTTTTCCTTTCTGGTCATGCCAGTCCCCATCACTTATTGATTTGGTGACTGATATACATATATTTTAAAAAAAAAAATCCAATCGTGTCTTTCAAAAGAGCCAAAAATAGTAAGATGAACACAATGGGGCACTGAAGCTTTATTCCCTTGATTGATAGAAGAGTACCTACTGACAGCCCAATTTTTAATCTCAATGAACAGTTAAGACTCTTGGCCCTTTTGCATGTCTTGACCTTTGAATGGGAAGCAGAGGTGACTTGTTTACCTGTGCTGAAAAAAACTTAAGAACTGGTAATATTTTATGAATACTTTGTATGAGTGAAGAAAAGTCGACTCAAGAGGACAAAGAGATGGACCGGAAGCAATGTGAACTTCTGCTTTTAATGCTGTTAAACAAATGGTTTATGTGGTGGATCATTGGGAAGTGGAAAAATTTTTGTTTAAGTAAAACAAAGATTGGCCATTGAACTTACTTTATGAGATCATACAAATATAATTGTGCTAAAGGTAAAGCCTCTTTCTATATTATGGAGAAAATTTTTATTTGTTGTAAAATTTTTCATGTTCTATTGACTTGTCATGTTCTAAGCTTCATCACATACTCTTCATTAGTCTGAATTATAGTCTGAATCAACTTGCTTAAGCATTATTTAATGATGTTTTCTTTTTCTTAATTATTTTCTTATCATGACTTCTTGAGATATGCAATATATATACATTGCAGTTCATCCGTTAACTTTGTGTGAATCAGTTACTTTAAGTATATACAGTAGAAGACATTAATGCTTATGCTTGTGATTGTCCAGCAGAACAATCAGCGGAAAATCAGAGGAAAATTTCTCTAGAATATTCAGCGAAAATTTCCTCCAGAAATTCCTGTAGTTTTTTCCTACAAGTAATTTCGTGTTTTCCTTTAGCGTGGCATTCCTAAAGCCAAGTTTGGCTAAGCATAGCAGATTAACATGTAATTTAACCAGAAGATTTAAGGCTCATTTGGGACGGCTTTCTACCGCTACTTTTTAGTACAAAAATCTATTAAGAGCAAAAAACAGTGATCTAAACCTGTAAGCATTAGTCCATGTTTCTCATTTGAAAACTAGCCATGATATACAAAATATTCACATATTTTATTTGGAGATCTTTTTAAGACAGTTGAGAAGATTATTGAAGAAACTGAAATTCTATGGAGAAAACTATCATATAAACCGTGAAATTTCAAAGGATTCATCCGTAGAGCAACAAAATGAAAAAAAAAAAAAAAAAAAAGAAAAGAAATGCAGTCACAAGAAAAGAAAAATGAAGAGCTACAATAATGCCTTATAATCTTTGCAAATAAAAATAAAAAAGAGGGAAAAAATAGGACTCTTTTCCATCTCTAAATTGTCATATGATTTTAAGAAAATGAGGTAAATGAAATTATTTATAAAGTTTAAATGTTTATGATAAATTATTTTTACATTAAGTAATTTAAATAATTTATATCATTTTAGCAAAAGGAAAATAAAATTTTTGATGGAAGAGAATGAAAAACTCAGGCATGACTTAGCTATACTCAATAACAAACTTATTTCTTGATTACTACTTAAATTGAAAAGCGAAAAATTTATGAAAGACTATGATGCTATATCTACTCATAACTTATCTTCATTAAATATAATTACATCCTTAGAAAATAATATAACTGTGCTACAGTCATATGTGCATAAATCATTATTTTATGATATTCATATTGAATATAATCATGATGCAACCTCCATTAATTGAAAGATTTATATGTTAGGAAAAACAAATTCTAGCTTAACTTTGACAATGAATGATTTAGGCTTCCTTTGGGATAACTTTATTAATGTTTTATAAAATAACTTTTTAATACAAAAAATTATTGAAATAGAACAGTAAAAGAGCTGTCACAAATGAAGCATTAATATCTTCTATTACTTCCACTCGTGATTCACAACATGCAAAGATTGAGGCTTCATTTGGGATGGCTTTTTTACTGCTTCCTAAAGAAGCTTTCTAGTACAAAAATTATAACTATTGTACTAGAAAGCTGCTTTGGTTGGATTAGGAAATACTTCTTTAATCTCAAACTCACCGGCGAGTTCCGGTGACCTTGTTGGATTTTGCGCATGTGCTAATCAAGCTGAATAATGATATGAATTATTGTAGAGTTTTTACTGATCGTCCATATTTTGTTTGCAATTATTTCATGAAATTGATTAAATGGTAGCCACTTTTCAATATCTTTGAGGAATCACCCATTATTTCGATTTGGGTTTCCTTCCCGAATCTTCACCCGCATCTGTTCTCTCCCTGTATCCTACATGGGCTTGGTTTGATATTTGGTCACCCCCTTTGTACCGATAACGCTACATTGATTGGATCTCGTCCCTCGATTGCTCAAGTGTTGGTGGAATTGGATATCAATAAAATGATATCTGGATAGTGTCTGGATTGGGCCTGAAAATTTTGGCTATATTCAAAATGTGGTGATGGATAAGTTTCCCTCCTTCTATGATCAATACAAATCTATGGGCCATTTTAAAAAGAAATATGTTAGCCTTCATCTCATTTAGTTAAGGTACCAACTACTACTTATAAGCCTGTCACTGTTGTTGATATGGAAACCTCTCGATTAAATCCACTTGTTGCTAACCATCCCACTGTTGAACATAATGTGGATGTTGCTAATGGTAGGGATCTTGCTCCCTTTCTTCATGTCTCTGCTGCTGCTCAGGAAATTGTGGATATTCCTAATATTTTGACCGGTAATATCCCTGTGCTACCTCTAGTTATGGGCTCTTCTGATGTTCATCAAGTTGAGTTAAATGTGACTTCTAGAGATGTTGTTAACTTAGCGATTCAAGTGCCTTTGAGGTCAGCTGAACCTATGCTGGTGCCTAATAGTATGGATATTTCTAATAAAGTTCCTATAGTTGACATACTACATTCCCCGATTTCTAATGATGCAGTGATTAATCTGGCTTTGGTGAATCAAAAGTTGGATTTGAATTGTAATAAGACTCATGAAGATCATTATGACTGGTTAGCTGACTTTGATTCGTCAACTAACATGAGCTTTGGGGAGGATAATGAAGGGCTTAGTAATGACTCTTAGGTGATGTATGATTTGAATGTGATTTAAGTTGATAATGAAGGCTTTACCAATGTTATTGGTAAAAAAAGTAAGAGAAAAAATAAGAAGTACTTTGAGTATTGATCTTTGTTTTCTTCTTTGCTTTTTATTTTTTGCTCTGATTGATGTTGGGTCCCCCTCATTTTGGGGTTTTATATTCTGTGCTGGTGGGTTGGTTGTGGTTTGGTGCAGGCTGTGGGCTGTTAGCTTTAGGCTTAATCTTTTGCCCAGTGTGGGTTGTGGGTTGTTGTCTTGTTGTTTATCTGGTGTGGTTCATTGACTTGTTGTCTTCTGTTTTGTCGTTGTCTTATTAGTTCTCTTAGGAAGTTTCTTCTTACAAGGTTGGGAGCAGGTTTTTCTGATCCTCGCTTGTGGATGGCTGATCCATTTTATCTCTAGGGGATTCTGTTTCTTCCTAGGTGGTATCTGCTTAATTTTGGGATCCTATCATGGATATGTTCTTTGCTTTCTCCTTTTGTTGGTCAAGTTTTTGATGACGTGCAGCTTCCTCTTTATGTTCTTTGGACCCATGCTCTCCTATTTTTTCTGGTTTTGTCTCTCTTTGGTTTGTATTGTAGTAAGGCCCAAAGGCTCCTTAGATTTATTTTACTTTTTTCTAGCTTGTAGCTCTTTGAAGCAGTAGTGGGCTATTAGACTTTTTAAGGACTTGTACTATTTTACTTACTCAACGTGTAGGGCCTTTTATGGATTTTAACCAAAAAAAAAACATATCTATAGTTGTACACATTCAAAATAACTAAAATAAATCTACACTTCTAAAGTTATTTGTTCATGCTTTTTCTAGTATTTCTTATACTTATTATGATAAGGAAGGTTATGTTGCATAGTTCTTCTCATTTAAGAGAGTCATGCAGATAAGATTTTATTTATAAACATCTAGAGATTCATAATGGCACAAACTTGTATAGTTCACTACTTACAAAAACATTTATTTATAATACTACTAATTTTAGTGGATCCAAACATAATGTCAAATTTAAGGAAATACCTATATGTATATATATATATATATATCTATATATATATATATATATATATATATATATATATATATATATATATATATATATATAATTAAAACCTACTCATGGGCCTATGCATTAAAATAAAATAAATGCAAGTCCTTAAGAAGGATGAATAGCTAGCTACTGCTCCAAAGAGCTACATTCAAAACAAAAATAAAATCTTAAGATCCATAAAGATCTTTAGGCGCCGATTACCTTTATCTTTTGTCAGAATTTCACTAGAAAACCCGCCGAAAATATTTTCGGTTTAGATTTTCTGACGCGTGAATTATCGTCGGATCATTTTGCACCGAAAATTTGCCAGAAAGCTCATATTTTTGGCAAATTTTTATTGTTACCAGCAAATTTTATCCGCCGATAACAAAGCATTTTCCTATAGTGAGAGACCTAAGAAAATCTGCGGGAGGCTAGGAGCCATATGTCACCCAAAAAATGGTGATCAACAAAGATTTGTAAAACAAAAAGGAGCAAATCACCTATAGGAAATACGAACAACTTGATCTTAGAGCACACACAACAGCAAGGAGAGTGGCCATGGCCAAAATCCAAGATAACTCCAGAAGAATAGTTGAACATCCACCAAATCATCCATTCTTTATAAGTAAAGAACCTGCCAACATCACTATAAGAACGATCATCACCAATAATTGAAAACCCAAGAAAGCCACAGTAACCGACTAGAGAACAACCACATCAACCAGCTAGAGAACAAACCAACAAAAAAGAAAAAGCTAAACAAAAGAGCCACCAATCTAGAAAAGACCTACCCCAACTGAGAGGAGCCAGAACATTACCCCTAACAAATTGAATAGACTGGCTACAACAAGGTACAGAGCACAAGTATAAGCACTCAGTAGGCACAACAAAGATCCAAACCCAAAAGGAATAGACCACCTAGAGCAAAGAGAATAACAACCAGAGTAAATCACTAAGGCCCAATATAAAACAGAGATAATCTTCATAGAAAGTATATTTCAAATCAATACACAGAGATAAAAA
Organism: Dendrobium chrysotoxum; assembly: GCA_019925795.1. NCBI lineage: Eukaryota > Viridiplantae > Streptophyta > Magnoliopsida > Asparagales > Orchidaceae > Dendrobium > Dendrobium chrysotoxum. The sequence goes on from CM034314.1 coordinate 69,087,914, forward strand.
TATACCTTTTGCATTATATATGTATAGTCTAGGAGAGTTTAAATTCTCATAACAACATTAAACTAATTGTAATTAAATCTTAATGAACTATGCACATAAGGTATGAACATGTGATATAAAATATGCTAAGAATATGACAAATAACTAAATTAAAAAATAATTTTAGTTCCTAATTCAGAACTAATTATGTTATCTTATCAAGAGTACAATTAGGTTCGATTTTGGTTCAAATTATTTAAACTACTTAATAAGTTAGTAACCAAATGTTGTATATGTAGGAATATAGGAAAAGACAAGATATCATGAATTTGGAAAGAATCTTGCTTTGCATATTCCATTGTTGACAATATAAAGATATATCTATGAATTTTATTCCATGGCTTTCTAGAGAAACCTAAAGGATATGATAATATTCTTGTAATTACTAATATATTCTCCAAGACATTATATTTCTTACCTTGCACCAAATTAAATAATGCATCACAATCTTAAGATTATTTTTCTAGGAGAATGTTAGATTGTATGGGCTTAATGTTGTTGTTGTTGTAATGTTAGCTTGTATGGGCTTCCATCCACAATAGTTCAAGAAAAGATATCAAATTTATATTATATTTCTGAAACATTTTATGAAAATTAATGAGCATAAGATTAAAATTTTCTTTAGCATTTCATCCTCAAATTGATGGGTAGACTAAGTTGTTAAATAAGACACTAAGAAATATTTTGATATGCTTGGTAGTAAAAAGACTAAGAAATTGGGATCTTCACCTTCCTACATTAGAATTTGCAAAATAGCTCTACTTCAAGCAGATAAAATAAAATGCCATTTGAAATAATTTACATGTATAATCCAAAGAAACTAATTGATATCGCTAACAAAGCTTAGCATGCTTTTTTAGATTCAACATTTAATTTTGCATAGATTTTCAAGGATGTAATTAAAATAAAAGAAAATAATTAGAGGAAAGTAATCTTAATTATGTTGATAATACGAAAAATTAAACCTTTAAATATGTTGTGAATATAATGCAAGTGATCATGTGTTGATTCATATTCGAATTAGAGATGTCCTTCTACTATGTATAAAAATTTATAAGCTAAAGCATGTGGACCCTTCAAGATAATCTAAACTTTTGGTTATAATACATAAATTCATGAATTTCCTAATAACTTTTTTCATTTGTCTAGTTTTTAATATTGAGAATTTAATATTATTTAAAGAAGTTAGCAAACATCTAAATTTGTAAGAAGGCGTGAATATCATTTGCAAGTTCATAACCAACATTTTTTTTTTTTTTTAAATTTGTGCACATCATAACATTTGAGGTACCATAAGAACAACATGCAAATTATAGTTTTTAATAAGTCAAATAAAAAACTATTAGTGAAGATACATGATTTTTAAATATGATTTGAAGAAGATTACACTAGGTCTTGTGTACGAGTAACTATCAAGTTAAAGTTCTTAGAGGTCTAGGTTAATTGAGGCAATATAAGGTGAGAAAGCTAGACCAATCATATGAAACAAAGTAAAGAGACAAGTGAAATCAATGCAAGGGTCAAAGAGAAAAGTCCAAGATAAGACATAAATATGGTATTCATGTTTAATTTACATTTTTTGCTATTGTGATTGTATGTGTAAAGACTACAATGTAAATTCAAAATTTTGAATTTTAGAAAATCAAAATTTGAATTTTGAAGAGAATTAGTGGGTCGAATACCAACTCCCTTTCACATGGTCAGGCACCACGTTTGAAAGGAGGAGTTGCACACCTTAGCTATGGGGTGCTTTGACCACCCTTACACCTCATCATGTAGGCCAATCCCAACTACTCCCTCCACTAATCTTAATTTAATTGAAAGAATTATGAAACTTCTATAAATATTGTTAGCATTAGGAATCAAAGGATTGATGACATTATAAATAAATCTTAGTGTTTACTCTTGGATAATTAATGATTGATTCCCATAATCCAAGCCTTTATGTCTTTAATTCTATCCCTTTAACCATGAATTAGTCTTATACTATCTTTCCTTAATACTAAAATATCAATTCCCTAGCCTCCCGAGCCCTAAAAATCCATTAAAATCTTATTTTAATCTCAAGCCTAGACTAGTTCCAACAAGATCTAATCTTGAGTGGTTTCCACTCTTAAGCATCTAAATCTCATAAAAGCTTTTGATGTAGACTAGAATAATATGAGGCACACTCTCCAACATATTCCAAGAGTTTCAAATCACTAGATCCTCAACTAATCCCAACAATAAATTAGTTACATTTAAAGAAGCGAACTCTCCCATGACCTAGCTCCTCTTAGCCCTTGATCACTTATCCACCAACATTTTATGAATTTTTACATACGTTTTGGCACTTCCCACAAAACATCAAATCTTTGGTGTTCCTCCATTCAAAGCCAACACCAAGGTGATTACAAACATATTTTGACATTATAAATAAGGTTTGAAGTAAAAATATCTCAAATTTATGCATTTATACTAAATATAATCTTAAGTTTAAAATGGATAATAATAGTATACATAAAAACACGTGAATAAAAAAATTATAACCAAGTAGTCAATGAGTAATTTAAGAAGGGAAAATAGTTAAGAATGATTACTAATAAATATTTCCCAATATTATAAAATATATGCATTATTTTGAAATAAGATTTTAAAATGATTTTACAAATGGTAATAGTATCTAATACCAAAAGAAGAAACATAAGCCAAATATAATCATTATATCAAGAAATGTTGGTTTATGAATTTCATGACCTATTATTGTTCTTTTCACCATTCTTCTATGTGTGTTGCTAAACAAGGTGATTCCAAAGTGTGGAAACGGCTTTGTAAAATTAAATGGGATATGGAACCTTCTATTTCTTGGGGTCTTGGTGATGGTAATATCTTTTTTTGGCAAGACCGGTGGCTTGATAAGCACTCTGTTGACTCTATTTTACACACGGTTTCTACTTCGACTGCTAAGGTCAAAGATTTATGGAGGAATCATTCTTGGGATTGTGATAAATTAGCTATTAGTATTCCCCAACACATCATCCATCATATTTCTAATTTTCCTATTATTGATGGTTCTAAGTACACTATTTTATGTGATTTCTCTAAAGATGGCAACTTTTACTTGAAAGATGCTTGGCATGCTTGTCGTACTAAAAATAATGTTGATAGTAGTTTTTCTTGCATTTGGCATAAGAGTATTCCTTCTACTATCTCTGTTTTTGTTTGGAGAACCTTACATAAGTTTTTAGCTACGGATGATAATCTTGTTAAAAAAGGTTTCAAAATGGCCTCCAAATGCCAATGTTGTTACCATATTGAGAGCATGCATCATGTTTTTGTCTCTGGCCCTGTGGCTGTTCGTACTTGGGTGTATTTTGATGATATTTTTCGGTTGAACTGTTTTAATAGTAAACTGTCTCTTAAGTCTTTACTGAATGCTTGGTTCACTAAGTCTAAAGGGCACATCCGTAATGTTATGCCTTGCATTATTCTTTGGTTTCTTTGGTTGGAAAGAAATAACTCTCTTTTTAACAATGTCAAAATGAACCATCTTAATGTGATTCAGCGGGTCAAAGACAAAATTTGTGCCCTCAACTCTGCGAAGTTAATGTCCTGTAAGAACTTCAAAAATTATCTCTTTGTTGGGAAAGAGTTGGGCCTATCTTTGATTGAAGGCCCTTATGTTTCCTTTACCCTTTGGATTAAGCCTCCTAAGGATTTCATTAAGTTAAATGTGGATGGGTGTTGCTATGATAATATTGGGGGCTGTGGTGGCATTATTAGAGATAATAATGGACATCTTCTGTTTGTTTTTGCTGGTCCGATTAAACAGGGTAATGATTGCATAGCTATCACCTCTGCTATTCTTCATGGCATTCAGGTGTGTATTTCTCTTGAGCTTGATAATTTAATCATTGAGGCTAATGCTGGTTTTAACTGTAATTCTATCTTGATGGAGGGGGAATCGGTGTGCTATTCTGCTCTCTATCATAAGATTAAAGAGATTAATTCTCTGCTGCTATCTCTTAATTATTCGTTTAGCCCCATTAGTAAGTATGCTAATGACTGTGCGGCTTGGCTTGCTCGGTGGGGCTGCCGGCTGAACTGCTTCACTGACATTGGTTCTGCTATTCCTGCACCTCTTCGTGGGTTATTACATTTGGATAAAATTGGTTTCCCCTATTTGGTTCATTAATTTCAGTTATTGTTGTTTTAGTTTTGTGGTTGGTTGCTCAATTTTCTCTGGTGTTGGTGTTCTGCAGCTGTTGTGCTAAGTTCCCTTTATTTTGGTTCCTATGTTGATTGATGCTTGCTTGTTATTTTATGCTGGGCGTTTTGGCTGTGTGAGCCTTATTTAGTTGAGTTATTGTTTTGCTATTTTTTTCTGTGCAGTATCTTTGAGGAGTGTGGTTTGGTTGTGTTGGGTTTGGTCTGGGAGCTTCGACGGTTGAGTCTGTTGTTGCGTGGGTTGGTCTTTTCTCCAGCACCCCTGCTGGTCCCTGTTACTTTTCATTTCACTGATTTTCTTGTGACCTTAGTCCCTCTTATCATCATTGATGTCTTCTTCCCCCCTGTCTTGCTTGGCTGGCTTTGCCAGCTGACTTTCTTCCTTTCCTTTTTGGTTTGCTGTTATTCTCCTTTTGCAGGTTGTGCTCTCTTTTTTGCAGGGTCTTATATACCTGGTTTATGTGCTATTGCAAATTGGATTTTGGATGAGATGCAGATTTGGATCAATCCGTTTTGGACTGCTCTCTCTTTTTGGGTGCTTGATCTTGTGCACCGTAGAATGTCCCTAGGTTATTTTGTACTGTTTCTTTAGCAGGGACCTCGAGCTCCTAGGTTTTTCTTCTTTTTTAATTCTTTTTGTAGCTCTTATGAGCAGTAGTGAGCTTGAGGGCCCTTTAAGGACCTTGTAATTTTTCCCTTAATTAACACGTAGGCCCCCACCGAGGGGTTTCCCCAAAAAAAAAAAAAAAAAATGAATTTCATGACCTATTCTATTTATTTTGTTCATAAAAAATATATGCTTGGATGTTCTAGTATGGGTGCTATGGGTGCTAAGCATTTTAGGTGTGCACATTGGTTCCATAGATGTGCAAGATGGCTATTTATATGGACTATAAATTAGTATTTTGATAAAAATTATTTTAAATTCACTAAATTTCTGCTTGATTTTTATTTCATTGGATTCACGAGATTCTTTCAAGGCTATTTAATATACTACATGACAAAAATTTTATTAATATTGTAGTTATTATTATTTTTTAAATATTACCTTATTTTTATATTACAAGCTAACTAGTCATTATTAGATATTTGGAGCTATTTAAAGACCTTTTTGACTTGCCCATTTGATTAGCCAATTGGATATAATATTTATTTAATATAAATTATTTTTCTTTAAATATTATATTATTATTTTCTAAAATAATATTAGAATTTTTATTTTTTAAAATTAGGTTAAATTACATTTTACTCATAATTAAATAGCTCTCAACTTGAAAAACTCTAGCACCCTTTCTATTCTTCTTCTTCTTTTCTTTTCAAGCTAAATTATGAGAGGGAAAATCTAAATTTTCATTCCAATTGCTCTAAATTCTTACAAGAATGACTCGTTGATTCTGAAGTTTTAACACACTTAGTCAAACAACTTCTCTTAAAATTTTTTAGTTTGTTTTCTCTCTAAGTCAATCTTTGCTCCTCTTTATTTTTCAAATTGTATTTTTTTTTAATCTTTATTTTGAGTGAAATACTATTTGAGCATATTGGATTATGTGGTCTACATTTAAATTTCTTCATCCATAAAATTAGTAAGCAAATATCTTTGTTTGGACATTGATTTACTTTCTAAATCTCCTACAATTTTGAAGGTATTTTATATACATATTTTAATCTAATATGTTCCTTTTACATAGTTTAAAGAATATTACTTTAAATCAACAAGCAAAATATTTTTAAGTGTAATATTATTCATATAAATAAAGATATAAATATATTTATAATGAACAAATTTTGCATTCCATGAAAGTGACGAGGTGATTAACAACACTTTATAAATCCCTCAAATATTATGATTATTTTACTACAAGATAAAATAAGAAAGGTATAGGTGACCTAAAATGTCAGCCTTCTCAATGACCTAGTTAGGATAGTAGGTGTATTAGATCTAGCCTATGTTAAAAAAGGTAGAGGTAGACCTAAAATAAACTTGGTTAGAAAGTATTAGATATGACCTTTTTTTATTAGAGTTAAATGAGAATTTGACTCTCAATAAGACAAAATGAAGAAAAAAGATTCATGTAGCTGACCCCACGTAGTGGGATAAAAGCTTGTTATTGTTGTTGTTGTTATTGTTGTTGTTGTTGTTGTTGTTGTTGTTGTTGTTATTGTTGTTGTTGTTGTTGTTATTGTTGTTGTTGTACTGTAATATAATTTTAGCTTGTATTATTTATAATAGGTTATATTTTTTTCTTAATCCAAGCTATTTAATTTAGTGAAGTATATATATTATAAATAAAATGTGTTGTGCTCACCTATGTGAGAGAGTTTAGGTCGCAAGAAATTCTTGGATTTATAGAAGTGAGGTTTGCAAAGCAAACTTGTCACTTAGTGGATTTCTAGCACATGAGTTGGTTTGCATGGATATAGGTTATATTATTTTACTTACACATATTATTTTATCATTTACTTCAATTTTAAGTATTTAAAATTATGTACTAGTTTATACTATTACTAATTAGCTTTAAAATTACGTTATCTATTTTAATAAAACAAAATTTTTAAAACTCCATTTCACCCCCTTCTAGGATGCCATAGTCATCCAATAAGATATACAAATACTTCTTAATAAGATAGATTGGTATAAACTAAAATAAATATTATTCTTCTTTTGATATACCAAAAAGGCATTCAAGTCTAAATATTAATACATAAAGTCAAACTACTAAACAATTTATGTTAACAATGAATTTAAATTTAGAGTGAATGGGTGATAAAAAAAATTTGCCATGTAGTTAAATTACCCTTTGAGACAAATACAATTCAAAATTTTTTTACTACTACTTCTATTTCCACCACTTATTCTCTTAAATAATATGGGTATCCAATTTAAGTTTCAAGAAAGAAAAATCCTCCATCTAAGTATCCTATGGATATTCATTAGTAGTTTGTGGTTAGAGCGGTAGTTTTGTTGATTCTTCTTATTCCCCCTCTTTTTAACTGCTCACCACTCTCCATTTCTCATTGAATATGGCATGAAAGAGTAATCCAAGAAAGGAGCAAATATATGATTTGGGTGTCCTGGGTAGCCAAGATTGTACTTAAATTCAAGAATATAAGCAATCATATGCCTTAATGTAAGATTTTGATAATGCTTGACTTTAATATTTTTGTTAGAATTAGTAGTTTTATATAGTGAATACTCATATCTATCATATTAAAGTCAATTTACTCATATAATAACCTTTTGCCCTAAGCGCCGCTGTGGGCGATTTTAGGGCTCCGCTCTTCCCCTACGATCTCCACGATCTTGTGTCATTTTTTCTCCCCTTTTTTCAGCAGTTTTTCCCTCGCTGTGTGTTCTGATTCCCGCTCGTGTGGCTTGGCCCATCACGGGCGCTGGTGCGATGACAGCGGACTCAGCGTCTACTCCCTGGGGGAACATTTCCTCCAAGACTCATGAATCGAAGCAAGGCTTCTTTAGCTTGGAATCTGGTGGATCTTCTCCACCTAAATCGCGATCTTTCAAGGATGCTTTGTCTGGTTCCTCGGTAGGTGATACGCTTCCCTCTTTAACTCAATCTACCTTCAATGGTGTGCCGGTGGTAATGCTTTCCGATGATGAAGTGCTTAAACTAGCTTCCCCCTTTAAATTTACACTCGTTGGTAAATTTGGTCTTCATAGGCCAAACCTTGATGCTATTCGTGCCTTTTTCGGTAGTTTAAAGCTTTCTGGTTTTATTCGGTTGGTTTATTGGATCCTAAGCATGTTGCTATCCAGCTCTCTAATGACTTAGATTATAGCCGTGTTCTTGCCCAAAGATCTTATTTTATTCTCAATTGTCAAATGCGTATTTTAAAATGGACTCCTTTTTTGATGTTAGAGAAGAATCACCTATTGTTCCTATTTAGATTTCTTTTCCTAATCTTAGACTTCATTTTTTCAATACTAAAGTTTTACATGCGCTGGGTTCTATTTTCGGTCGTCCCTTGCAAACCGACCAGGCTACTGCCTCTAGAACCCGTCTGTCTGTGGCAAGGGTTTTGGTTGAAGTTGGCATCACTCATAAACATACTAAAGAAGTTTGGGTGGGTTCAAAAGCCTTTGGTTATTTACAAAAGGTTGAATTTGAAAAAGTTCCGGATTTCTGCACTCATTGCAAAACTCATGGTCATGCCATTACTGATTGCTTCAAACTACATCCGGATCTTAAGAAAAAACCCTCCTCCTCTGACGGGCTATTAGTCAATAACATTAGTGAGAACCAGATTATTTTGAATTAGGTTGAGACCTCTACTCCAATTGAGAAGGTTGATAGTGTTATTGTTAATAATCCGAAAAAGTTTGATGTGCCTGAAAACAACTTGGAAGGTACACCTGAGAGAGCATCTCCTAGTGTGATTCATCTTGAGGAGGGTGAGAAAATTCCTAAGTTATTTGTTTCTATTGAGTCTATGTTTCAACAGAATGAGGATTCCCCCCCTCTAATTAATGTGGATGAAGCTGCTAAGGAAATCGTTGTGGAAGAATGTGAAGAAGGGGAATTCATCCCCAAAAATACTTCTGAGCCTTCATCTGTGTTTCATAATAATTGTATGGATAAGGGAGACCCTACTTCTTATACTTCTCCTATTGCCCCCGATAGTGATGCTATAATTAGTGATGGTGATGGTAACTTTAAGGTGAATAAGAAGAAAAAGGAAAATGGTAAAGCTCCCTTACCTAATACACCTCGTTCTACTAGGGCTCTAACTTGTGCTAAAAGTTCCAATGTCTAAAGCTCTTATTTGGAATGTGAGGGGTATTGGGGGGGAAAACTCTAGAATTTGCATCAAAAATTTATGTAGAGTTCATAACATTCATTTTTTGGTTTTACTTGAACCTTTTATTTCTGCTGATAAAATAAATGTTACTGCCTCTCGCTTGGGTTTTGATAATATATTTGCTAATTGCTCTAATAAGATCTGGATTATGTGGAAGAGCAATGTTAACATCAATATAATTGCTGACTTTGCTCAAGCTATTCATGTTCAAGTTACTTGTTTTAACGTGCTTTATTATGCCTTTTTTGTTTATGCTGCATGTACTAAAGTTGCCCGACTTCCTCTTTGGGAACTCTTATCGGATTTTGCTATTAATGTGAATGGTCCTTGGTGTGTGGGTGGTGACTTCAATATTGTGTCTAACATCAATGAAAGAGTGGGGGGAAACCCTCCTAATGCTAATGCTATGGAAGATTTCAATTCTATGATTTCGGACTGATATTTACATGATATTGGTTTTACTGGTGGTGTTTTTACTTGGAATAGAAATACCATGTGGCAAAGGCTTCTTTTTAATAATGATTGGATAAGAGACTTTCATATGACCCATGTTCAACATTTAAGTAGGACTACTTCAGATCATGCTCCTTTACTTATGACCATTTGTGCTAATAAATTGAGTTTCCCGTCTGCTTTTAGATTCCAAAATATGTGGCTCACTCATATAGATTTCATGAATGTGGTTCATAATAATTGGCATGCTAATATCTTTCCTGATAATTCTATCAAAGGTATGCTTCGTCTTTGGGCTAAATTGAGTAGACTTAAACAAGTTCTTACCTGGTGGAACAAACATATTTTCAAAAATATTTTCTCGAATATTAAAGAAGCTGAAGGTAAGGTCTTGGAATTGGATAAGATCTACATGGAGATCCCCAATGCAGAAAACCTTTCTATTCTTGATAAGGCCAAACTTAATCTGTTTCAATTGCAAAATCAGGAAGAAATCTTTTGGAAGCAAAAGGCTTCTGCTAAATTTGTTCTTGAAGGGGATAGGAATATAAATTTCTTTCATACTCTGGCTAATAAGAATAGAATTAGAAGTCACATCCATAAAATTGTTAACAAACATAGGTGTACTCTTGAGACGGAGGACCTAATTATTAATTCAGGGGTTGAGCATTTTAGAGATATTTTTAATGACAATAGTTCTATCTCTCCAACTATTAGCCCTTATGTTATTCCTCGTTTACTTAGTGATGAGGATAATATTTTGCTTTCTCAATCTCCTTCGGAGGAGGAAATTTGGATGAATGTCAAAGATATGAATGGGGAATCTGTTGCTGGCCCTGATGGTTTTACTACTAAATTCTTTATTAAAACTTGGGATATTATTAAGTTTGATGTCGTGAATGCTATGAGAGATTTCTTTGTGGGTAATTCGTATCCCAAATTTTTCTCTTCTACCAATATTGTTTTAATTCCTAAAAAAGAGGCTACCACTAAATGGAATGATTTTAGACCTATTAGCTTGTGTAGTTTCTTTAATAAACTTATTTCTAAGATAATTGCTTCTAGACTTACCAACATATTACCGAAAATCATTTCTTTCAATCAAACTAGCTTTGTTAAAGGTAGGAGCATTTTTGACAATATTCTTTTAGCCCAGGAGATTGTTCATGATATTAATGCTAAAGTTAATGGGGGTAATTTGATCTTTAAACTGGACATTACTAAAGCATATGACAATTTAAATTGGAACTTTCTTTATAATATTTTGTCTATGTTTGGGTTTAATCAACAATTTATCATGCTGATTAAGAATAGTATTGAATATTGTTATTTCTCTGTGCTTATTAATGGTAGAAATCATGGTTTTTTCAAATCTTCTCATGGTCTTAGACAAGGGGACCCCTTATCTCCTTCTCTTTTTATCATTGCTATGGAATACCTCTCTAGAGACCTTGAGATGCTTTATAATAGACATCCCAATCTTTATTTCTGCACTGTTGGTGGCATTCCTATTACTCATCTTAGTTTTGCTGATGACTTCATAATTTTTTTGAACGCTTCTACTAAAAATGTCAAAATCTTAGTGAATTTCCTGCTTAATTTTCAAAACTTAAGTGGGCTGTCCATTAACAAAGATAAAAGTAGCTTCATTGTGGGTAAGTCGGTGAAGTGTAGTAGAGTGTCTGTTATAAAAAGTATTTGTGGTTTTAATACTACTACTTTTCCTATAAATTATTTAGGAACCCCTCTTTTTAAGGGTAGAAAGAGAAGTCAGCTTTTTGATAAAATTTTTGTCATGTTTCAAAAAAAACTTTCTAATTGGTCTTCTAATTTTCTTTCTTTTGGTGGTAGATTGGTTTTGATTAAAAGTGTCTTAAATTCCATCCCTAATTTCATTTTTCACACTTTGCAACCCACCTCCACTATTTGTTTGAAATTGGAGAGATTGATCAATAAATTTTTTTGGGGTGCTAAAAATAATTCATCTTGTATTTACTAGGCATCTTGGAACAAAGTCTGTGGGGTTTTAAAGGAAGGAGCTTTAGGTTGCAAAAATTTTTTGGACACTGTTCATTCTTTTTCTCACAAACTTTGGTTTTCTTTTAGAGCCAATAACAGCTTGTGGGCTCAATTCATGCATTTTAAATACTTCAAGGCTACTCACCCTCTTACTAGTAATTTTAAGCCTTCTGATTCTTATGTTTGGAAAAGGCTTTGCAACATTAAATGGGAAGCTGATCAATTTATTCAGTGGGGTTTGGGCAAAGGTGACATCTCTTTCTGGCAAGACAACTGGTTGGGTTTTTCCTCTATTGATAGCTATCTTAATACCAACACGGTTGACAATATCAAGGTTTACACGTTTTTTCATAATGGTGCTTGGAATGTTAGTAAATTGATGGATGTGATCCCTATTACTTTGATTGATAAAATTATACATATTCCTTTACTTTTAGATTGCAAGGATAAAATTTTATTTAAATTATCTTCCTCTGGTAACTTCAATTTGAAAGCTGTTTGGGATGCCATTAGAATTAAAAGGGATGTCTCTATTAATTTTGATTTTCTTTGGCATAACAATATCCCTTTATCCTACTCTATTTTGGCTTGGAGATGTATTAAGGGTTATCTTCCTGTTGATACCTTACTTTGGAGAAAAGGTTTTGTTTTTCCTTCTAAATGTCAATGCTGCAATAATATTGAGAGTATTGACCATGTTTTTATGAATGGGAGTATTGCTAAACAAGTTTGGTGCTACTTCTTGAACTTGGCCGATATTGGTGTTATGAATGATCACTTCAATGTGGCTTCCATTCTTAAACTTTGGTGTACTAAAATGAAAGGTCATATCTACAATTTGCTGCCTATTCTCATTTTATGGTACCTCTGGAAAGCTAGGAACGATTCGAAGCACAATGCGATTAAGATGGATCACAACCTTATTATCTCTAATATTAGAAATAAAATTCTGCAACTCAAGGCTATGAATCTTATCTCTGCTAAAGAGTTCAAAAATTGTCATCACTTAGCTATTAAATTAGGTATCATTTTGGAGAATCAAGAGGTGGATAAATTTACTCGTGTTGTCAGATGGATGAAACCTCCTTGTCCTTATATCAAACTTAACTCTGATGGGTCTGTTGGTACTGCTTGTGCGGGTATGGGAGGTATTATTCGAAATCATGAAGGTAAGGTTTTTGCTGCTTTTGTTGGGCCTCTCAATTTTTGTAATGTCATAACTGCTGAGCTCATGGCTTTGGCTCATGGCCTGAACATATGTCATAATCTGGGCATCGGTAATGTGATTTTTGAGGTTGATGCACTGCTCTTAATTGATATTCTTCATAATAAGGTGAATGGTAATCCTAATGATTTCTATATCATTAGGAAAATTAAACAAGATCTTTCTGCTCTTAACTTCTCTATTTCTCATATTTATCGTGAAGGCAATGCTTGTGCTGATTGGTTAGCCAAATATGGATGCCACACTAACGAGTTAATTGAATTTGATGTGTTAAATCTTCCTACTCCTTTAAGAGGTCTTCTTAACTTGGATAATTATGGTCTCCCCTATCTTTGTCTTAAGTGATATTTCTATTGATGATTGTTCTTGAGCTTTGCTTTGTTGGTTCTTTTGTCACATCTCAAGCTTTTCCTGCATTTCTGGGTGGTGACCATGCGTTATTTGGTGTCCTTCATAGTTGGCTTTCCAGTCCCGATGATCTCTATTTTATCGTTACTACTGTTGTCTGTATCTGTTGGTTTAGTTGCAGGATTTATCTAGTTACATTTCTCTATACGTGTGATTCTGCTAAGCTTGGGGTCTTTTGTAAGATCATTTTGATGCGTCATGTGCTGCTTATTGCTTACTAATTTACGGATGCCCGTTTAAATCTTATTGAGGCTGGGCTGCCTGTTAGATGGCTGCAAAAATTCTTTAAGGTTCCTGTTTTTTATTGGGTGGGTGGCTTCTCTTACTCTTTTTTTTTGCTACCAGGCCCTTAATGTTAGTTACTACTGTGATGGCATCCTCTCTACCCCATGCAGTATTGTCATGTCTGGAGGGCAATTTAATTCTTTTAATGCTGCTAACCGGAATACCAATGTTCCCTTTCACTCTTTTATTAGTAACTATGTTGTTCCCTTTAAATGGTCTTACTGTTTTCTTCTTCTTAGTCACTCAACCCATCTTTGTTGGAGAATTTTGATTATGCAGGTCGCTAGGAGGAACATCTGGTACAATCCTCTGCGTAGGAATCTCGTCTGCTCCAGAATTATCTTTTCTTATTGGTTTTTAGCCCATATTTTTGGCAGGAAGACTGTGCTGAATGAGATTATGATGCTCTTCCTATATTGCTTAGATAATTGGTTATATCTTAGTTATTATAAACTTCATTTTTCCTCTAGTGTTTTTTTGTTACAGTTTTGGTGGATGGAGTCTACTCAGGGTATTTTTTGTTGGCGGACTCCCTTTTGGATTTGGAAGAATGTGCTGAATGCCTCCAATTTTGTCTTCCTTTTTTGGGTGCTGTCTCCTTGCAGCCCTAGAATATTTTTAGGATTTTCTGTAACTATTAGTATAAGGAACCACCGGCTCTTAGGTTTTATTTTGATCTCTTTTGTAGCTCTTTCGAGCAGTAGTTTCGAGCTGGAGGTTCCTTTTAAGGACCTTGTAACCCTTTTCTTAATTAACAAGTAGGGCCCCACCGCCGGGCTTTCCCCAACAACAACAACAACAACAACAACAAGCCTTTGTCCCACTACGTGGGGTCGGCAACATGAATCCTTTTTCTCCATTGTGTCCGATTCAAAGTCAAATTCTCGTTTAAATCTAATAGAGAAAGGTCATTTCTAATATTTTCTAACCAAGTCTTTTTAGGTCTACCTCTACCTTTCTTAACATAAGTCAAATCTAATACCTCTACTTTCCTAACTGGGTCATCGGAAGGCCGCCGTTTTATGTGACCAAACCATCTAAGGCGACTCTCTCTAATCTTATCCTCCACTGGAGCTACTCCAACCTTTTCACGTATATGCTCATTTCGTATCCTGTCTCTAAGAGTAAATCCACTCATCCACCTAAGCATCCTCATCTCCGCAACACATAACTTAGTATTGTGCTTCTCTTTTAATGGCCAACATTCTGCACCATAAAGCATTGCAGGTCTCACCACCATCTTATAGAATTTTCCCTTAAGTTTAAGGGGGACTTTTCTATCACACAACAAGCCCGATGCATTCCTCCACTTCAACCATCCAACTTGAATTCTACTGATAACATCCCCATCTATTTCACCATCACTCTGAACAATAGATCCAAGATATCTAAAATGTGTACTCTTATTAATGACTCGATCGCCCAAAGTCACAATCCCCTCACTAGGTCTATTACTGCTAAAATTACACTCCATATAATAGACATTTAAAATAGGGGGTAGTGACAATCAAGACCCTAACCTTCAGAATGAAATAATGATGAAGCACATATGGTATAACATGAGCATTTTGCATAAGGACCTTGGATAGTGCTAACTAATAATTTAAGAATGAAGAACTCAAAGCATTTTCATATTTGTCTAGTTAAATGAAGGATCAGTTGAAATGATATATTGATGAATCTCCTCATTAGAACTATGTAATTAGTTATGCAAATAATCAATGATGATTTAAACTTGAATGTTCCACACATAGGAAGATGAATTGGTATAATTTAAATAAATGAGAATATTTATAATGCATAAATAAGAAACTTGGAATGAACTGGATGTAGAAGTGAGATCAAATAATTGGCATTCATCTAAAAAATAAACCATATACTACACAAGAAAGATGTTCTTGCAATATCTACTTTGACTCCGTAGCTAACAACTTTCTTTAGTGATTATAAGATTTTTTTATTTTCCACATTTGTGAACCTTCTATCTCATCAAGGAATTGCTTATGAACAAGCTTTGCCCCTAGAAAAGATTTGCTGGGGTTTTTTCTTGGCAGCCTCCCTCCTCCTCACCTATTTTTTTTAGCCTGTTAGATCGTTTGTTGGTGGCATTCTTTCAAGGAAAAATGCTCGTCTACTTCAGGAAAGTTATACTAAACCTTTTCATTGCTTTTCCTTAGTCGACCTCCGGCCTATTACAGTTTCATTTTTAAAGCTTTCTCTCCAGATTTTTCTCATGGTTCCCCCTGTTTCATGGGGTTCTTCTGATTGAATGGTCGTTAATCATATTAAGATTAACAATCCTGATTTTCTAGCTAGCAAAAACAAATATCATTCCTTTAAATATTTTTTCTCTGGTTCATCGTAATCTGTGACTTTCCCAAAACTCAAAGCAACAACCCATTAAGGGATGGCAGCTTTATGGATTTTTGAGGAAAATATTGAGGATTTGGTTGCCTTTTTTTGAGTTTGCTTTGGTAGGTAAATTAACCACCCACAGACCTAAATTGGATTAAATTCAAAATTTGTTTTTAATCTTAAGCTTTCTGGAAATTTCTTTTGTAACACTTCTTAATCCCCATCATGTGCTTATCAAATTAGATAATAACCTGGACTACAGCTACATTTTTAGAAAAAGAGCATAATTTGTTTATAACTATTACATGAAACTCATCAAATGGTTACCATTATTTGATATTTCGAAGGCATCTCCGATCATCCCTGTCTAGGTTTTATTTCCTGACCAAAGATCATACATATTTTCTCCAAGGATTTTGTATGGTTTGGGATCTCTGTTTAGCTAGCCGTTGTAAACAGATAACATGACAGCTAACAGTACTAGGCCTTCTGTAGCAAGGGTTCTTATGGAACTTTATGTTTCTAAATAAAACCATAATAGTGTTTTGCTTGGTCTAGAAAGTGGTTATGGATAACTTCCTTGCTTTTTGTGATCATTACAAGACCCTTGGTCATAACAAAAATGAGTGTTTCCTGTTTCACCCTCATTTCAGGAAACAACACAATTCTAAACCAAAATAATTTTGTGTCAAAATCTAAATCCAATATTCTTAATTTGATTGGGCAAGGCAGTTCAGATATTTCTAAACTGGATGGGGAAGATAATTTACTAGCTATTGATTTGTTACTTGAGTCCAATAAGGATCTTAATCTGATGATCATTGCAACCTTCCGTCAAATGATCCTTTAATTGAATCCTTTAGTAATTTGAGGGCTTTGATCCCTTATTTGGTTAGTGATGATAATCATAGTTTTCTTCTTGAAGAGAATCCTAATAAAATGCCATCTTTAGATGGGTATGATTTGTCATTAGACTATATAGATGTCTTTAATCTTATTCCAATTATTTCCATCCCCAACTCTCCTATCTTAGAAGGTGATCTTATGAATAAGGTTGAGGGGGTGCCCCAAGATGGAATGCAATCTGATGAGAATCTAAATGGCCCTTCTAAGAGTTTGAGCCCCTTTGGTCAGTCGATTTCATGCTAGGAAGAAGGTGAAATAAATTCTGCTAATGATAATTTGAGCCATAATTATTTACAGAAAGAGGATGCTCTGAACTTAGTGTATGTTTTCAAAGATAATTTTACTCTAGTTACAAGCAAGAAAAAAAAGAAAAATTAAAAAAAAAATTGAATAATATATTTTCTAAAGCAAGAATTATTAGATCAAATGCTTATGGTAAAACAAATTTAAAATATTAGCAATATTATTTGGAATATTATAGGTGTGGAAAAGATTGATACTCATCTTTGTATTTGTAACCTTTGAAGGATCCATAAAATATCAGTTTTGGCTCTATTGGAACCTATGGTAGATGTATCTAAGATTTCTATGTGCCAAAAATAGTTATTTTTTATTCCTTTTATGCTAGTCAAAATGATAAAATGTGGCTATTTTGGAAAGATATTATTACTTTATCTATTGTTGGTGACTTTGACCAAGTTTTACATTATAATTTTCTCATTTTTAATATTTTGTTATGAGATCTTTTATTTTTGCTAGTTGCGCTAAAGTCGCTAAGTTACCTTTGTGGCAAAAATTACTTTATTTTAATTACAATTATAAAGGTCCTTGGTTTGTTGGGGTTATTTTAATATCATTGCAAATGTATCTGAAAATTTGGGAGGATCCCCTCCTTCCATATATGTCATGGATGATCTCAATAGTATGATATTGGATTATGGTTTAACTAATATTGGTTTTTCTTGGTCTTATTATACTTGGTCTAATAATAATATTTGGGAAAGACTTGATAGAATTTTATTCAATAATGAATGGCTTACTTGTTTTCCTATTTCATCTATGGAGCATCTTAGTAGAACAGCTTATGATCATGTTCCTCTACTATCCAAAATTAACCATGCTAATTCCAATGGTTTTCCCCTTTTCATTTTCAAAATATGTGACCCCAAGATCCTGATTTCGTCAAGGTGGTTAAGGAGAATTGGATGGCTCCTATGTCATATGTTTTTCCTAATAATGATATGGTTCTCTTGGCTTTAAATCTTAAAAGACTCAAATAGGTTCTAAGATGGTGGAATAAAAATAACTTTGGTAATATTTTTGCTAACATTCTTAAAGCTGAAGAAGTTGTTATTAACCTTGAAAAGAATTATTCCATTAATTGTGTTAGGGATAATTAGAATCAAGTATGTACTGCTAAAATTAATCATATTAACTTGCAGAATATTGAAGAAACTTATTGGAGGCAAAAATCCATTTCTAAACATCTCTTTGAAGGTGAGAGAAATACTAAATTTTTTCATATATCATTAAAAATAAATCTAGATAATTTATCAGTAAAATTAAAGTAGATTCTTGTGTTTGGAGTGATGATCAAGATGTTATTAGTGAATCAGCTATTTCCTATTTCATAGATTTACTTAGCAGGGATAAGGATGTTGGGGTTATTTATTTTCCTCAATTCATTCCCTCCCTTTTATCCCCTAATGATAATTTCAATCTCTCTAAAATCCCTAATGAGCTTGAACTTTTAAACTCTCCAATGGACATGAATAAAGTTTCTATTGTGGGGCCTAATGGTTTTACAGATTTTTTCTTTCAAAAATGTTGGTCTTTTATCAAAAAAGATCTTTGTAAAGCTTTCTTAGCCTTTTTTAATGGTAATTGCATTCTTAATTTTTTTATAAGTTCTTATATTATCCTGATTCCTAAAACTGATAATCTTGAGACCTGGAATGGCTTTAGATCTATTACTCTTTATTGTACTTTTAACAACCTTATTTCCAAGATTATTGCTTCTAGAATGGCTCATATCCTTCCTAGAATCATTTCTATGAATAAAACTAGTTTTGTTAAAGATAGAAGTATATTTGATAATGTCTTTCTTACTCAAGAATTGATTCATGACATTCACAATAAAAATAAGAAATTATCTATAATTAAATAATTAATTAAATAAATAATTCATTAAAATGGTCTAACATACCAAACTCATAACTAATTAAAAAAATTCTAAATTGAACAAA
This sequence comes from Dendrobium chrysotoxum, assembly GCA_019925795.1. Taxonomy (NCBI): domain Eukaryota; kingdom Viridiplantae; phylum Streptophyta; class Magnoliopsida; order Asparagales; family Orchidaceae; genus Dendrobium; species Dendrobium chrysotoxum. Next base: position 69,106,871 of record CM034314.1, read on the forward strand.
GTCAAAGGCCTTAAACTCATCTCTTCGTCTAATATTTATGAAAAATATAACACTTTTAAAATTTACTAAAATAAAAAGTCAACATTTGGTCAAATCTAGTTTATTAAAATACCTAAACTTTTAGACCGAACTTAATTACTTTTAATCATAAATACAATCTAATATTTATTAAAAAATTAAAACTTCTATAATATAAAAGAAATGAAGAAGTCAAACTCCAAGGCAAACATACTTAAGGGTATTAATTAAAAATCAAATAAACTTAATCAAACTTTCAAAGTTCAAAAGTAAATCAACTTAATGAACCTAGAAATAGTAATGAATTGATTAATAATTATTATTATTATTTAAAATAAATTAAAAAATAAATAAGAATAATTAAATAACATGGCAGTTACTCAACAACCAGGCTTACGAGGCTATTAAGTAAGCCCAAAAGAGGGTAAAATAAACCTCACAGCCCTAGTGTAAATAAAGATAATTGTAATTCAACACTAATTAAATTATTAGTTAATTAAATTTATGTAAAATCTATAAACTAATTTTGTAGCAAATCAGGACCCAGCACTTTTGATTTTAATGATAACAAACATTATTGGGTTGTCTACTATATCATCTCCTGTTATTATTATTATTATTGGATATTTGTTTTTATGCACTAACATTTGAGGTACGTCATACACCGTGCAAAGTGATCAACTAAAGATTGGGTAGAATAGGTTTAACTTTTTTTAAGAGTCTGTATTTTTATTTTTATTTAATTATATATTTCTTGAGTCAAAGTCTTGTATTTAGTAGATGCTAAACATGGTGACCATGCACAAACACAAGGGAGTAAGAAAATGAGAAAATTAGAACTGTAATTTTTCTAAATTAATCATACCATACCATCCATATCATACCGTATGATGTAAAAATTTGTGTTGGTCATTAGACCTTTTAGAACTATCCCAAGGCTAATCAAGAGGGGGCGTGAATTGGTTATTTAATAAATTCTTGAATTTTTAAAAACCTTTTTAAAAAATTAAACCACTGATCTTGAAATATGTAGTTCTTTAAAGAAATGACTGTCATAGGATTTTTCAACCACAAAATTTTAAATGCAAAAAATAAAAATGAGGGGAAAAAATAAATAACTAAAGAAGAATACCAAATTTTATAGTGGTTCGGTCAAACTGAACCTACATCTACTCCCTAGAGACTCTTTCTCCAGATATTGCACTAAACAAAAGTGACTCTCCTTTTGCTCCCATAGCAAGGTGGAGAAGCCTTTACAAACTCTCTTCTACCAACCCGATGCGGTAGAGAATCGTCACCTTTTACACTCTCCAAGTGATGGCAGTGTACCGTCACATCCTTTTCCACCCTCCTGGTGAAGGAAGAGTACTTAGATCTAATAATGAAAACCCTCTCCCAAGAGCCTCTAAAGAAGATGGGCAGAAACTTAAAGAAGACGAAGAGATCCTCACTTTGGGCAACCTTGTGAATTCCTCTTCACTAGATCTCTCACTCTTCACTCTCAAAGTTTCTCCTAAATACACTCTCAATGGTCACTCTCAAGAGAAATTCATAGCCAAAGGATAATAAGTTACTTTTTAGGACTCTTTATATAGATAAGATATTAAAAATTATCCAAAAACTAAAATTTTCAAGTGAACTGACTTACATTCATACTGTACGATCGTAGAGCATCTAGTATGAACAGTTCAAAAAATCAGGGCTTTATTTAGTACGAATTTGGACGAACTCAGTTTCATACACTGTCAGTCAGTTGTACGAATACAGATTATACTGTATAAACAGTTCAAAAATAAATGAGTTCGTTTGGTATAATATGGTATGAACCTAATTTCGTACTCTATCAGTCGTCTATATGAATTAAGATTGTATTATATGAACAGTTCAAAAACAAATAAATTTTTTTGGTATGATCTGGCACGAACCTAAATTCATACTCTGTCAGTCATTTATAAAAATTTAGATCATACTGTACAAATAGTTCAAAAATAAATGTGTTTGTTTGGTATGATAATTCAGATCATACTATACGAATAGTTCAAAATTCAAGCCATGATTTCAATAACTGCATTTTGGAGGAAAACTATGTCAAATCGTATAGTACGATTAGTATTGTACAGTACGATTAGTCTTAAAAATTTTATCACTCTCCCCCTATATGTGTCTGCACGATTATCCAATTACAATCACACTTGCTAAGACTCAAGAAATAAAAATAATGATATACAAACTCTATTACATGAAATCATATTCTATCCTGTCTTGAAGTCTTCAACACTCTGGAGTAGTATATGATTTTACTGAAATGTTAGTACACACAAAAACAAACAAAAATATCCAATATATGCTAGAAGAAATAATAAAATCATCAGAATAATAATATTTTTTCTATCATTAAAAATCACAATCTCAATCTTGATTCCTGAGTTGCAATAATCTCCCCTTTTTATGATGGCAAAAAAATAATTATTGTTTGAATTACAAATTAAAGTTATTTTCTCCTAAGCTCCCCCTTAATGAATGAAAAAAATCAAAATCACGGGAAAAAAGAATTTCATCCTCCCTTTTTTTTTAAATTTTTTAAATTTTTATACAACTAACACAAAACTCTCTCATAAATCTTGCAAGAAATACACAAAACAAAAACACAAAAAACATAGACACCGAAACACAAACAGGAGACACCAAGACTTAAATACGACACCAAGAAGTCTTCAAACAAACACAACCTACCTCGCCCTTTTGACATCAGCAAAAAGACGAGAAAAAGAAAGAAAATCCCCTGAATATGTAAGATGTTATGGACAAATCTAAAAGTCTATAAGGAAAAGAAATTTAGAATTTACAAGATCAATAATAAATTCCTTATGCAAAAACTCTTTTTAAACTCATATTTTAAATCAAAGTACAAATAAGATAAGAATAGTTTATCAGGTCCAATGTTCGTTCTAGAAAGCATAAATATCAAATAGAATAATTATCACAAAAATAATTACATAAAAAATCAAATAGTTTCAAATTCAATAGTTGAAATTATTAGTTAATGAATGAATTTTTCTAAGAATTATAGATATAGAGAGAAGAACTAAATGTAGTGTGGGCTCATTTTATGACTATTTTCAAATAGAATTGCAAACATTGCGCAATTTTTTTTGTGATTAGGCTAATTTTGTGCCTCTTTTCACATTTGGCACTCTTCTTGTATCTTTTCTAGTTGGGCTCATTTTGTACCTCCTTTCAAATTTGGCATATTTTGTGCATCTTTTGATATTTTATTCTTTTTACAACCTAAATCAGCAAGTCTTAGCTTGTATGGTTATCTTCCAATTAAAAGAAAAAACTTTCTCGTATAAGAAAGATTAAAACACAAAATAATATCCAATAAATAATAATAAAATCAACATATTGAACAAGAAAATAAAAGAAAAATAAATATCACCATTTTTGCAACAATTATAACTATAAAATAAATATCTATTAGAACATGAAGATGATCTCCTTATCTAAATTTAATGATAATTTGATTTAAGGTTTGAGCAAAAAAATTTTCTAAGAAAATATCATTATAATGAAAATAATTTAAAATTTTTATCCATTAAATCAATAATTTAGATTAGTCAATAATAACTCATAGACAATTTAAGATGGAACAAAAAACCAACAAAAACCGTAACATAGATTGGAAAAGAATTTTTTTTTAAATAACACATACACAAACATAAAGAAAATACAACTAATCCAAGTCAAAAGCATCTAACTTCAACATTATAAAAACTACAATCAAACTAAAACATCTACAAGCAAATACAACAATCAAACTTATAGCCGGAGGGATCTTGATTTGGAGGAGGCTATGGAGGACTGAATTGGGTAAAGTAGCTGTTGATGGTAGCTACTTGAGTATCTAGTGAATCAACCTATCCTCTCATCCAGCTCATATCATCATTGTATCTAAAGTCCTGCTGGTCCAAGCGAGTCTCATGATTGAATTATTGACCAAAATGAGACTCTAGTTGATCAAATCTCTGGATCAAATCTTGGTAGAATTGATGCTCAGGCACAGGAACAGGAGCAGGTAAAGGTGCTGGAGCAGGTTCCTCTTCTTCACCAATTTCATCTCCGTCATCCCCTTGACCCTGGTGGAAAGAGTGTGAAAAGAAGCATCAGTAAATTAGATAGGTAGATTATTTGGGGGATTAGGATGAATAAGATTATATTTCTTCTCAAGAATATAGGCAATCAAGTGTCCTAAGGCCACATTCTTCTTCCTTGTAGTGGCAGGGAGACTGATGTCAGAAAGATTATTGATGTTGTCTAGAATCAACTGGGCTTCATCAATCAGAGTGTTTGACATTATGAAGTATGTAACGATAGAAAGCAAATGAGTGATATTGATTTGATCACAAGCTTTAGGAATAATTGATGTTCTTAAGACATGCTGGATGATTCTGGCATTTTGATTCAAAGTTTGAACAAAGGGCAAGTGTTGGACTAAAGGTATACCCCTAAGAGTTTAATTTACATCAGACCAATCAAAATCACTTCTTAAAATCATAGAATATGCTCGGACTCCCTCAGTTTTAAGATACAAAAATGTGCCCAAATCTTCCTTAGTGATTGCTACTCTTTGGTGGAAAACATAAGAGAACATTATAGTGTTATTCTCTCTCATTCTCATATTTGTAAGAAAATAGTAAAAAGTATTATAGTGAAATGAATAAATTAAAGTGAGAATGAAGGAAAACTGAGTGAAGTCAAACAGATGCATAATTGTAAAATTTATGTCTTCTTAAATAAGAAGACGGGAAGGAGTAATCTTTGCTTGAACAAACCAATCATAGGCTTATTCATTTTCTTGAATGAAAATTATCATCTCATTCAGTATGAGATGAACTCCCTCTGGTTTGACATACTCACTTTCTATCGCTTGCCATTTGAAAGGATTGAACACAAGGATTAGACTGAATGTGGAATTGACTGTGAAGAAATTCAAAGAACAGCCTCCAATTTATAGAAGTCAGATGATTTCGTACAGTATGAAATTGGGTTCTTATGTATGATTTTGAACTTCGTTCAGTATGAACTTGGGTTCGTAAAGATGAGTATACACTGTCAAGAATAGTTATTACGGCCAAGTGACTTTTCATAAAGTTGCCTTCTCGATGAGTCATTTCGTATGAACTTTAATCAAAATTGACAATACAGATGAACAAGTGTTTATCTGGTATAATTTATCAATAATGATCATACCTACCGATTGAATTCGTCCGCATGCAAATCGATAAGTGGATCTTACAAACGAATAGGTGTTCGTCCGGGTTGATTTTTGAAAAGTAACCGTTCTTATCCTAATTCATTCTCATAATTCTTGCCACATGCGTACAAACTGATAATTTATAATTTGTACAGATGATGAGGTTTTCATACTGTATGATTACCATAAAAAAATATCAAATTTTTGTTTGTCCAACTCAAAAGAAATCATGTAAAATCTGGAGAATTTGTATAGTACGAAAGTTATTTGTGCAGTATGAATGGAGATGGAATTTTAGATTTGCACATGTTGATCAAGATACTTTTCTAACACAAATCAAAGAAGATTCATGAAATAAAAAAACAAAAATAATAAAAAGAAAAAAATTAAAGATAAAATAGAGAAGTACAAACAGGAAAAACCAAAAATAGAGAATAAAACACAATCTTAAACAAAAAAAAAATACACCATAATTACATTTTATAGAATTAAAAATTTCAAGCATAAATATCAATAACACCCAATATAGTTCTTAAGGTACTGAAAGTTTCAAAAACTAATGGTTTTATGAAAATAACTGTAAGTTGATTTTCAGTAGCTTCTTGATGTACCTCAATTTCTCCTTTAGTGACAAGATTCCTAATGAAGTGATGCCTTATGTCTATATGCTTAGTCCTGAAGTGTTAGATTGGATTCTTTGAATTGCAAATGGCACTTGTATTATTACAGAAAATTGAAATAGTACTAATTGAAAAACCTAAATACATAAGTTTTTATTTTAACCAAAGAACTTATGCCACTCAACTTCCTAAGGCTATATATTCTGCTTCAGTAGTAAAAAGGGCTACTAAATTATATTTTCTGCTAGACCAGAAAACTAAAGAGTTTCCAATGAATTGATAGGTTCCAAAAGTATTTTTTCAATCAACCCTACATCCTACAAAATCTAAATTAGAATATCCAATTATTTCAAAAGAAGTGTTGTTCCTAGGACACCAAATCCCTAAGTTTTGAGTTCCCAAAAGATATCTCAGAATTCTTTTAACAGCAGTCAAATGGGATTCTTTTTGGATTAGCTTGAAATCTAGCACAAAGACAAACACTAAATATAATATCAGGTTTGTAAGTAGTTAAATAAAGTAATGATTTATTATCCCTCTAAATTTCTTTTGATCAATAGATTCGCCTTTAGAGTCCTTATCTAACTGAATTGAGGAACTCATTGGTGTACTTATTAATTTAGTTTTATCCATTTCATATATTTTAAGGATATCCTTAATGTATTTTGATTGATTAAGAAATGTGCCATTCTCTTTCTACTTTATGCTAAAACTAAGAAAGTAACTCAAGACTCTCATCAAACTCATTTCAAATTCCTTACTCATTATTTTTGAAAGTCATCACAAAGATTTTTATTAGAGGATCCAATAAGATATCATCAAAATATATTTGAACAATGAGAATGTCATCTCCTACTCTTTTTAAGAAGAGAGTGGTGTCCACACTCCCTTTAACAAAAGATCTTTCTAGCATGAATGTGCTTAGCCTTTCATACCATGCCCTAGGTGTATGTTTTAATCCATATAATGCCTTCTTCAATTTAAACACATTATTAGGACACTGTGAATTTTCAAAATCTAGAGGTTGCTCAACATAAATATGCTCTTTTATCACTCCATTAAGAAAGACATTTTTAACATCCATTTAAAATAATTTAAATCCTTTAAAACATGTAAAGACTAAAAGCATCCTTATTGCTTCAAGTTTGGCTACAGGGGTGAATATCTCCTCAAATCAATTATTTCTATTTGATTGTACCCCTTGGCCACCAATCTTGCCTTATTTCTAATCACTATACATGAATCATTCATCTTATTTTTGAAAACCCACTTAGTTCCAATAATACTTTGATTTTTATGTCTTTCTACCAACTCCTAAATATCATTTCTAATAAATTGAATCAACTCTTCCTATATAGCTAAAATTCAAAATTCATCAAAAAGTGCTTGATTTATATTAGTGGGTTCAATCATTGAAATAAATGTTAAGTGGTTCACTTCTTTGCTAAGTCCATGCCTAGTTCTAACACTTTCGCTCAGGTCTCTTAAAATTAATTCTTTAGGATGACCTTTATAATATTTCCATTCTCTAGGCAATAAATTTTTTATTCCAACCCTTTCTTCAAGATTTACATTTTCAATTCCTTGGGTAATTTTTTCAAAATTTTCTTCTTCCACCCTAGACCCTCTAAAAATATCAAATTCATCAAAAACAACATGAGTAGTCTCCTCTACTACCAATGTCCTTTTGTTAAAAACTCTATAGGATTTGCCAACACTTAAAAAATCCTAGAAAAATTCCCTCATCTGATTTAGGCTCAAATTTTCCTAAAAGAGTTTTACCATTATTATGAATGAACACTTTACATCTAAAAATATATAGATGTGAGAGGTTGGGTGACCTTCCCTTAAGAAGTTCATAGGGTGTCTTATTCAACTTAGATCTAATGTTCGCCCTATTCAAAACATAGCAAGCTATAATAACTACTTCACCCCAAAAATATTTAGGAAGTGAATATTCACCCAACATAGCTCTAGCGGCTTCTACCAAAGTTCTATCTTTTTTTCAAGAACCCCATTCTGTTAAGGGGTCCTAGGAGCTGAAAAGTTATGATCTATCACTTACTCTTTACAAAAAACTTCAAATTTTTTATTTTCAAATTCTCTACCGTGGTCACTATAAATTACAAGAATATCACAACCTAGCTTCCCCTGAATCCAAGTAGAAAAATTTTTAAACTCATCAAATAATTCAATCTTATGAGATAAGAATCTAATCCATGTGAATCTTGAATAATCATGAACAATTACATACCCAAAATCTTTCACTCCTAGATTTACAGTGCTAACAGGTACAAAAAGATCCATGTGAAGAGCTTTAAAGGGTTTGGTAGTTCTAAGATCTTTAATTGAATGAAAGGAGGACTTAACTTATTTCCCTAATTGACACGCTTCACACAGGTGATCCTTAGTGAAGTCTAATTTGGGTATTCCTCTAACCAATTCCTTTTGGGTAATCTTCCTAAGATTTTTTATACTTTCTTGACAAAGTCTTCTATGCCATAACCAAGATTCATCAGTAATAATTTTTAGGCAAAATGTATTAGAAGATTTAACACAGTTTAAATCAAGCTTGTAGACATTATTTACCCTATCTCCATGTAACCCATCAACTCCATTTTGGCTTATTATGTAGTTTATAGGCAAACATTTTATGTTAAAATCCTTATTACAAAACTGACTAATATTTTACTAAATTATGTTTTAAGCCTTCAACTAATTAAATATTTTCAATCTGAAAATTCTTCGTGTTACTAATCATACTTATCCTACAACTCTCCTAGTAGTGTTATCTCCAAGTGTCACTTTTCCTCCAGCTCCAGCAATATAAATTAATTTGCATCTCCAGTTATATGTTTTGAACATCCGCTGTCTATATACCAAATGCTCTCATGAGGGCTTGTATGAGAGTATTTCTACAAAATTATTAAACATTATATTTGGGAACCCAAATAAATTTGGGTTCACCTCTTGATAATTATAATCTTTATGCATGTTTGATATGATGTGATTAATGTATCTTAGGTCTTCACACTAAATGTGTTCTACTATAAATAGTGTAAGTGTGGAAAATATGCCCCAATAATCTACATGAAAAATATTTAATACTAGAAAAAGGGTTTACTAATCCATATGAGTTATAATGCCTTTTCCTAGGTTTTGAACTTGTAGGCTTTTGGTTAGGATTGTAAAATTATTCAAGTATGGGAGCTAACTTATTTTACTTAGAAGCATTCAATTTTATTGGAAGATATGAATTTTTATTTTCCAAAATCAAAATTTTCATCTTCAAATCATGTTCCCTTTGATTAGATTCACCCATAAAAACTTTAAAATCATTTTCAAGCTCACTATAAAATGTTTTCAAAAGTTCATGCTTCTTATTCAAATCGTCAAATTCATCTAGCAAAGCCATGTGATTGCTATATATGTCTGCATGATCATTCCTCAAATTTTATGCTCTTTTTATAAATTCAAATACTCAATACTACTAAGATTAGAATGCAATTTTTTGATTTTCCTATATACATTACGAATTTTCTCAAAAACATCAAATAACTCATCGTAAGATAGGTCACATACCTCTTCTTGATCTGAATGATCAAGTTTATCTACCATTAAGCATAAATTTGTAACCTCCTCTTCTGCTTCTGTTTCTGAAGAGTTTGAAGCTGAGTTAGCCCAGAAAGCTCTTTGTGTTCTTTTCATGCCCTTCCTAATATTTATTTTCTCCTCAACTTTCTCCTTGTTAGGATTAGCTTTAAGATTTGGGTATTCACTCTTTATATGTCCAAACTTTCTATATTCATAACAAATGAATTCATTAGTAACTTTTGGATTCTTATTGAACTTACCTTTGTTCCAATGCTGACATCATCGTTCCTTTCTCTTAAGAAAACTTTTAAATTAATTAGTCATAAGTGTAATATCTTCTTTATCCTCTGGCATTGATTGATCACTATCTAAATCATCAACTTTCAAAGCTATATTTCTCTCTTTTCTTTTATCACCTACATTAAATTGTCTTTAATTCACTCCTTACGCGTAAGTGATAAGTGATCCAAGCAGATTATCAATAGAATATACATTCATATCTTTAAACTCTGTTATGGAAGTTATCTTTGCATTAGAAGTAGTAGGTAAATAACATAAAATTTTATTAATATTTTCTAAATTTGTAAGTTCTCTACCTAAAGCATGCAATAAGGTAACAATCAGAATAAACCTCGTATATATATCAAAAATTGACTCATTTGGTTATATACAAAATAGTTCATAATCATATAATAAAATGTTCAACCTAGATTATTTTACCCCATTTGTTCCTTCAAACGTTATACAAAGTCTATCCCATATTTGTTTTTTAGTTTTGCAAGTAGAAACATGCATATAATCATCAGATTTCAAAGCACAAAAAAAACTGTTTAAATATTTGGCATTTAACAGTGCTAATTCTTTCTCTTTTAAGGTCCATTCAGTAAATGATGTTTTAATTCTAATGCCATTAACAATACTAGTAGGTCAAGTGTAACCTTCTTGTACTAATATCCACATGCAAAAGTCAAGTAAATACAGAAAAGTAGACATGCGTGTTTTTCAAAAATTAAAAGGAATGTTATCGAATAAAGGTGGTCTAGAGATCGAATATCCTTAAGGAGTATTCTGGTTTCCAAAATTAGCCATGATCATTTTTCAAAAAGTAGTTTAAACTTTAACTTTTGAAATTGGCTCTGATATCACTTAAAAGTTCGTGTTGGTCGTTAGACCTTTTAGAACTGTCCCAAGGCTACCCAAGTGGGGGGGGGGGGAGTGAATTGGTTATTTAAAAAAATTTTGAATTTTTGAAAACTTTTTTAGAAAATTAAATCACTGATCCTAAAATATTTAATTGCATAAAGAAATGACTACCAGAGGATTTTTTAACAACAAAATTTTAAATGCAGAAAATAAAAAAGGGAAAAATAAATAAATAATTAAAGAAGAACACCAAATTTTATAGTTGTTCGATCAAACTTGACCTACATCCACTCCCTAAAGACTCCTTCTCCAAGAATCGCACTAAACAAAATTGACTCTCATTTTGCCCCCATAATAAGGTGGAGAAGCCTTTACAAACTCTCTTCCACCAATCCGGTGCGGTAGAGAACCATCACCTTTTACACTCTCCAAGTGATGGCAGTGTACCATCACATCATTTTTCACCCTCCTGGTGACGGCATAGTACCTAGATCCAATGATGAAGATCTTCTCCCAAGAGCCTCCAAAGAAGATGGATAGAAACTTAGAGAAGACAAAGAGATCCTCACTTTGGGTAACCTTGTGAATCCCTCACAATTCCTCTTCACTAGATCTCTCACTCTTCACTCTCAAAATTTCTCCCAAACACACTCTCAATGGTCACTCTCAAAGAAATTCTTAGCCAAAGGATAATAAGTAAGTTTCTAGGACTCTTTATATAGGCAAGATATGAACAACCATCTAAAAATTAAAACTTTCAAGTGAACCGACTTACATTTATACTGTATAATCATAGATCATCCGATATGAACAGTTCAGAAAATCAAGGCTTCATTAGGTACGAACTTGGGTGAACACAGTTTAGTATACTACCAGTCATCTGTACGAATGCAGATCGTACTATAAGAATAGTTCAAAAATAAATAAGTTCATTTGGTACGATCTGGTATGATCCTAATTTCATACTCTCTCAGTCGTCTGTATGAATTAAGATCGTATGGTCCTAATAGTTCAAAAATAAATGAGCTTTTTTAGTACAATCTAGTACGAACCTAATTTCATACTTTGCTCATCGTCTATACAAATTTAGATCATGCTATATGAATAATTTGAAAACAAATGAGCTCATTTGGTATGATCTGACATGAACCAAATTTTGTACTCTGTGAGTCATTTGTATGAATTTAGATTATATTGTATGAACAGTTTAAAATTTAAGCCATAATTTCATTAATTGCATTTTATAGGAAAACTACGTCAAATCATATAGTATGATTAGATATCATACAGTATGATCAGTCTTAAAAATTTTATCACTCTCCCCCTATATGTGTGTGTACGGTTACTCAATTACAATCACACTTGCTCAGACTCAAGAAATAAAAATAAAGATATACATACTCTATTATATGAAATCCTATTCTACCCTGTCTTAAAGTCTTCAGCACTCTATAGTAGTATATGATTTCCCTGAAATGTTACTACACACAGAAACAAATAAAAATATCCAATATATGCTAGAAGAAATAATAAAATCATCAGAACAATAATATTTTTGCTATCATCAAAAATCACATTCTCAATCTTCATTCTGAGTTGCAACATGATCACCTATTCAAAAAATTATTATGACAGCTAATTATGGGCCTAATTAAAGTTTTTTACTCATCGTATTGTACGATCCATATCATACAGGATGATCAGTAGAAATCATGATCTCAGCTGCCAATCATATTTTACGCAATATTTTGAAATTCAAAATTATACTAAATATATCATATGACACTGATTGTACTATATGATATAGTCAAATCTTGCCTAATCTAATCTTATAATTAGGGGATTAAAATTAAATTAATTATTCTATTCTAATTATACTGTATGATTAGATCAATTGTATTATACGACCCAATCTCTGCATGGGATGATAATTAATTACCACCAATCATATGGGATGATAATCCAATTTAATTAAAACTAATCATACTGGATGATTTCTTACATCATACTAGACAATTAGCTCAAATACTTAAACTAATCGTACAATACCCTATTCTTCGTACAATACTTATAGAGCTATTTGAACTAATCGTATTGTATGATCTTCTATCGTACTGTACTATTAGTGTCGATAGAATTGAATTATTAGGGGTTTTTATGAAGCCTTATATTTTGCTCTTTTAATAGACTTATTTCAAGTCTTTGGATGTTGGGTTCTCATGAGAGAGAGCTTTGAGAGAGATCTTGGAGGGCTTTGGCAAGGGGAAAGGAGAGTTTATATGTGATGAAAGAGTGTAAGGGGTTTCCACACAGTTGCTCCGAGCAAGCTTCTGCCTTATTTTCCCCATTTTCCTTGCTTGATTTCTTGGGTAGCTCTGGGAAGAAGAATGTTAGCCTAAAGAGCGTCGAGGTTCTCTGCCTTCATCAGGAGGGTGGAAAAAGATTTCTTTGTTCTTTGCCTTCACCAATAGGGTGAAAAAGAGTTTAAAGTTCTCTGTTGCACTGGGTTGGTTATAAAATTATAAGGGCTTCTTTGCCTAGATGTGGGGGATAAAGGAGAGACACTAAAGTTTTAGTGTAATACTTAGAGAGGAGGATTCCAGGGAGTGAACATATGTCATTGTTTGACCGAACCACGATAAAATTCCAGCGTATTCATTCTTAGTTTTATTTTCTATAATTTACTTTTCTACACTTTATTTTTTCTGAAAATTGCATGTTGGAAAATTATATGGTTCATGATATATTGATTTGAGTAACTCATCATCCTCATAATTATAAGTTTTGTTTCATTAATTTGCTTCCGCATCGGGTGAAAATATTGCTTGTTTTTAAGTTATTAAAAAATCTTAAAAAACTATTTTGTGTTAAAGAAATTTTTTAAACAACCAATTTGCCCCCCTCTTATTGTGCCTAGGGATAGTTCAATGAGGCTTAACATCTTATATCGAACTTTCAATTCGTATCAGAGACGATCTCACAAATAGCATTTTAGAAAACTATGAGAAAAATAATCCATGACACATTTTAGTAATGAAAACACCGTAGAGGGTTATTCTATAACTCTTCCACCTTTATTTGATAACATACTATTTAATTTTTGAAAATTTTGTATGTCTACTTTCTTACAATCTATTAATTTTTTTATGTGTTTTTTGGTATAAGAAGGTTACTATTTACCCTTTTATTTTTTAATGGTATCAAAACAAAGTACTATTTAATGAATGGAACAATGAGGAAAGGGACTTGCCTCAATTAAATGTAAAATATTTAAACTACTTTTTCTATCCTCTTAAGTCTAAAGTTTATATGAGAGTTTCTACCTGTACCGCTGGCAAGGACAATTGGGATAAACAATGTATTACATACAAAGGTACTAGTGAAGTCAAATAATCTAGGTTGAACATCTTATTGCACGATTATGAACTTTTTTTGCATGAAACCTAATGAAAACGTCTTAGACATGTACACTAGGTTTACTCAAATAGTGACATCCCTACATACTTTAGGTAAAGATCTTTCAAATTCTAAAAAAGTTAACAAAATTCTTTGTTGTCTATCTTGTAATTATGATGCTAAGGTTACTACTATTTATGAATTAAAAGATCTAAATATTTATTCTATAGATAACTTGATAAGCTCATTTATTACCTATGAGTAAGGTGTGAGTTAGAGATTATAAGATGTAGGAGATAAGAAAAAGGATAAAGCTATGGCTTTGAAAGCTAATAACTCTAATAGTAATAGCTCTGTAGCTTAGGAGGAGAATGACAATGTGCTAATGACTCAACAGTTCAAAAGCTTTCTAAAGAGAAAGCAAAAATGTCATCAGCAATGAAACAAAGGTAAAAGAAATAAAAATTTTAAAGCTTCATATGAAATAATTTGTTTTAAATGTAGGAAGCCAAGGCATCTAAAATCCGATTGCCCCAACCTAAAAACTCACCCGAGCAAGGAGAAGGCTGATGAAAAGGCAAACTTCATCAAAGGAAAGAATATGACACAGAAGACTTTTAAGGCTGACTCCGCCTAAGAATCATCATAACAGGAAGTAGAGGAGGAGGTAAATAATATGTGTCTCATGGCTAATAATAGCCTTGATCAGTCTGATAAAGATGAGGTTTGGCAGTTATCCTATGATGAACTTATTATTATATCTGAGAAAATTCATGATTCATATAGGAAGCTTAAGAAAATGTATGCTGGTTTAAATTTTGAATTTTTAAGCTTAAAAAAAGAGCATGAAAGCCTTAGAATGGAATATTCTGCATTAGATAAAGAGCACATATATTTACTTAATGAATTTGATGCATTAAATAAGAAGCATGTTAACTTAACTAATGCACATGAATCCTTGAAGTCGAATAATATTAAGTTAAATAATGCATTTGATAGATTAAATATAATTATTGATGATCTAGAGAGCAGTAGGCATAACATCTTATTAGAATAAGCAGCTAAGAAAAATACAACTAATGCTCTAGAAATAAAATTAAAAAGACTGCTACAAGACCCTCATAGGCCTATTCATATATAGCTACAGCCTAGGACACAGTGTGCATTGCATATCCCCAAGAAGAGGCACCATACCCCACATAACTTAGTGATTCATGTTCTTGGTTTTAAGTGTTACTCTTGTGGCATGCTAGTTTACATAGCCCATACTTGCACAATACACTATATGATACATTTAGTATGGAGGCCTAAATCATATACATTATAGTATATCATGCATACAAGTCATTCATCAAAGCCTAAGGTGGCACCCAAACTTACTTGGGCTCCCAAATCTAACCATTGATTGACCTTATAGGAGTGCTATCATAAAAGGCCTAGTGAGAGCATGTGGTACCAGGACAGCAGCTACTCATGACACATGACCAGAGACATAAAGCAATTTATCTTGATGGAAGCCATGATAGGAGGCAAAATTACATGTGGAGACAACAACACCAAGAAAGTGGTAGATTCATATATGATTAGAAATTTTAAGAATTTTATTATTAAAAATGTTTTAAAAGGAATGAGAATTAATAATGTTTATATACTTAACTTGAATTATATTGAATATACTAGATCTTTTTTAAAAAACTATTACTAATAAATCCTAGCTATGGCATAGGAGACTATGCCATGTAATAATGAAAATACATAGAAAGATAACCCAAAAGGACCTAGTTAGAGGCATACCCAAACTAGAATTCTCCAAGGACCACCTTTGTGATGCCTGCCAAGTAGGAAAATAAATCAAAACTTTGATTTCACTCAATCAAGGACAACTCCTCCTGACGGCCTTTAGAAATCCTTCATATGAATTTATTTGAACTATTAGCACTACTAGCTTAGGTGGGAAAATATATGGAAATATGATTATTGATGATTACTCAAGATTTATCTGCATTAATTTTTATCACATAAGAATGAATCATTCAAGGAATTTAGGACATTCTCCACATGGATTCAGAAGAAATTATGTTGTGAAATTTTAACTATTTTTAGTGATCATGAAGGGGAATTTAAAAATGATAGGTTTGAATCATTCCGTAAAGAGCTAGGAATGCAACATAATTTTTTAGCTCCTATAATCTCTTAGTAGAATGGGGTTGCTGAAAGAAAGAATAGAACCTTGGTAGAAGCTGCTAGAGCCATGCCAGATAAGTATTTACTTCCTAAATATTTCTAGGTTAAAGCAGTGAATACTACTTCCTGTATTCATAATAAGGTTAATGTTAGATTTAAACTCAATAAGACACCATATGAATTACTCGAAGGTAGGAGACCCAATTTCTCTTACCTTCATGTTTTTGGCTGTAAGGTGTTCATTCTAAAAAATAGAAAATCTCCCTTAGAAAAATTCGATCCTAAATCTGATGAAGGAGTTTTCCTAGGATATTCTTCGATAGTTAAAGCTTATAGAGTTTTTAATTGGAGGACATTAGTGATAGAGTAGGTCACCCATGTAGTATTTGATGAATTTAATAAATCTGTTGAGCCTAGGTCAAAAGAACAAGAAGTGGTTAAAGTCACCAAAGGAATATAATCTATTGACCTAGAAAATTGAGTAAAGCCTTAGGATCCTTTGCCTAAAGATTGGAGATTCGTTTAGTCATCTTAAGGAGCTCATCTTAAGAGATCCATCTATAGGAGTAAGAACTAGGCATGGACTTAAAATGAAGGTTAGCCACTCTACTTTCATTTCTATAGTAAAACCCTCAAATATAAATCAAACCCTATCTGATGAATTATGGATCCTTATCATGCAAGAAGAATTGAATCAATTTATTAGGAATGATATTTATAACTTGGTTAAAAGACCTAAGTACCAGAGTATTATTGGAATTAAGTGGCTCTTTAAAAATAAGATGAAAGACTCTAGTATAGTGATTAGGAATAAAGTCAGGTTGGCAGCTAAGGGGTATAATTAAATAGAAAGAATTGACTTTGAAGAAACCTTTGCCCTTGTAGCTAGGTTAGAAGCCAACAGAGTTTTGTTAGCTTTTGCTTATGTTATAGGATTCAAATTATATCAAATGGAAATTAAGAGTGGCTTTTTTAATGAGGATATTAAGAAAGATGTCTATGTAAAACAACCCCCTGCATTTGAGAATTCACAATTACCCAATCATGTGTTCAAATTAAAGAAGGCATAATATGGATTGAAGCAAGCACCTAGAGCATAGTATGAAAGATTTAGCTCTTTCCTCCTCGATAGATCCTTGGTTAAGGGTAGGTTTCTAACTTGGATCAACAAATAAAAATCTTTTTGATGAAATTCAAAAATAATAAGCAAAGAATTTGAGATGAGTATGATGGGAGAGCTTACTTACTTTCTTGGATTTAGTGTGTTGGATTTAGTGTGAATCAAAGAGATGATGGAACTTTTCTTAGTCAGGGAAAGTATATCAAGGACATTTTAAAAAAATAAGAGATGAAAAATGCTAAGGCAATAAATATACCTATGTGCTCTACCATTCAATTGGATAAGGATCCAAGTGAAAAATCTATAAATCAGAAGAAGTATAAGGGGATTATAGAATCTCATTTATATTTGATTGCTAGCAGACCTAACATTATATTTATTGTTTATCTTTTTTGCTAGATTTCAAGCTAATCCTAAAGAATCTCATATGATTGTTGTTAAGATAATTCTTAGATATTTTCTAGGAACCCAAAACCTAGGAATCTGATATCCTAGATATAACGCATCCTTCAAAATCATAAGATATTCTAATTTAGACTTTGCAGGATGTAGGGTTAATAGAAAAAAGTACCTCTGGAACCTGTTAATTCATAGGATAATCTTTAGTCTTCTAGTCCAGTAGAAAACAAAATTTGATTGCCCTATCTATCGCTGAAGCGGATTACATAGTTGTAGGAAGCAGTGCTGCTCAAGTCTTCTGGCTTAAGCAACAAATCCTTGACCCTGGACTCCCTGTCAGCACTATTACAATCATGTATGTTAACACTAGTGCCATATGCATCTCATAAAAATCCAATCCAACACTCCTAGACTAAGCATATAGACATTATGCACCATTTCATTAGAGATTATGTAACCAAGGGCTATAGAACTACATCATATAGCTATTGAAAATCAATTGACAGACAACTTTACAAAACCCCTTGCCTATGACACCATTAGCACATTAAAAACTAGATTAGGTGTTATAGATATTCATGCCTGATTCAGGATGAATTGGAAATTGAAAACTTATATGTTTTTGTGTTTTTATGTAATTTGTTTAATTATTATTCATGTTTTTTTATTTATGTTTGTGACCTGTTTGTGTGAATTTTTTCTCATGAAGTTTCTTGATCATTACACACAAATTCAAAATTGCTCACAACATGTTGTATGATCCTATATCGTACTATACGATCTTCACAAAATATCACATCACTACTCACAGTACATCCAATGGTTCTAATTGATCAATTATCAGTGATCGTACTATACGAACATCCCATTCATATTGTATTATACATGTGGCACTCATCATTGGATGAATTAAATTTGCCCGATATGATATTTAATATTGTTTCATACTGTATGAACACTTGTTCATCCTATATAAACACTTGTTCATCCTATACGATATGACCAGTAAAAGATTGTCTAGGATGATGCCTCAGGATGAACATTTTAAGACTGATCGTCAAGTTTGATTATGATCATACTATATAATAGGACCAATTTTTTTGACTAATTAGATTGGATGAATTAAATTCTTCCAATCGTACAATACAATCTGTATGATTTCTATTTAAAGAGAGGAATCTCAAGCATTCTCTTCACAATAATCCTTCCTCTCAATCTTTCTCTCTTCCTATATAAGTTTCTACTCTTTGTAGTGGCCAGTGGAAAGTGCTCATTAGCTCTCAAAAGGAATTCTTCTAGACATCAAGTTAATATATTTGCTGAAGTAGTAGATAAAGAGGTTTAGCATTGCTATAAGGATGATGGGATCACCTCTTTTAAGATCATAAATTAGGAAGTTCTGAACTTCCAGGTACTTGTTCAATTTGCTTGCATTCCAGGTACTTGTTCAATTTGCTTGCACTACCCTTCAGTTTATTCTTACTCTAGAATTTCCATTCAACTTCGAGCTACTCTATGAATTCTTCACTGGCCTTTGAATCAGTAGTAAGGGCACTGCCGTTCAATCTTATGTCACTAGGAGGCCCATAGAAATCACATATCAAGACTTTGATTAATTTCTTCACCTTTCTACTACTAGTGAAAAAGTTCACTCTTTAGCTTTTCTTCTTGACTATAATTAAATTCCTATCAACACCACCCTTAGGGAGTCTATAGTAAATAGCCATCTTCCTAATGTTAACACCTTATTCCAAGATGCCCGGATCACTCAACACATCCTACAAAATTTAGTCATTCCAAAAGGTGGTGATAGTGTTGCAAATCTGGTTTTGATGATGCCAAATATGTTTCTATTGTGTTTTGCTTGGCTAACCCATTTCAGGTACAAAAGATCAAGGGCAACTCAAGCCAACTCAAGATCGGATCCAAGTGTGTCCAAATGTACTGTTTTCCTTTTCTTGAGTCAATTGTAACGTAACTGATCCCCTAGCTAAGTAACATTTCACACACACACTCACGGGGAGAGCTTGAGTGAATTAGAGTTTCTATTCAATTTTTGTTCAGATCATTTTGGACGATATTCACATCGTCCTAGATGATCAAGTAAAAATAGAAACCCTAATTAGGGCAACCAAGTTAAGTGTGTCTGACTAAGCAGATCGTTCTGGACGATACATACATCGTACGGGATGATATGCTCAAATCAAATATTCTCAGCTGCCAGATCAAGTTAGGCAAGTTTTATTTTTAGAGATTTGATCTGATCATCCCGGACGATCCAATACAATCATACCTAAATTAGTCTGGTAATTAAAGAAAGCAATTAATATTTAATTGATACGATCATATCGTCCGGGACGATCACAACATCGTCCGGCACTAATAGGATCGTCTAGTGTGTTTCAGCTGTACATCCAGAGCGGTCATCAAGATGATTTTGGCCCTTTTTAAACTAATCATCCCGGATGATATCCGTATCGTCCTGGACAATTAAGTCATTTTTGGCTCGTCCAAGACAAGTTCCTCTAGACGACCAGAGCCATCTTCTGGATGAAATTCCTGGATTTACACTAATCATCCCGGACGATCGCAGAAACGTACGGGACGATCTGAACAATTTTTTCTACTGATAGTCCAAAAGAGCCAGATCGTCCAGGCTAAAATAGCTGATTTTGAACTAATCGTACAGGACGATATTTAGATCATCCTGGATGATTCTTGCCGACCAGTTGAGATTTAGGGAAATTTTAGAGCCTTCCTTTAAAAGATATTTTTCTTCAAACAAGAAAAATCTTTTGCCACTTTCCTTTCCAGAGAAACCCTATAGAGAGAGAGAGAGTTTGGGAGAGAGAGAGAGAGGATCTTGTGAGGGGGAGTTCGTGAGGGGTTTATGAAGGTTGCTCCAAGCAAGGATCAGAGTCGTATTCTCCGCTCGTCGTCTCTGATCTTGTCAGTATTTCTTGGGAGGATCATTGACAAGAAGATCCGGGTTCTCTGCCCACTTCAGGAGGAAGCAAAAGGAGTTCAGGTTCTCTGCCTACTTCAGGAGGAAGCGAAAGGAGTCTGAGATTCTCTGCCTGCTTCAGGAGGAAGCAAAAGGAGGTTAGGTTCTTTGCCTCACTGTGTCGGTGAAAAGGAGTTTTTGTACAGGCTTCTCCGCCTTTCTATGGGAGCAAAAGGAGAGACACTTTGAGTTAGTGCAATAACCGGAGGGGAGGCTCCGGGGAGTGGACGTAGGTCAAGTTGACCAAACTACTATAAAAATCTGGTGTGTTCTTTCTGATTACTTTCTGCACTTTAGTTTTTTGTGATTATCTGCTTGGGTGAAATTTGTGTTTAATCTTTTCGTTTGAGTATTTACTTGTTTCTGCTGTATCTCATAGAAAAGTTTTTTACTGTTGCTCTCGAATTTTTAAATAACCAATTCACCCCCCCCCCCCCCCCCTCTTGGTTAGCCTCAGGACTAGTTCATCAGGGCTTAACATCCCTATCGAACTTTCAAGTGATATCAGAGTGGGATTCAAAAAGTTAAGTTTAAAAACTTTTGAATTTGATCCATGGCTAACTTTGGTAATCATAATACTGCTAAAGGTTATTCAATTACACGACCGCCATTATTTGATAACATTCCTTTTGATTTTTGAAAAACTCATATGTCCATTTTTCTTTAATCAATTGATTATCATATGTGGATGCTTGTTAAGGATAGATACGAACCACCTTTTAGAATGATTAACAATGTGAAAACTGAACTGCCCTTTACTGGCTGGACTTTTGATGATCGTGATTTAGCACAATTAAATGCCAAATGTTTGAACTGCTTTTTCTGTGCTTTAAAATCTGAAGATTACATGTGTGTCTCTACTTGTACGACTGGTAAAGAGATTTGGGATAGATTATGCATCACTTACGAGGATACAACTGAAGTCAAACAGTCTAGGTTCAATATTTTGCTTCATGACTACAAACTTTTTCGCATGAAACCTACTGAAACCATTTCTAAAATGTATACGAGATTCACTTAAATTGTGACTTCTTTGCATGCCTTAGGAAGAAAACTTACAAACTACGAAAGAGTGAACAAAATTCTTAGATATTTACCTTCTTCATATGATGCCAAGATAACTGCAATCACTGAGTCTAAAGATTTGAATACTTACTCTATTGATAGCCTACTTGGATCACTCATTGCTTACGAGCAGGGGGTGAACCAAAGACTGCTTGATGTAGGTGAGAAGAAGAAGGAGAAAACAGTGGCACTGAAGGCCAACGAGAGTGATACTAGTTCTTCCGGGTCTGATAGCGATGACGTCGCCTTGATCACTAGACAATTCTAAAGCTTTCTAAGAAAGAAACACAAGAACTTTTAGAAGTGGAACAAGGGTAAGTCCAACAAAAATTTTAAGGGTTCATCTGACATTGTCTGTTTTGAATGTAGGAAGCCTAGACATATTAAGGCTGATTGTCCTACACTTAAAGCTCACCCAAGTAAGGAGAAGGGTGAGGAGAAACACAAGTTCATGAAGGACAAGAAGTGGATTCAGAAGGTATTCTGGGCAGACTCTGCATCCAACTCCTCTGAGACTGAAGCTGAAGAGGAGGAAACAAATTTGTGTCTGATGGTTGATGATCATCCTGGTTAGTCTGACCAGAAAGAGGTATGTGAGCTTACTTACGATCAGTTACTTAAAATATCTGAAAGAATTCATGCATCGTATAGGAAGCTTAAGAAAACACATGCTAGCCTGAAACTAGAATTTCTGAACTTACAAAAAGAGCATGAAATTTTGATTAAAGATCATTCTACTATTGATTGCAATCACATGTCTTTACTTGATGAGTTTGATGAGTTGAACAAAAAATATTCTGATCTGACTACTGAGCATGATTTACTGAAAACCACGCATGTTGATTTAGAGAAAGCCTTCAAAGAATTAGACAATCTGGCATGTGAAGTGGAGAGTAGCAATAGTTCTTTAAAATTTGAAATTATAAGTTTAAAGAAAGAAAATGAATTTTTGAAAGTTAAGATCAATGCTTTTGAGAAACATGAAACACCTCCTACGTTTGCACAGTTTTATGCACCTCCACCTTTTGTAGAATCTAGTTTAAAATCATCAAAGCATGTTTCATACAAACCTAGGAAGAGGCACTATCACCAACATAGATTAGTTAACCCTTTTCCTGGTGTTAGATGTTTTTCCTGTGGCATGTTAGGACATATTTCCCACACCTGCACTATTCACCGTAGTACACATTAGGTGTGGAGGCCCAAATTGCCTGTTTCACAGAACAGCACACATGCATTGCATTCTTCTTTTCATAAGAAGGAACCCAAACCTATTTGGGTTCCTAAAACTGACGTTTGATGATTATATAGGTGTGCTCTCACACAAGACCTCATGAGAGCATGTAGTACCTGGACAGTGGATGTTCTAGACACATGACTGGAGATGAAAATCAGTTCATTTCGCTGGAGGCCAGGGCCGGAGGCAAGGTTACACTTGGAGATAACACCACCAGGAGGGTGGTAGGTTCAGGTATAATTGGTGATTCAAAGAGTTTTATGATTGATAATATTTTGCTTGTAGATAGACTGAAACACAACTTACTAAGCATCAATCAACTCTGTGATAAAGGATACAGCATCAAATTCCTGCCCACTTGCTGCATTTTAAGCTTAAATGACAAAGTTGTTTTGTAGGGACAAAAGATCAATAATGTCTACAAGCTGGATGTAAGTTACATTAAAGCTAAAAATTCAATTTGCTTAAAAACTGCTACTGATGAGTCTTGGTTGTGGCATAGGAGATTGTGTCATGCCAGTATGAAAACCCTTAGGAGAGTCACCCAAAAGGACTTAGTTAGAGGTGTCCCTAAGCTTAAGTTCACTAAGGACCACCTGTGTGATGCATGTCAGTTAGGGAAGCAAGTCTAGTCCTCCTTTCACTCTGTTAAGGATATTAGCACCTCTAGACCTTTAGAAGTCCTTCACATGGATCTCTTTGGACCCATTAGCATTATCAGCTTAGGGGAAAAGTCTATGGTTTTGTGATTGTTGATGACTACTCTAGGTTCACTTGGATTAAATTTCTGTCACATAAATCTGAGTCATTTAATGAATTTAAGTCCTTCTCCACTTGGATTCAGAGGAAGTTAGGTTGTGAGATCTTGATTATTTATAGTGATCATGGTGGAGAGTTTGAAAATGTGAAGTTTGGAAGTTTCTGTGAGGAGCAAGGGATTAGATATAATTTTTCAGCTCCTAGGACCCCTCAGCAGAACGGGGTAGCTGAAAGGAAGAACAGGACCTTAGTGGAAGCCGCTAGAGCCATGCTTGCTGAGTATTCACTTTCAAAATACTTTTGGGCTGAAGTGGTGAACACTGCCTATTTTGTGCTAAATAGGGTGAATGTGAGATCAAATCTGAACAAGACACCTTATGAGATCATTAAGGGTAGAACTCCAAACCTGTCCCACCTCCATGTCTTTGGCTGTAAGGTTTTCATTCTAAACAACGGAAAATCATCCTTAGAAAAATTTGACCCCAAATCTGATGAAGCAGTGTTCTTAGGCTATTCTAGTGTGGGGAATTCCTTTAGGGTGTTCAATAAGAGGACTTTGATGGTGAAAGAGACAACTCATGTGGTGTTTGATGAATATGATCCTAAGGTGACTAGAGTTGAGAAAGAAGAAGAGGTAGAGGAGATTACCCAAGGGGTTGGAAATGTAAATCTGGAGAAGTGGGTATAACCTTAAACCACACTGCCTAAAGATTGGAGATATTCTTCGAGTCATCCTAAAGAACTGATCTTAGCAGACCCTTCTGAAGGTGTTAGGACTAGGCATAGACTTAGGAAGGAAGTAAATCACTCTGCCTTTATCTCAATGACTGAACCCATCAACATCAATCAAGCCCTTTCGGATGAGTTTTAGATCTTAGCTATACAAGAAGAATTAAATCAATTTATAAGGAATGATGTCTGGGAGTTAGTAGAAAGACCTAGAAATTAAGGTATTGTGAGAACCAAGTGGGTCTTTAAGAATAAGATGAATGATTCTCGTGTGGTGGTTAGGAATAAGGCAAGATTGGTGGCTAAGGGGTATAATTAGGTTGAAGGGATTGAATTTGAGAAGACATTTTCCCCTGTAGCTAGATTGGAAGCCATTAGAGTGCTACTAGCATTTGCCTATTATAAGAGATTTAAGCTATTTCAAATGGATGTTAAGAGTGCCTTTTTAAATGGGGTAATAAAAGAGGATGTTTTTGTAGAACAACCCCAAGGCTTTGAGAGTTCTCAATATCCAAATCATGTTTACAAATTAAAAAAGGCCTTATATGGATTGAAACAGGCACCCAGAGCTTGGTATGAGAGGCTTAGCACATTCCTGTTAGAAAGAGAGTTTATTAAAGGGAGCGTAGACACCACCCTTTTTCTGAGGAGAATAGGGGATGACTTACTCATTGTCCGGATCTATGTTGATGATATAATTTTTGGATCTTCTGATAAATATTTATGTGATGAGTTTTCTAAAACAATGAGTAAGGAGTTTGAGATGAATATGATGGGAGAGTTGTCCTACTTTTTGGGGTTTAACATAAGGCAAATGGATGATGGAACCTTTCTCAATCAATCTAAATACACTAAGGACATTTTAAAGAAATATGAAATGGACAAAGCTAAGCCAATCAACACTCCCATGAGCTCCTCTGTTCAGTTAGATAAGGATTCAAGTGGAAAATCTGTTGATCAGAAGAAGTATAGAGGATAATTAGATCACTGCTTTACCTGACTGCTAGCCAACCTGATATCATGGTTAGTGTTTATCTTTATGCTAGGTTTCAGGCTGATCCTAAAGAGTTCCACCTGACTATTGTTAATTCTCAGATATCTTTTAGGAACCCCAAACCTAGGAATCTGGTACCCTAGGCACAACACCTCTTTTGAGATTATTGGATATTATGATTCTGACTTTGCAGGGTGTAGGGTGGATAGAAAGAGCACTTCTGGAACATATTAATTCATAGGACAATCTTTAGTCTCCTGGTCCAGTAGAAAATAGAACTCAGTTGCACTTTCCACTGCTAAAGCTGAGTACATTGCCTTAGGGAGTTATGTGGCCCAAGTTCTTTGGTTGAAGCAATAAGTTTTGGATTTAGGATTACTTATGGACACAATTTCTGTTCTGTGTGATAATACTAGTGCCATCTGTATCTCTAAGAATCCAATCCAACATTCTAGAACCAAACATATTAATATAAGGCATCACTTCATTAGGAACCATGTTACGAAAGGGGACATTAAGCTACATCATGTAGCAACTGAAAATCAGCTGGCTGACATACTTACTAAACCACTGCGTTTGACTCATTCAGCATTTTGAAGACCAGATTAGGAGTGATTGATATAAATGCTTGATTCTGATGACTGCTGATTTCTAATTTTTCTGATTTTTATTCTATTTCTATTAGTTAGTTGATTGATTTGATTATTTTCTTTCAGTTGTTTTTATTTTTTCCTTTACTGATTTCTGTGTTAGCCTTGGTGTTAGGTTGATTTGAGTATTTATGTTGAGGTAATTTTCTACCTTTTTTTTTTACTGGTTCATCTCTTTTATCTACTATTTTATGCTTTTCAAAATCTGATCACTACTCGCTACTTTTGATAAACTGGACTTCTGACTGAGAGTTTTACCTTATTTTTATTTGGAAGCTGGTAAGTAGTGATTGATTCCACTGAATCTGTTAAAGGGAAGAAATATTGATGATTATTTCTCTTCCTCTAACTCCTTTACTGGTGTATTATTTCTTTTGGATAAATATCCTCTTCAAAATTAAAATATTAGTTTTTGAAATAGAGATTTATTTTATCTTTCTACAGTAATCTACCTCATATGAATAGTGTTTTCAAAGTCTTGAGTCATTATTATGATTTTCTAAACCAAGTGATTGCACTTATCACACGACATATGATTTTATTTTGTGAATTACTCGTCCTTACTGTGGAGAGCATCTCCTATGTCTGGATGGTAATTTTACAGCTAACATCCTTTAACGATTTTGAGAGGGAGAAAGCTTACAAAAGATGCACAGTGCGCCAAATAAATTAAAAAAGAGGCACAAAATAAGCCCAAAACTGAAAAGATGTGAAATGTCGTCAAATTAAAAGATACACAAAGTGTATCAAAAATCAAAAGATGCGTAAAGCGCCAATCAAATTGAAAAAGATGCACAAAATGAGCCCAAATCAAGCTTTCTTCCCTTTCGGATCGTTAAATGTCTTAGAAAAATTCGTGCGCCACTTAATATTTTCAAAAACTTGAGTTTGAAAATCCTTATTTCTGATTTATTACTTTGGAACACTATTATATCAGATATTTTTCTGGAACGAGGCTTAAAAGGATCTCTTTTCAAATCTAATTTCTTTTCTTCTGAATTGGATTTTTTTGTTTTGAAAGGAATTTGCATCTATAAGGTGTCCGAGGTAGGAGTTACGAAAGTCAATTTTCTAACTTTTTTTAGATTTTAGCACTGTTAATCGTCTTCTTATTGGTTTTTGAATTTAAAATCAAGGGAAAATTCCTTTTACTAGAGCTGATAAAAAAAAAGGGAGCAGTAAGTCTTGCATTTTTTGAATTCTACGGGTTTTACTATTTGGTGTCCTCCTCTTTTTTGTGATGTCAAAAGAGGGAGTCAGTTGTAGTAGTTTTTGTTCTTGATTTCAGTTATAGTAGTTTTTTTGTTCTTGTCTTGTGTTGGTTACTTCATGTGTAGGTGTGTGTCCTGTACTATTCTGGTTGTTCAATAAAGTTTGAAGAAATTTGGTTTTTAATCTCCTAGTTCTTTTATTTTTTAAACTACTGCACATATATTTGCCATCATCAAAAAGGGGAAGATTGTTGCAAATCTGGTTTTGATGATAAAAAAATATATTTCTATTGTGTTTTGCTTGGCTAACCCATTTCAGGTACAAAAGATCAAGAGCAACTCAAGCCAACTCAAGATCGAGTCCAAGTGTGTCCAAATGTACTGTTTTCCTTTTCTTGAGTCAATTATAATATAACTAATCCCCTAGCTAAGTAACCTTACACACACACACTCAGGGGGAGAGCTTGAGTGAATTAGAGTTTCTGTTCAATTTTTGTTCAGATCATCCTGGACGATCAAGTAAAAATAGAAACCCTAATTAGGGCAACCAAGTTAACTGTGTCTGATTAAGTAGATCATCTAGGATGATACATACATCATATGGGACGATATACTCAAATCAGATATTCTTAGCTGCCAGATCAAGTTGGGCAAGTTTTATTTTATAGATTTGATCTGATTATCCCGGACAATACATGTATCATGCTGGACGATCCAGTACAATCATGCCTAAATTAGTCTGGTAATTAAGGAAAGTAATTAATATTTAATTGATACGATCATATCGTTCGGAATGATTGCAAGATTGACTGGGACGATCAGGATCCTCTAGTGTGTTTCAGCTGTACGTCTAGAGCTGTCATCAAGACAATTTTGGCCCTTTTTAAACTAATCGTCCCGGACGATATCCGTATCATCCTGGACGATCAAGTTATTTTTGGATCGTCCAACACAAGTTCCTCTGGACGACCAGAGCGGTCTTCTGGATAAAATTCCTGGATTTACACTAATCGTCCCGAACGATCGCAGAATCGTATGGGACGATCTGAATAATTTTTTCTACTGATCGTCTAAAAGAGCTATATCGTCCAGGCTGAAATAGCTGATTTTGAACTAATCATACATGACGATATTTAGATCATCCTGGATGATTCTTGTCGACTAGTTGAGATTTAGGGCAATTTTAGAGCCCTCCTTTAAAAGATATTTTTCTTCAAACAAGAAAAATCTTTTGCCACTTTCCTTTCCAGAGAAACCCTAGAGAGAGAGAGTTTGGGAGAGAGAGAGAGGATCTTGTAAGGGGGAGTTCGTGAGGGGTTCACGAAGGTTGCTCCAAGCAAGGATCAGAGTAATCTTCTATGCTCGTCATCTCTGGTCTTGTTAGTGTTTCTTGGGAGGATCGTCGACAAGAAGATCTGGGTTCTCTGCCCGCTTCAGGAGGAAGCAAAAGGAGTTCAGGTTCTCTGCCTGCTTCAAGAGGAAGCGAAAGGAGTCTGATGTTCTCTGCCTGCTTCAGGAGGAAGTGAAAGGAGGTTAGGTTCTCTGCCTCACCGTGTCGGCGAAAAGGAGTTTTTGTACAGACTTCTCCGTCTTGCTGTGGGAGCAAAAGGAGAGACACTTTGAGTTAGTGCAATACCCGGAGGGGAGGCTCCGGGGTGTGGACGTAGGTCAAGTTGACCGAACCACTATAAAAATCTGGTGTGTTCTTTCTGATTACTTTCTACACTTTAATTTTCTGTGATTATCTGCTTGGGTGAAATTTATGTTTAATCTTTTCGTTTGAGTATTTACTTGTTTCTGCTGCATATCATAGAAAAGTTTTTTACTGTTGCTCTCGAATTTTTAAATAACCAATTCACCCCCTCTTGGTTAGCCTCGGGACTAGTTCATCAGGGCTTAACATCCTTATCGAACTTTCAGATAGGATAAACATCGCACCATTCTATCCCTCACTACCTGCTTTATCATGGTTGAGATTGATTTTAATATAGCTAATTTGATTATTCAATATATTGGAAACCTTACCTGCATTAGAGATTTTAGAAATGAGCAAAAGCCAAATTTTAAATTAGGTCATATCATTGCCTATGTTCTGGATTAAAATACAATCTTTAATTTTTTGCACCACTTGATCATCTTCCAATCTTCTATTCAAATAGCTCCTTCTACGTCTTTTATATTGCTCATCACCAAAATGTTCATTATGTGGACCTCGAGCTAGAGGAGGCAGAGGGAGGTTCAGCACCAGCTCTTGCACCAACACCTATACACCATCCTTCTTGATATGAGACACTAATTCAAATATTTGATCAGATGCAAACTCACTTCGATGCTTACGTCATAGAGCAGCATCAGTAGAATGAGACTTATATGGCATGGTTTGGAGAGCAATTTGAATTCCTTCAATGATACTTTCAGCCACCTCCACCACCACCATCTGATCAGGAATCTTCTTATTTTTAGCATGTATGGTTTATTATAGTTTATGTTTATATTTTTCTTTTCATTATCCTATTTGTTTTATTTTTATTATTATTCTTAGTCATTCCTCCTTTTTGGTGATGTTAAAACAGGGAGTAGAATATTCTTGGTAGGCTGTATCTTTACTTTGCTATGATTAGTCTAGTTTTTGTTTATTTCTTGTTCATGATAATGTGTTGCTCTCTTATTCATGATTATGTGTTGTTCTATTTCTTCTCATTCATTCCTTTAAAAAAAACTCCCTATTTTCAAAAAAACGCAACAAGGGGGAGTTTAGGATATAGCAAAATTAATTTGAAATCATAACCAATATTATTTGTCATCATAAAAAAGGGAGAGATTGTTGCAAATATGGACCCAAATCTTATTATTTTGATGATAACAAACATTATTAGGTTATCAACTAAATCATTTGCTATTGTTATTATTATTTTATATCTATTCTTGTACATTAACATTTCAGGTTTGTCGTACACCATGCAAAGTGATCAACTTAAGACTGGGTAGATTAGGTTTAAGTTTCTTTAAGAGTTTATATTTTTACTTTTATTTAATTCTATATTTCTTGAGTCAAAGTCTTATATTTGGTGGATGCTAACTTGGTGACCGTGCACACACATAGAGGAGTGAGAAAATGAGAAAATTAGGAGTGTAATTTATTTGAACTAATCATACCATGCCATCCATATCGTACTGCATTATCAGCTATTCAAAAAATTATTGTAATGGCTAATTGGCCTAATTAAAGTTTTTTACTCATCGTACTATATGATCCACATCATACATGATCGATAGAAATTATGATCTCAGCCGCCAATCATATTTTAGGTGATATTTAACAATTCAAAATGTGTCTTAATCATATCGTACGATACTCATCATACTATACGATATAATCAAATCTTGCCTAATCTAATCCTATAATTAGGGGATCAAATTTGGATTAATTATTTTAGTCCGATCATACTATACAATTAGATCTATTATACTATACGACTCAATCTCTATATGGGATGATAATTAATCACCACTGATTGTACAGGATGATAATCCAATTTGATTGAACTAATCTTACTGGATGATTCTATATATTATACTGAATGATCAGCTTAGATACTTGTATTGATCGTATAACACCTTATTCTTTATATAATGCTAACATGACTATTTGAACTAATCGTATTATACGATCAGTGTCAATATAATTGAATTATTAGGGCTTTTTTATGAAGCCTTATATTTAAGCTCTCTTAATAGAATTATTATAAGTCTTTGGCTGTTGGGTTTTCTGGAGAGAGAGCTTTGAGAGAGATCTTGGAGATCTTTGGGAAGGAGAAAGGAGAGTTTGTGTGTGAGGGAGGAGTGTGAGGGGTTTCCACACAGTTGCTCCGAGCAAGCTTCTACCTTATTTCCTCTCAGTGTCTTGCTTGATTTCTTGGGTAGCTCTGGGAAGAAGAACGTCAGCCTAAAACTATCGAGGTTCTTTGCATTCACTAGGAGGGTGAAAAAGGATTTCTAGGTTCTCTGTCTTCACCAGGAGGGTGAAAAGAGGTCAATGTTCTCTTCCACACCGGGTTGGTGAAAGATTGTAAGGGCTTCTCCGCCTAGTTGTGGGGCTCAAGGAGAGACACAAAAGTTTTAGTTCAATACTCAGGGAGGAGGACTCCGGGGAGTGAACATGGGTCATTATTTGACCAAACCACTATAAAATACTGGTGCGTTCATTCTGAGTTCTACTTTTGGAAATTTACTTTTTTGCACTTTTTTTATTGAAAATTCAATATTAAAAAAATGTATGGTTGATGATATATTGATTGAGCAACACATCATCACCATAGTAATAAGTTTTGTTCCGTTAACTTGCTACTGCATTGGGTGAAAACATTGTTTATTTTTAAGTTATTAAAAAATCATACAAAATTATTTTGTGTTAAAGAAATTTTTAAAACAATCAATTTAACCCCCCCCCCCCCCCCCCCCCCCCTCCTTTGGTGTGCCTAGCGATAGTTCAACAAGGCTTAACATTTTTTAAATTTAAATATAAATCAAGGGATAATTGCTAGGTAACTCGTGCCTACGAGGCTATTAATTTAGCCCCAAGGTGGGTGAAATAAATCTCACGGTACTGGTATAACAAAGGAAATTATCATTTGACTCAAAAAATTAATAATGAATCGTT
This sequence comes from Dendrobium chrysotoxum, assembly GCA_019925795.1. Taxonomy (NCBI): domain Eukaryota; kingdom Viridiplantae; phylum Streptophyta; class Magnoliopsida; order Asparagales; family Orchidaceae; genus Dendrobium; species Dendrobium chrysotoxum. The sequence goes on from CM034314.1 coordinate 69,138,908, forward strand.
AATATACTAAAGCTTTCATACACTTTGCTTGCTTCCATTTAGACGGCAAAGGTGTATTGAATTTTATAGCATAAGGACTTAAATAGTTAATTAAAATCAAAGACTTTTAGAGAACTAATAATTAATTATGTTGCAACCCAGGATCCCAAGCACTTGATTTTGATGATGACAAATAATACTTACTGAATTAATATAGTCTTCCTTGAAAATTATAAATGTTTATTCTTGTCTGTGAGCACTAACATTTCAGATAAGATACAAACCGCTCAAGACTGCTGGAGACTTAAGACTGTGTAGAATAGGATGTACAAAAACTTGTGTTTTTATTTACTTTAATTTTTTTTGTTGAGTGTGCCACAAAAGCATGTATGTAAAAGGAGTGACCATGCACACACACACAGGGGGAATTTTTTTTAAGGAGAATTTTTTTTTACAAAGCAAATTATACTGTACGGTATGTCATTAATACTTAGGCTAACGGTTAATTCTAAATGACTAGTTTTATGAACTAATCGTACTGTACGATTGTCATCGTACTGTATGATTTGTTTCTACTCAAAAACCCTAGCCGCCAGAATAACTTTGGTATGATTTTAATTTTGATTTTCTAAACTAATCGTACTATATGATACCTATCATATTGTACGATCATTTCAAATCATGCCAAAATTATCTCTCGTAATCAGAAAATTAAATCTTGGTTTCTTAATTAATTGCATTCATACTGTATGATATGCATCATACTGCACAAACGACAGAGACGATTTCAATCATCCTATAGATCATACCAGACGCAACCAAGATTTTTAATACTTTTCATCCCAGACGATATTTATATCGTACCTGACGATGACCTGAAAATAAACTATTCGTACTGTACGAAGGAAACAATGTGGGACGATGGACAGAGACAAATTCGTTCATCCCAGAGATCGTCCCATACGAACAGTTGAAAAATAACATGATCATCCTGTACGATCTTCGGATCGTACTGTATAATGTTCGTAAAATTTATGAATTGTTCATCAGCTCTCGTACTGGACGAAGCTGTTTTTAAACTGATCATACTGTACGATGTTATATCGTATTATACGAACAGCGTCATATGAATTAAATTTTTAGGGTTTTCAGAAGCCTGATTTAACAAGAAATTTTTCTTAGAAATGGTGTTGTTGATATTCTATCTTGCTGCTATAAGGAGTGAAGATAGAAGAAGGTACTCTTGAGAGGGAAGCTTTTTGAAGAGATCCAGGGTTTATGAGAGGAAGGAGAAGGTGAGCTTGAGCGTGAGGGAGAAGGAGTGTGAGGGGATCACACGATTGCTCCAAGCTAGCTGTACGCTTACTCCTCCTATGGCCTTGGTGAGTCGTGTGAAAGTTCTCTAGGGAAGAGAGGCTTCAAGGTCAACATCTTTAAGGTACTCTACCGTCTCCAAGAGGGAGAAAAAGGGGAAGGTTTGCTACTATCACCAGGAGGGTGACATAGCATCTGGTATTCCGCCACATCGGGGAGGTGAAAGTGAGTCTTGTAAAGGCTTCTACGCCTTGCTGTGGGAGCAAAAGGAGAATCAACTTTTAGTAGTGCAATTCTCAGAGTGGAGGACTCCAGGGAGTGGACGTAGGTCAAGTGACCGAACCACTATAAAAATTTCTGGTGTGCTTTTTTATTTTTACCGTATTTTATTTTTCACGCATTTATTTAATGTCCTAATTGCTTGGTGAAAATTTTGATTTTGATTTTGTATTGTAAGATTTATAATTGTGTCACCAATATTGTAGTTGTGAACGAATCATTAGCTTCCACATTCTACTTGTTAAGTTGTTATTTTAAAAATCCAAAAAAATTAGAACTCCTGTTTAGGATTAATTTTTTAAAATATCAATTCACCCCCCCTCTTGGTGCATCTCATACTTTCAAGTGGTATCAGAGCGGGGTTTCAAAATAGTATTTTAGAAAATCTAGAAACATAAGATCTGTGGCACATTTTGGTAACCGTAACACTGTAGAGGATTATTCTATAACCTGCCTACCTTTATTTGACAATATACCGTTTGATGTCTAGAAAATTCGTATGACTATATTTTTACAGTCAATAGACTATTGCATGTGGATGTTGGTTCAAGAAGGTTACTCTGCACCATTTCGTATCTTGAATAGCATTAAAATTGAATTATCTTTTAATGAATGGAGCAATGAGGATAGAGAATTCACACAATTAAATGCTAAGTCCCTGAATTATTTTTTTTTTGCACATTAAAATCAAAAGATTATATGCGAGTATCTACTTATAGTACTGGTAAGGAGATTTGGGATAGATTGTGTATCACGTACGAAGGAACCAATGAGGTTAAACAGTCTAGGCTAAACATACTTTTACATTATTATGAACTTTTTTGTATGAAATCTAGTGAGACTATATCTGAAATATACACTAGGTTTACCCAGATAGTGACATCTTTGCATGATTTAGGAAGAGAGTTATCAAATTTTAAAAACGTTAATAAGATACTGAGATGTTTACCTAGCTCCTATGATGTAAAAATTACTGCAATAACTGAGTCCAAAGATTTAAATATTTATTCAATTGATAATTTACTTGGATCGCTCATTGCCTACGAGCAAGGAGTGAGTCAAAGGCAAAGTGATGCAGGTAAAAAGAAGGAGCGAACTGTGGCTCTAAAAGTAAACAATTCTGAAAGTGACAGTTCTAAAATGGAGGAAGATGATGACATAGCCTTGATGACTCGTTAGTTTAAAAATTTTTTGAAAAGAAAGCAATGGCGTCATCAAAGCAATTGGAATAAAGGTAAAAGCTCAAATAATACTAAAGTTGCATCTGACATAATTTGCTTTGAGTGCAGGAAATCAGGTCATCTCCGAGCTGATTGCCCCAACATTAAGACTCATTAAACCAAGGAGAAGGGCGAGAAAAGGTCAAAATTTAAGAAGGGAAAATTTAAGACACAGAAAGCTTTTTGGGCCGACTCTGCTTCAGAATCATCAGAAGAAGAAGCAGAGGATGATGTAACAAATTTATGTCATATGATAAATGATAAACTTGATCAATCAGATCAAGATTAGGGATGCTCTCACAAAAGACCTAGTGAGAGCATGTGGTACCTAGACAATGGCTGCTCGAGACACATGATTGGAGACGTGAAGCAGTTCATGACACTGGAGGCCAGGTCAAAAGACAAGGAGACTTTAGGAGATAACACCACCAGAAAAGTGGTGGGCTTAGGTATCATTGGAAATTCTAAAAATTTTATTATTGAGAATGTTTTGTTAGTTGAAGGCTTAAAACACAATCTTTTAAGCATAAGTCAACTATGTGACAAGGGATTTGATATAAAATTTCTTTCTAACAAATGCATGATTAGCTTAGACAATAAACCTGTGTTAGAAGGAAAATGAATGAATAATATTTATATGTTGAATCAAAATTACATTAAAAACTCAAATCCATTATGTCTGAAAATAATAGCTGATGACTCTTGGCTATGGCATAGGAGAATATGCCATGCTAGCATAAAAACACTTAGGAACATCACTCAGAAAGACCTAGTTAGAGGCATACCTAAGTTAGACTTTACTAAGGACCATCTATGTGATGCCTGCCAATTAGAAAAATAAGTGAAATCATCATTTCATTCAATCAAGGAAATCAATACCACTAGGCCACTAGAAATTCTTCACATGGACCTATTCGGACATGTTAGTATAGCTAGCCTAGGAGGGAAATCTTATGGATTTGTAATAGTGGATGACTACTTTAGGTTTACTTGGATAAAATTCTTAGCGCATAAGAGTGAGTCATTTGAAGAATTTAGAACTTTATCCACTTGGATTTTAAGGAAATTAGGATGTGTAATTTCAACAATCCATAGTGATCATGGTGGAGAATTTGAGAACGATAAGTTTGAATCATTTTATCAAGAGATAGGAATAGAACATAATTTCTCTGCCCCTAGGACTCCCCAATAAAATGAAATAGCTGAAAGAAAGAATAGAACCTTAGTTAAAGTTGCTAGGGCAATGTTAGCTGAATACACTCTTCCTAGATATTTTTGGGCAAAAGCAGTGAATACTGCTTGTTATATTCTAAATAGGGTGAATGTTAGATCCAAACTTAATAAGACACCCTATGAATTGCTTAAGGGTAGAACACCAATCTTTCTCACTTACATGTTTTTGGATGCAAATACTTTATCTTAATTAATGGTAAGTCACCCTTAGAAAAATTTGATCCTAAATCTGATGAAGGTGTCTTCTTGGGCTACTCATTTATAGGTAAAGCCTATAGAATCTTTAATAAGAGGACCCTTGTAGTAGAAGAGTCTACCCATGTGGTATTTAATGAATTAGATAAGATCTCTGAACCTAATCATGAAGAAGAAGAAGTTGAGATTATTCAGGGAGTAAAAACTATTTCCATAGAGAATAGAGCAGAACCTTAGGAGTAATTGCCTAAAGATTAGAAATATTCTTCTAGTCATCCTAGAGAATTGATCCTAGGAGACCCATCAGAAGGTGTGAAAACTAGGTATGGAGTTAGGAAAAAGTTAGTCATTCTGCATTTATTTTGATGATTAAACCCACCAACATAGATCAAGCTTTGGAAGATGAATTTTGGATCTTAGCAATGCAAGAAGAGCAAAACTAATTTTTTAGGAATGATGTGTGGGAATTAGTCAAGAGACCTAAAGAATAAAGTGTGGTTGGAACTAAGTGGGTTTTTAAAAATAAGATGAATGACTCTGGAATAGTAGTGAGAAATAAGACTAGATTAGCAGTAAAGGGATATAACCAAATTGAGGGAATAGATTTTGAGGAAACCTTTGCACCTGTAGCCAGATTAGAAGCCATAAGAGTACTCTTAGCTTTTGCTTGCTTCAAGGGTTTGAAATTATATCAAATGGATGTTAAGAGTACTTTTCTAAATGGGATAATCAAAGAAGATGTTTATGTTAAACAACCCCTCATATTTGAAAACTTACAATTTCCAAATCATGTGTTTAAATTGAAAAAGGCACTATACGGGTTAAAGCAAGCACCTAGAGCCTGGTATGAAAGACTTAGTACATTCCTACTAGATAGAGGCTTTGTTAAGGGTAGTGTGGACACCACTATCTTCTTAAAAAGGGTAGGAGATGAGATACTCAGTGTTCAGATTTATGTAGATGACATCTTGTTTAGATCTTCAGATAAAACCTTATGTGATTAATTTTCAAAAATAATGAGTGACGAGTTCAAAATGAGTATGATAGGAGAACTTAATTACTTTCTTGGATTTAGTGTAAAATAGATGGAAGGTGGAACATTTCTTAGCCAATCTAAGTATATCAAGGATATTCTAAAAAAGTATGAAATGGATAATGCTAAGGCCATGAATACTCCCATGAGTTTTAACATCCAATTAGAAAAAGATTCAAATGAAAAATTAGTAGACCAGAAGAAGTATATGTAAATAATTGGATCACTTCTCTATTTAACTACCAACAGACTGGATATAATGTTTAGTGTATGTCTCTGTGCTCGATTTTAAGTTAACCCAAAAGAATCTCACATGACTACTATCAAAAGAATTCTTAGATATCTACTAGGCATCCCAAACATAGGAATTTTGTATCCTAGACACAACACTACTTTTGAAATCTTAGCACACTCAGATTTAGATTTTGTAGGATATAGAGTAGATAGAAAAAGCACCTCTGGTACTTATCAATTCATTGGACAATCCTTAGTTTTATGGTCCAGTAGAAAATAAAATTTGGTAGCCCTCTCAACAGATAAAGCAGAATATATAGCGGTAGGAAGCTGTGTTGCTCAAGTTCTATGGTTAAAATAATAACTTTTAGATCTTAGACTACATGTAGGAATCATCCCAATAATGTGCAATAACACTAATGCAATTTGCATATCTAAAAATTCAATTCAGGACTCACGACCAAAGTATATAGATATTAGACATCACTTCATAAGAGATCATGTAGCCAAAGGAGATATTGAATTGTACCATATTACTACTAAAGATCAACTAGCTGACATTTTCTCAAAACCACTAGCTTATGAGACCTTTAGTATATTGAGAATAAAATTAGGTGTTATAGATATACATGCTTAATTAAAATAAAAATTAAAAAATTAAAAAAAAAATGTGTTTGTGTGTTTTCTGTCTGTGTTGTTTTAATTTAAAAAAAGGGGGTTTCCTAATCCTCTCACAGTCAACTTGCTGATACCCAACCTTGGATTCCTCTATACATCATACTGTATGATTTACTATCGTACTGTACGATCCTTACTAATACACAGATCACAGCCTTCAATTCCATCAACGGTCTAGATATGTCTGATATTATATACATCGTATTGTACGAACCACCCATCGTATTGTACGATACATATTATTGATCATCGTACTGTACGAAGCACCACTCGTATTATACGATCCACGTGTCATTTTAGATTGGGACGAATTTAAACTCGATCAGTACGATCATTATTGTTGTTCGTACTATACGAACACCTGTTCGTACAGTACGAACAGGTGTTCATACTGTACGATCATTTAGTCAAAAGTCGTTCAGATGACTCCTCAGGATGAACAACCTTTCTCTCTAGATCATCCAGTACAATACTTATCATACTGTATGATTTGACCACTTTTTCTAATAAGTCGTCCAGATGAATTAAATTCCCTGATCGTACTGTACGATCCCATATTGTACTGTACGATCACCAGAAAATCTATAAAATGGAGGGATTCTATGGATCATTTCACTCACTTCTCTTCCAAATTCCAAATCCCTTCAAGTTTTTAGTTTTATGGCTGGTGGAAGTAAACGAGGCAGACTGATTGAGGGGAGCTCCTCCTCCTCCTGACGGTTCAATGACCATTTTCTTTCTGCCATGGATGAAAAAGCATACAATAAATTCAAAGAGGCGAAGATCACTCCTTCCCGTATGCTTAATCAAGCCGCTCTTAACTTTGAGGTCATGAATCTCTTTGCCTCCATAACTCTCCAATTTCTTCTTACCTTGGCCTTTCCATTTCACTCTGAACTCCTCTATGAATTCCTAGCCAACCTTAAGATTAACTTAGAATGGACAACCCTAACTTCCTTTATCGGCAAACGCCATATCGTTATCACTAATGACGACATAGCTGAATATATTGGACTCTCCACTGAAAGACCTCATCCCCAATCTCTACTCACTAATGACTATGATTGGACCTCAGTCAACATGCTACTTAGAAATATACCCACTAATCAACACCTACCACTTATCCAAAGTCTCAATCAAAATGCCCGCATTATCCAGTATGTTCTTTACACATCCATAATACCCAAAGCTGGAGATCACATACACATTATCCCACTTCTATCTGTGATCACTTAGTTAATCATGTCAGCCACCAAATTCGATGAAGCTCAAATGATCTTAGACTATATTCATACCTTGGCTGCTATCCGATATCCCAGTGCCCGAAGAAAATAAAATCTTGCCTTAAGACATGTCCTTGGATACATCCTGGATGCTAAGTATCAACTCCAATATCCTATCCCTCCGAATAATCTTCCTATCTTCTACACAGATGCCTCTTTTCGTATTTTATTCCATTGGGGGCTACACACGCTGATCCCGATTTTGATGAAAAAAAGGTTGCTGCTCCTACAAAAGTACCTCCACCACCACCAATATAACCACCTGGACCTACCTACCCTACCTACCCTTAGGATGACATTATTCAATTAATTGATTGCCTAAAAACTAGACTAGATTATCACATTGATCAACAACACCGCCAGCATGAAGATGACATGTGATGGTTTGGGAATTGCTTCACCTCAATAGATCACCAGTTCGCATCCCTCCATCAGCACTTTCAGCCACCTCCACCACCACCACCTCTGGATCAGGGTCCTGACTTTTGAGTGCTTCAGTTTGTTTGTGTTATGTAGTACTTCCTTCTATTCTGTTTGTGTTTAGTTTTTCTTGTGTGCCGTGTGTTCTTCCCTTTTTACTGTTGTCAAAAGGGGGAGAAGGTGATGTTATGATGTTTTATGCTATGATTATGTAGTAGTTCCATGTTACATGATTTATATGTTATACTCATATTTTTATTGTTGGTGTTTTTATCATATATGTTGTCAATCCTGTTATGTTCTGCTTTTGTTTAAATTAAAAAAAATAAATTTTTTTATCATCATTATCTAAGTGAGGGGGAGTTAAAGATAAAAAATATCTATCTTGCTCATTCAGTAACATTATTTGACATCATCAAAAAATAGTAGATTGTTGTAATCCAGGATCCTGAGCACTTGATTTTAATGATGACAAATAATACTTACTGAATTAATATGGTCTTCCTTGAAAATTATAAATGTTTATTCTTGTCTATGAGTACTAATATTTCAGGTAATATACAAATCGTTCAAGACTGCTGGAGACTCAAGACTGGGTAGAATAGGATATACAAGAACTTGTATTTTTATTTTCTTTAATTTTTTTATTGATTCTGCCACAAAGCATGTATGTAGAAGGAGTGACCATGCACACATACACAGGGGGAATTTTTTTTTAAGGAGAATTTTTTTTTACAAAGCAAATCGTACTGTATGATTTTCAATCATACTGTATGATATGTCATTAATACTCAGGCTAATGGCTAATTCTGAATGACTAATTTTGTGAACTAATCATACTGTATGATTTATTTTTACTCAAAAATCCTAACTGCAAGAATAACTTTGGTAAGAGTTTAATTTTAATTTTTTGAACTAATTGTACTATACGATACCTATCGTACTATATGATCATTTAAAATCTTGCCAAAATTATCTTCCGTAATCAGGAAATTAAATCTTGGTTTCTTAATTAATTGTATTCGTGCTGTACGATATGCATCGTACTGTACGAACGATAGAGATGATTTCAATCATCTCGTAGATCATATCAGATGAAACTAAAGTTTTTTGTACTATTCATCCCAGATGATATTTATATCGTACTGGATGATGACCTGAAAATGAACTATTCGTATTGTACGAAGGGTACAGTGCGGGACGATGGATAAAGACAAATTCGTTCATCCCAGAGATCGTCCCGTACGAACAGTTGAAAAATAACATGATTATCCTGTACGATCTTCGAATCGTACTGTACGATGTTTGTAAAATTTGTGAACTATTCGTCTGCTCTCATAATGGATGAAGCTATTTTTTAACTGATCGTACTGTATGATGTTATATCGTAATGTACGAAGAGCGTCATTAAAATTAAATTTTTAGGGTTTTCAGAAGCCTGATTTAAAAAGAAATTTTTCTTAGAATTGGTATTGTTGATGTTCTATCTTGCTGCTGTGAGGAGCGAAGATAAAAGAAGGTACTCTTGAGAGGGAAGCTTTTTGAAGAGATCCAGGGTTTATGAGAGGAAGGAGAAGGTGAGCTTGAGCATGAGGGAGAAGGAGTGTGAGGGGATCACACGGTTGCTCCAAGCTAGCTGCACGCTTGCTCCTCCTGTGGCCTTAGTGAGTCTTGTGAAAGTTCTCTAGGGAAGAGAGGCTTCAAGGTCAACATCTTCAAGGTACTCTGCTGTCTCTAGGAGGGAGAAAAAGGAGAAGGTCCACTACCGTCACCGGGAGGGTGCATAACGTCTGGTATTCTGCCACACCCGGGAGGTGAAAGTGAGTTTTATAAAGGCTTCTCCGCCTTACTATGGGAGCAAAAGGAGAGTCAACTTTTAGTAGTGCAATTTTCGGAGTGGAGGACTCTGGGGAGTGGACGTAGGTCAAGTGACCGAACCACTATAAAAATTTTTGGTGTACTTATTCTATTTTTATCGCACTTTATTTTTCACGTATTTGTTTACTATCTTAATTACTTGGTGAAAAATCTGATTTTGATTTTGTATTGTGAGATTTGTAATTGTGTCACCAATATCGTAGTTGTGAATAAATCATTAGCTTCCACATTCTACTTGTTAAGTTTTTATTTTAAAAATCCAAAAAAATTAGAACTCCTGTTTAGGATTAATTTTTTAAAATACCAATTCACCCCCTCCCCCCTCTTGGCGCATCTCATACTTTCAAATTAACCTCAATATTTAAAATTCTCTATAAAATGAACACTAAGACATTAAGACTTAAATTTAAATTAAAACTTCCCTCAACCTAAAACAAACCAAAATTAGTGTAAAAGGGTTTTAAATAACAACCAACTTACGGTATATCCAAACCAAATAGATTGTTACACACAATGTAGTTTTCTTGCTAGGATAACCAACTCAAGTTTTAATCCTGGTTGTTATTCTTTCCAGTGTTTTATTTATTATGTGTTTTCCTCTTTTCCCTATGACATGAATTGATGCAGATTTATATGTAAAATACGGGTTGGTTATCATGATTTGATATGATTAGTTTTGCAATGCTTATGTTGTGTTGTTATTTCTCCGTGACTAGTGATGGGATTTAGATTTTCCTAGGTCAGGAATAATCTAGACGTTAACAAATTTTCTATAGGTGGATATGCTTATGCAGAGCTAAAAAGGGGGTTAATTAAAATATAATTAATATATTTTCTACAGGTTCTTTAATTATGTAGCCCCCTAAAAATTAAAAGCATCGTCAAGTGAATGTGTTGGTTTAAAAGTATGCAATTGATTATACATATATGCTTGAGATTTTTGTGATTGATTTTATATGAACTACTTTCGATAACCTAGTAGGTGTATAAACTCTTTTAATTTTTATGGATGTAATTATAATTTTAAAAGAAAGGTTATGAAAGTTCTAAAGTGAAGCATTTCATACACCCAAATTGGAATCCAAAGAAGAACGAGACATCCCTTAGGGGAGAGTTCTTTTCAGTTGGAGGCCTAAATTTGGATAATTTGGGATATAAAGAGGAAAAAACATCCATTAAGAGCCATCACTTAAGGGGAGTTTCTTTTCATTTGGATATCCAAATCTGACAGATCTAAGGAGCCCGAAGAAGGAAGCTAAAGAAATAAAGATGAAAATTGCTTCACTTTAAAAGAACTTGCGTCATTCCATATATATAGAATCTAGGTTATTGTTGTTGGAGGCTAGCCACCCTTAAATTTAGCAGACACTAGCTTGTACATTAAGTGGCATTTGCCATATACACCTTTTGAGATTTAATAATCTTTTGATGTTTGTTTAAATTATTTGCATAGTAAAAATTATATGGTTTTCATAGGTTTGTTAATCGCGTGCCTTTTTTTAGCCTAGATCTTGGTAGGCTCTTAAGGATAAAAGATTTTTTTACTTGTAATAAAATAAATAGAAAAATCTCACATAGAAGGATAAACGCTCCTAAGAGTAAGCTCAAGCATGTCGAGGGATTTTCATGCATCATATCTTTCCTTCTCTCCATGTTTAGGCAACTCCTCGCTTGTGGATCGTGAGAGACCACCTGACCTATTAGGGTGAAGTTCTGTCTAGGGGATATTGTGCTCTCTAGAAAAAAAATCTACTTTCTAATACTTTTTAAAGTTCACTATATATAATTTTTTTTACATAAAAGGTTAATTTGCATACATTAAATTAGAAACAAATTAAAATTAATTAAAAGTTAATTTCTTCAAGAATAATCCGACCATTCATAAGTAGAGGTGCCATTTAGGAGATTCTCTAGATATCAGCCCTAAATTCTCAAAAACTTAAATAATAGCCTACCCATCTTTCATAAAGACTAGATATTATGGTTTTGAAATGCCTGGGTAGTTTAACTAGCTTTCCAATGCAGGCTAATGTAAGTTTGGAATTGCACTTCATTAACTAGGTTTAGTTTACTATTATATAGTGCCAAACTTATATTTAGGTTCTGGGGTGGATATTTTTCCTCTTCTCATATTATTTTCTTCTTTATGGATGGCTTATCAGGATACAACCAAATCAAGATGGCCCTAGAAGATGAGAGAACCATTGCATTTAGAGCTCCTATAGAGGTCTTCTATTATAAGGTGATGTTATTTAGTCTCAAACATATTGACGCAACCTACCAATGGGCTATGACTTAAATCATTAATGAACTTATTCATAATCAAATAGAATGTTATATCAATTATTTAGTAGTCAAAAGTAAGGTCAAAGAGGCTTATCTATATGACTTAAGAATTATCTTTAAGCAGTTGTGCCGCTATGACTTCAAAATGAATCCCTTAAAGTGTGCCTTTAATGTCACTTTAGGGAAGTTTTTGGGCATTATAGTGAGGCACCGTGGAATTAAAATTGATCATGTTAAGATTGAAGCCATCTTAAATATGCAACCTCCTCAAAGCCTTACTCAGTTAAGGTCTCTTAAAGGTAGGTTAGCATACATAAGAAGGTTCATTACCAATCTCTCTAGAAGATGTCAACCATTTTATATCCTAGCTAAAAATAATTCTAAATTTATATGGGATAAGAAATGTCAAAATTCCTTCGAGAATATTAAGTAATATCTAGTAAATCCTCCAGTCTTGGTAGCCCCTATTTCATGGAAACCACCCATTCTTTACACTACAGCCTTGGATAAGTCAATTGGTACCTTATTGACATAAGTTAATGAAAAGGGAAAGGAAAATGCTCTCTATTATCTTAGCTGATGACTCATACCACTAGAAATCTGATATCCTTCCATTAAGAAATATTATCTTGCTTTAATATTTACAGCTCAAAAGCTAAGGCGTTATATATTGTCTCTCATGTAAATTTAATCTCTCAAGTAAATTTATTGTAATATCTTATAACCCGACCTACATTGTCAGGATGTCTGACATAGTGGTCTATGATATAACTTTAATTTAAAATAACCTTTACTCCCCTATGTGATGTAAAATGATAGGCTATTGCTGACTTCCTTGCACCGCATCTACTTCTGGTAGAGTCTCTCCTATTATAATTCAAATTTTTGATAATTGTATTTTGACATGCAACAGTCATGAATTTATTAAGGATTTTTTATAAGCCCAAATCATACACCGTCTTCTCCATAACACTTCTATTATTATGTTTTAGTTTCCCTAATTTTTTCATAATTTTTGGGCACTGGTGAAATTCCCTAAGAAATTAGCACCCAACGGTATAAGTGGGGGTTTTGGTACGGTCAGGTGTCCGTTTTGCAAACCAATTTCACCAAAATTTTATAAATAAAATAAGTTAATTTATGACTATTTTCTATAATTTTTTGGAATCTCTAAAAGAATTTCCATGATTTTATATTTAAAAATGATTATATAATAATGTTCCATGCAAAAAATTGATTGGCCCCTCTTATTCTTAATCTTCTTCTTTAGTGATTCATATTCGTGAGCGATGGTTCTTAAGCAAAGTTCCAATGCAAGGTTTTAGTCTCTCTCTATCCCTGGCTATCCATCAATTATCATTGAAGGTTAGTGATATTATGTGTTTAAACTTTGAACCCTAAACCTAGGATGATATTAAAAATGAGATTTTCAGCGTCGAACATTGCTCAAAACACATTATGGCCTTAATTAAATATATTCGAAATATGATCTAGCATTCTTCGAAGCTTGTTTATATTTTGGAGCCAAGATCACACAATAGTTAAAGAATGTTCAAATACAATTCAAAAAAGGTTTGTTAAATATTCAAAAAGTTTTGATCAATCTTGAAATATAGTTCAAACAACTTCTAGTAAGATTGATCAAGTTTTGATCCTGAAATTTCGAGTGAAGTTCGAATTTATTGTTTTGCCTTACGCTTCTCTTTAACGATTACCTCACTTGCATATTTCTATTTGGGTTACATATAAAGTTGGGGATATGACAGATAAATTTATTAGTAATTTTGAGTCATGTAAAGCTAATGGCATCATTGTGTTGAACATGAAAAACAAGCATACACCATTTGAATATGTAAATATTAATCATACAGTTGAGAGGTATTACACCACTTTTAGTGGTTATATTGTTGATTTTAATGAATATGTTGCTAAAAATCAATACAAAGCTTGGTGACTTGGATTTACCGTTACAAATAAAAATACATTTTCAAATCTTGATGAAAATGACTTAAATCTTAGTGATCTTCTAGAGCATATCTTAAAATTATGTATATGTGATTCAATTCAAGTACTTTACAGTGTTGGGAAGTAAAACATGCTGCAAACACAAACAAGAAAGAGAAAATGCAGTGAAAAAAATACTAGGATTTAACGTGAAAAAAATTTGAAACTGGGAAAAAATCACGGAGCCATACCACACCAAGAAATTTATTATGAAAATTTGGGAGAAATAGTAGAGATATGCTATCTCACTCTCTTCTTATCCTCTTTACTCCTTACACTATTATGTTATAGAACTGACAAAGAGACACATTAATTACTCCAAGGGATGCAATCCTTCAACTTAAACATAAAAATGAGAGAAAAAACTATCAAGCCCAACTCGCAGCACAATGGCGTCAGGTTTGGAGCACCGCAATACTCCACTCTCTATCTCTAGCCTAATTTGCAATGCTACAGCACCGAGGTTTAGAACATCGTAGCACTCCGCTCTCTGTAAACAAGATAGACGAGTGTATAGCGCCGCACCATTGTATGGTTGTTAAAAAAAAGGGGGACATTGCCCCAAAATTAATTATCAATATTATTTTTATATCTAATTGTATCTCTCATAATAGTTATGAATGTACTCAACATATTATTTTAAAACAATATAATGTTTTACATTCATAACGTGTACATTTAATATAAGACTACTTATTAAAATGTTATTTTTTGCTATATTTGCCTTATAACCCTTGTGATTGCATTCAACTATACTATAATATATTGTTTAACAAGTTCGAATGCTCTTCAAATATTGAACGAATTTTATTCGAACATGCAATTTAACAGTTTTATAAACTTTTCCAACAATGTTCTATTCTAATCTTCTTTGAACCATATTTAAATATGAATATTTTTTTAAATAAGACTGTTTAATGTTCGATTAAGATTTAAAAAAATGTATGATCTTGATTTTTTATCCTAATATAATTTTGATCAAATATTATTTAAACATTATTAAATTTAAATTTGAGAAAGGACTTAAAAAAATAGTTTGTCATATAAATCAGGTGTTTCAATACTCGAAAAACATTCAGGCCTTTTTTTTTATATTAAATAAAACAGCATATTTATTTCGGACATTTATGGGCCTAAGGCTTATAAACTCAAATTTACAAAATTGTTAAAAGAAATGAGCACGTCTGAATTTACACGTGCGCGTGAGGGCACGGTCGCCAGGGCTTTGGACCGGACGGAGGGCAGGGCAAACAAACCAGACGGGCGAGGAAAGTGCGGTGGAGGTGAAGAAATCAAGTCGTCGGCCACACCGTTGGCTTCGCGCATACCCAAAGCGCTTCGGCGCCGGCGATTCCATCCTCATCTCCGTCTGCCAGCCGTTCCTGCGGATTGGTAGTGGTGATGCCGAGGAAAAGCCCGCCGAAGCACCGCCATGACGGTACCTCGCCGCTTCCACTTGGCATGGACTGGAGCCCTCCCCCGAAGAAATGGGTACCTAGTTCTTTTTCTATATGATCTTTGGTTTGCTTTTTGATTTCTTTCCCTTGGTCTTTTTGTTTTTTTTTTCTTTTGTTTTTGCAATGTATAGGTTGAATCCGGGATGAATAACTTGTTTATTTTTCTGTTATTGCTTTCTGAATAGTGGATCTTGAGCAGATAGAAGTTGAGCTTGATTTTTGTGGCATGGGATTGCTTGTTGATACTTAACTGTATGTATCTATGATATATTGGATGGTTGGTTGAAACCTGAGAGTTGAAGTATTAAAACTGTTTTATCCGGAGAAAGTAGACTTAGAGTATGCCTTATCTTTGAATTACAAGGAAATTAAAAAAAAAATCATTAGGATAAGATGATAAACCATAATAGATGAGAAGCGGTAAATTT
Source organism: Dendrobium chrysotoxum (assembly GCA_019925795.1). Taxonomy (NCBI): domain Eukaryota; kingdom Viridiplantae; phylum Streptophyta; class Magnoliopsida; order Asparagales; family Orchidaceae; genus Dendrobium; species Dendrobium chrysotoxum. Next base: position 69,154,829 of record CM034314.1, read on the forward strand.
TCAAGATAGTTGTTTGGAGAGGTAGATTGGAAGTTGTAGCTAAACTAAACTAGATGTTGGATAAGCTGATTTATTACATCAAGAAAAAAGCCATACAATCTAGAATTATGTACTGTATAAAGAGGCCCAAGTGTTCGAGTGATGAACTAAAACAACTTATTAAAGATGGAAAATTTTAACATAAGCATCATTAGTAACGTAATTAACTAATTAAACTCATTTAAAAAAAAATTAAAAGTAGGCATAATCACCCATTCAACGGGCGATTGGTCATGCACAAGCAAATTGCTATCGACTAGCCCTGCATAAGCATCATTAATAACATAATTAACTGAATGTATTATGTCTTTCCTTGTTTTGATGTAATGTGGTGTTTCAAATAATTATTATAATAAAATTATAACAAGAATAAGAAATTAGAAGATAAGTAATAAATAATTACTTGAATAAGAAAGTGAGATATAAATTTTTAAATATTTTTCATAATTTTATACTTGAACTCTAATGCATTTAAGCATATTTTATATTAATATTTTTTAAACGAGCTAGCTTGTGAGTTAACGTGTCGAGTCAAGGGATAAATACTTATATATTATCAAAATTTTCAAATAGGGCTATAAACCTTACACTAACCATAGGGATAACATACCTACATAGTTACACAAATGGAGAAATTGGATTACTAATTCTTATTAAAAAAAATATTAAAGAGTAAGTCGCTCGTTAGATGTGATTTATTGCTCCCAACAGCTATCTTCAATCTGATTTTTTTAAAAAATATATAAAAAAGAGCAAGTCGCCCGTTCAACGGGCGATTTGCTTGTGCATGGCTAGTCGCCTGTTGAATGGGCGATTATGCCTACTTTTAATTTTTTTTAAATGAGCTTAATCAGTTAATTAAGTTACTAATGATGCTTAAGTTACAAATTTCCCCTTTTGTTCATTGCTCTTGCTGCATGTTAATCAATTTTCTTAGCACAAAAGTGATCTTTAGAGAAAATCTTCCATGGATAAAACCAAATCAATTTTAAGTTGGCTCCAACCTCTTGAACATATGACATAAGTCGGCAATTAAGAGGTAGGATAGGAAAATGAGGGTTGCATTTTTTTCTTTTGAGCCCTTGAATGATCTAAGAGTATTTGGATATCTAGTGACTGAATATATCCACTGTAGATAACTTCACCTCACTGTTTTCTTCTTTTACTTGCTATAGGCAACAAGTGTGCTCTTTGTTTTTGTGTCTTCTTCCAATGTATAAAAACTCAACCGCTGGATTTTTCTTTGGATTGGAGACCACAATTTGAACTACTTTTTTCTGTTGGACAACAAACACTACAACATAAAGCCTTTATCCCATTATGTGGGGGTCAGCTGCATGAATCCTTTTTCTCCATTGTGCCCTATTAAGAGTCAAATTCTCATTTAAATCTAATAAACAAATGTCATTTCTAATATTTTTTAACTAAGTTTTTTTAGGTCTATCTTTATCTCTCTTAACATAGACCGGATCTAAAACATCAACTCTCCTAACCGGGTCATCGGAAGGCCAAAGTTTTATGTGACCAAACCATCTAAGGTAACTCTCTCTAATCATCTGCCATTGGAGCTACTCCAACCTTTTCACGTATATACTTTTTTCGTATTCTATCTCTAAGTGTAAAGACACTTATCCACCTAAGCATCCTTATCTATGCAATGCTTAATTTAATTTAAGATTTTCTTAGGCCCAATGCATTCCTCCACTTCAACCATCCAACATGAATTCTATTAATAATATCCCTATCTATTTCACCGTCGCTTTGAACAATTAACCCTAGATATATAAAACATGCACTCATTTTAATGACTTGATCACCCAAAGTCACAATCCCACTATTAGATCTATTACTACTAAAATTACACTCTATGTATTCAATTTTTGATATACTCAAACGAAAGCCTTTTGACTCTAAGGTTGACCTCCATAATTCAAGTTTTCCTCTACTCACTCTCTAGTCTTATATACAAGAAGAGTATCATCGGCATAAAGCATACACCAGGGTGCATCCTCTTGCAAATGTCTAATAAGAACATTTATGACTAAAGCTAAAAATATATGGGCTTAAAGTTGATCCTTGATATGATTCAATTGAAATAGGAAAATACTTGGTCAAACCACCTTGTTTTTGAACACAAGTAACAACTCCTGCATACATATCCTTAGTGACATGAATATAAACATTATTAACTCCATTTTTTTTTCTAGAACTCACTAGAGCACTTCTCTTGAAGCTTTATCACATGTTTTCTCTAAATCTAAATCTATATATATATATATATATATATATATATATATATATATATATATATATATATATATATATATATATATATATCCTTCTTACTCTCTCCATATCCCTCCATCAAATGGCTCAACAAATGTATAACTCTTGTTGTTTTTGGCCTCGGACAACAACCATTGCCCTTCTAACTTATTAATGGCAAGAATCAACAACACAACAATACTGACGACAACAAAGCAATAGTAGTCTAGAAGTGCAACAACTATGTTTGCTACAATGCCTAGAGATCAAGGGTTGCGAGGTTAGCTGGGAGTGAAACAAGGAAGAATTTTCGTAAGAGAAATTCCTATTAAATTTATTGCATAATTCATGCATTTATGCAGACAATTGCAGTACAACAACAACAACAACAACAACAACAACATCAAGCCTTTGTCCCTCTACGTGGGGTCGGCTACATGAATCCTTTTTCTCCATTGTGTCCTGTTAAAAGTCAAATTCTCGTTTCAATTTAATAAAGAAAGATCATTTCTAATATTTTTTAACCAAGTCTTTTTAGGTCTACCTCTACCTTTCTTAACATAAGTCAAATCTAATACATCTACTTTCCTAATCGGGTCATTGGAAGGCTGCCGTTTTATGTGACCAAACAATCTGAGGCGACTCTCTCTAATCTTATCTTCCACTTGAGCTACTCCAACCTTTTCACGTATATGCTCATTTCGTATTCTATCTCTAAGGGTAAAACCACTCATCCACTCGAGTATCCTCATCTCTGCAACACTTAACTTAGTATTATGTTTCTCTTTTAATGGCCAACATTCGGCACCATAAAGCATTGCAGGTCTCACCACCATCTTATAAAATTTTCCCTTAAGTTTGAGGGGGACTTTTCTATTACACAACAAGCCCGATGCATTCCTCCACTTCAACCATCCAACTTGAATTCTGCTGATAATATCCTCATCTATTTCACCATCACTCTGAACGATAGATCCAAGATATCTAAAACGTGTACTCTTATTAATGACTTGATCGCCCAAAGTTACAATCCCCTCACTAGGTTTATTACTACTAAAATTACACTCCATATATTCCGTTTTAGATCTACTCAAGCGAAAACTTTTAGACTCTATGGTTGACCTCCATAATTCAAGTTTATCTTCAACTCCCTCTCTAGTTTTATCAGCAAGAAGAATATCATCAAGAAAAAGCATACACCAAGGTACATCCTCTTGCAAATGTCTAGTGAGAACATCCATGACTAAAGCAAAAAGATATGGGCTTAAGGTTGATCCTTGATGTAATCCAATCGAAATAGGAAAAAACTTGGTCAAACCACCTTGTGTTTGAACACAAGTAATAGCTCCTGCATGCATATATTTAATGATTTGAATATAAGCGTTATTAACTCTTTGTTTTCAAGAACTCTCCAAAGCACTTCTCTAGGAACTTTATCATATGCTTTCTCTAAATCAATAAATATCATATGTAGATCCTCCTTATTCTCTCTATATTTCTCCATCAAATCTCTCAATAAATGTATGTCTTCCATAGTAGACCTACCCGACATGAATCCAAATTTCACAGACAATTGTAGTAAAGGATAAAAATCTAAACTACTCAGACAAATTTCACAAGAGAGAAAAATCCCATATATAATAATAAACTAGAGAATTTCAATCTGAAAGATAATTCTAACATGATTTATCGTAATCATGAATTAAAATTTCAAAAGCAAGCTAGCTCAAACACTTTAAAAATTCAAACACATCCTTATTCTATTGTAATATGATTTCAGTCGAACAATCTAACTTCCATGCAGGGGTTGAAGACTATTTAGCTAGTCGAGTGACATTATTAAGAAGGTTAGCGACTAATTTAGGAGATAACCTAAGATTTGATTTGGAAGTCTAGATCAAGAAAGAAGATGAATTTCTTGATATAATTAATTAATTAATGTGAATTAGTGCAATTTGGAGAGATCAAATTATGTGGCTTTGTAGATTTGCATAAGTTGATTTCCAGCTAAATTAAAATAGTTAAATATTATGTTTCAAGTTATATTTAATGAAAAAATAGAGTACAAGGAATGAAAACCACCATTCATCTGCCAGTTGCAGTTACTCTTCTAAAAGGATTACATAAGAGGCAATTTGAGTATTTAATAATCAAGTAGACAATGATGTCCTTTTTAAGTCAGCTTGTGGGGAGTTCTGCAAAATGAAACTTTAAATTCTAGGACTTAGAATCCATCTAGGTTTGGCCTAATTTCCTTATGTTTGTGTGGGCTTTGAACTTTATTTGGGATGCATTTATTTTGCTAATCAATCATCCAAGTAATTCCACCAGTTAAAGATCATTCTATGCTTAGTTTGGAATAGTCTTATTCCTTATTTTTTGTCTAGGCATTTTCTTATGACTAACAATTTTCTTTGGAAGATGTTTATTGATGCCTTTACATGGATGTTATAATCCAGTTGTCAGTTGACAATCTTTGGGAAGGAGATTTACACTAATTATTGTTTAACAACTATTTGTATTTGAATTTGAATGTAATAATATTTTGTACTTATTCTTTCATATGTTGTACATATATATGTTATTACTTGTAAGAATAGGTGTTATATACAATTAAAGTAAGAAATAGAAGACTTTTTTCCTTTCATGCCCAACAATGACCCCTGCTGGTTGAATAGAAGGGTAATGAAGGTCAGTACAATTCAACTTATTGAAATAATCACCAATACCCACTATGAAACTCTACCATCAAAATAGAGTAATAAATTAGTCATCTGTAAGACGTAAACAAATTGTAACATACAATTTGTGCTCTCTTAGCAAACCCAAAATAATCCCCAAGTGACTAGCATGTTCATCTTCATTCTTAAAATAAATTAGTTTATCATTTATAAAAACTATCACAAACTGACCAAGTTAAGAGTTGAAGATTCTATTCATCAAATCCATCAACATTGTAGGGGCTATTACAACAACAACAAGCCTTTGTCCCACTATGTGGGGTTGGCTACATAAATCTTTTTTTTTCATTGTGTCCTGTTAAGAGTCAAATTCTCATCTAAATCTAATAAAGAAATATCATTTCTAATATTTTCTAACCAAATCTTTTTAGGTATATCTCTTCCTTTCTTAACATAACTCAAATCTAATACATTTACTTTCCTAACCAGGTCATTGGAAGTCTCGCCATTTTATGTGACCAAACCAGCTAAGGCGACTCTCTCTAATCTTATATTCCACTGGAGCTACTCCAACCTCACATATATTGCTCATTTCGTATCCTATCTCTAAGAGTAAAGTCACTCATCCACCTGAGCATCCTCATCTGTGCAACACTTAACTTAATATTATGTTTCTCTTTTAATAGCCAACATTCTGCACCATAAAGCATTGCAGGTCTCATTACTATCTTATAGAATTTTCCCGTAAGTTTGAGAGGGACTTTTCTATCACACAACAAGCCCGATGCATTCCTCCACTTCAACCATCCAACTTGAATTCTACTAAAAATATCCCCATCTATTTCACTATCACTCTGAACAATAGACCCAAGATATCAAAACCGACCAAGTTAAGAGTTGAAGATTCTATTCTTCATATCCATCAACACTATAGGGGCTATTGTTTATCCAAAATGCATCGCAAAAAATTCACAGTCATACCTTCTATTTTTTAGTATCACCATTTTTCATCATTACTTGTTGATAATTAGATCTTAAATCACTTGTAGAAAATACTAAAGTTTTTATTAATTGATCAAATAATTCATCAATGCTTAGAAGAGGGTATTTATTTTTAATATTCATTTTATTTAGCTCTCTGTAATCTATATAGAGTCTCATGGTGCCATCCTTGACCAACAAAACAAGGGCACTCCAAGGAGATGTACTCGGTCTAATAAAATCTCTCTCAGTCAACTCTGATAATCGACTTTTGAACTCTTCCAGCTCCATATGCATTCTATAAGGTGTTTTGACAATCAATGGAGTTATAGGCTTAACATCTATTACAAACTCCATTTTCTTGTTCGATAGAAAACTTGAAAGTTCTTTAGAGAAACCATCCGTATATACTAATTTACCACATGACTAGTACTATTATCACTAGCAGTATCTTTTATAACTTTTGAGGTTTACTAAAATTATTAATTCACCCACTTTCATTCATTTATTCACCGGTAATAAGTGATGACACGGCCCCCTTTTGACATTGAAAGTAGAATTCCTTATCTTTGGACAAATCAATTTTGGCTTTCTTCTTCAAGCACTTGATGGTGGCATCATACTTAGGTGGCATCGTACATAACCAACCATTTCATACCAAAAAATCATGCCAAATTTAGTGAAAGGTACCAAAATCAAATCAGACCAGACTGTTCTACTAGTTATCACAATATTAACACATCATAACAAACTAGCAAGCATGCTATTAGCCTATCACCAATAGATAATATGACATGCAAACTCAGAGTAAAGTGGGTAGGTTCAATATGCAACTTATTGAAGAACATTTCTAATTAAACAAAAAGCTCTATAATAAAAATGCTAATCATATTTGTTACCACCTTTGAAGACTCCTTGGCTTCCTAAGATGTTAAAACAAATACTCATTTTAGTACTGTTCTCGCATTGGCTCCAAATGATTTTCTCTTTTTCTTTAATGATTGTTTGTTCATATCAAACTTTCTACTTCTAGGTTGATTACCTTCTGAATTGCTCTCTACGCCCTGTCACTTAGGACATTTCTTTGGAAAATTTTCTTTATATGACCTTGCTCCCCACATAGATAACACTTCCCATAATTCAACAAACACTTCATTGATGAGACTTATCCCATGTAGCATACTCTAGAATAACACCCTATCCTTCATGCTATTATTGCTTCCATAATTAAAATTTTGCTTCCTTTTCAATTTACCATCTGATCAACTATCAGTTGGTCTCTTCTTATTATTGTTTTTTCATTTCCGCCTTACCATTTCCATATCATGCTTCAAGAGCCTTGTACTCTCCTGTAACTCAGCAAAATCCTTGATACGAAGTGAAATTAAAGGCTGATGTAATTGATTCCTCAACCTTTTCGGAAATCTATAATGTTTCTCACTTGGTGTACACGTCAATTGTGGAGCATAATTGAATAATGATGTAAATTGTCTCATAATGAATCATTATCTTTTATTCTTGGGTTAGATTTACAAAATTTTTTTGCATTGCCTCACTTGTAGGAGTGAACCAATCTCTGAAAACTTAGCCCTTCCATTGCCTCTTTGCCTCTCCCTTCAATGCAAATATAGCTAAAGATACTCGCTTATCATTTAGGCATTTCATGTTATTTAAGATCTTCTAAATCCTGATAATTTAATCCCTTACAGCTCCATCGTCTACTCTGTTAAACATAGGAGACTTCAAGCTCTGAAGCAACTTTAAGTATTTATCAACTTTAAGTATTTATCTATCTCTACATTGGCACTGGTACTTGAAATAATGCACGTACTGCTGGTGTTGTTGGTGCAACAAGTAATGCAGGCTTTATACAATATTACATTTTTTGCATCATAGACATTATCATTTTAATCACTTGTATCTAAATCGCATTTCCCAACATCACGGATCTAGGATTTATTGCAACTATAGTATATTTCTTGCTCTAGAAGCATTGCCTTCAACAGGTGCAACATTCTCAAGTACCTTAGCTCCCATTCTGGGTTGTGCTAACTGACCATTGATTTTTTTCTGGTACTTTTTCTATCATGCTGGTTGCAACTAATTATTATTATTTAATACATATTATATATTATAATCATCTTCATGGATAGTATATTTTTATATATATGCGGTGAAGGGTTTGTCTCGCTACTCACTTATACTTTGTAGTAATCATATCAATTTCATTTTTTTTCTTAATAACACTAAATCCAATCAAGCTTCTGTATTTAATCCTTCAAATTTAACAACTTTGATACCACTTTTTGTCACGTCCCATGATGACACCTCCGGTTGAGCATATGAGACGTGATAGAGGTGGATATAATTCAATTGATTGAAATTGTACGTTATAGAAATCAACCTCTAGAATAGAGTGAGTGATAAAGTCAATCACTTGAATGACCTAAGCAAATTATAACATACAATTCTTAACTCATAGGAATTTAATAAATTAATCCAAGACAATTGAGTAGAAACATTCCAAAATTTTCTATTCATTCAATTCAAGCGATTCTAATAAATTTTGGAGTTCATGCGCATAACATCAATTTTTCATCATATACATACCTTGATGTGTTTTTTAGCTTACATCAAAACATAGGGTAGTTGATTCAAAATTTGATCCTCACTCAAGCTCAACACTGTTTTTATCTCTACGTGAAATAGAAGCCAATTAATTTTTTAAACTTAGAATGTGCCATGCATATATGTATAAGTTCATTAGCTATCATAAAATAGTGGACTGTATCATATCTCTACCACATATGATAATATAAAAATCAGCCCAAAGACTACATTATAAAGTTTAATAGAGCCTAAGTGAAACTCAATATTCTCACTATTAAATTACTTTAGAGGACCTTTTACTCTATAAGGTTTTGCGTTTGCTGCCCACCTGTATAGGATTATAATAAACATACTGTCAGATTATCCCACATGACATGACATTTTTTTAAAGTTCAATTCATTTTCATAGTTGAACATTTAAATGCATACATCATTCATTTTGAATTTGCTAATCACATTGTCCATAAATATGCGGTTATAATTGCAAGCATAAACATGCACTATGCAATATGAATAATTTCTAATATCTTGCTTGCATGAACATTTAAATATATAAATTTGCATGCAAATTGACTTGGCTAGAAAATATTAGAAATGACCTTTGTTTTACTAAATTTAAATGAGAATTTGACTCTTAACAGGACACAATGGAAAAAAAATATTCATGTAGCCGACCCCATATAGTGGGATAAAGGCTTGATGTTGTCGTTGTTGTTATTGCAAATGACTAAAGTAAATTTATTTCATTAATTAGAAATTGAGTATCTTATCAACTGATGATTAATAATAGGATAAACTTCTTTGTTACGATCACCCTAAAACTTTGTTCTTATTTATGAATTAGAAATTTCTTAATTTATAACTTTTTTTTATTTACAATTTAAATTCAAAATGAATTAATATCAAATTAAATTTTTACCTCAAAGTAATTCCTCCTCATACAGGCATCAAAGCGTTTAACTACAATCCAAAGTCATTGAATTGGAAATGATATAAAAAAATGAATTTTACCTTCAAAACCCTTGCTCTCTTCTTCTTCTCCTTCTTGTTCTCCCTTTGACTTCTTTGCTTGCCTCAGTTGCTCTTGATTTTTTGGCTAGAGTTATGGGATTAAGGGAATATGAGAAATGCTCATGTTTTAAATAATATAACAATCAATTATATCTCTTAATATATCATCCAATGCATGTAGTGCTATAAATATTAATATACCAATATAATTATATCGATTTATACTTAAAACCCATTAAAATCAATCACAATTGTTGCTTAATACATTATCCTGTGCACGTCATCAAAAGTGGAAAGGGATGTGAAAGCTACAATGCAATAGTTGAGTGAGTCCTAAATTAATATTAGGAACATTAAAATTAAAGACCTAGGTATTTTGTTAAATAAATAACATTATATATATTAAAATGATCCTAATAAAATATAAAATTTTATAAAAATATTTTTAAACATATTTGTGAGATGCAAAAAATGTAAAATTTATAACTTTTTAATACTATCCTTTTTCAAAATTTATAAATATTATAATTTTTCTTTCATTATTGAAATTTCATTATCAAAATTTGCTTATTTCATAACCAATCAAACAGTTGAGGAGCCTTTTCGCTTTATTTTCCTCTTTTCATAGGTTGCCTCTTTTTCTTATCTATGCTTCAATTTTATTTTCACATAAGGGACTCTTTTATATTAAAGTATAATATCCTTTTTGGTTTCTCAAAATATATCAAATTATTCTGCGCATCAATTTCATTTTTAGGCACTATAATTCACTCTTAACCCATCTTTAGTGCATTGATATATGAAAAATATTGTGCACACCAGACATCTATTAGCAATGCCAATTATTTCAAACGACTCTATGTATCTTTAACTCAAGTTTTCTCTTTGGCCAAATCTAGAGATACCTTTCATAGTTTTGATTTTTAAGAATACAGATTTCCTAACTTCGAATTCAACCATTTTATGCTTTGATTCATAATCTTTTTGCTAATAATTTTGATCTACTTTCAATTTATCCCTGATTAACTTAACTTTATTAGTCACTTGATCCACTAATTGTAGACTCATCAGTTGTCTTTTTCTAACTTCAACTCAATCTAGATGAGTTTGGCATTTCTTGCTATACAATTCTTTTTAAGGTGGCATTTTAATACTGGATTGATAGATATTGCTATCAAAAAAATCCAACATATATAGCCTTAGGAGATCTTTTAACACCTGAATAGTTTTTTTTTTTTAATTGGCCATTTATTTTTGAATGAAATGTTGTGATGAAATGCAATTTAGTTCCTAAATTTTCATGAAAGCTCTTTAACAATATGGATGTAAATCGGCCATCTCTATATAATTCAATTATCTCAGAAATTTTATATAATATGATAATTTCCTTCACAAACATATTTGTTAATTTCTCAATTGAATCAGTTTGTTGAATAAATAGAAAGTGTGTTGTTTTTGTCAATCTATTTATTACAACCCAAATACAATCATGCCTTTATTTTGATTTGGAAATTCCTGTAACAAAATCCATAGCTATATTTTCCCATTTCCCCTTTGATATTGGCAAAGACTAACATTCGACTGGGCTTCTAGTGTTTAGCTTTCATAATTTGGCTTGATTCACATTTTCCTACATATTTAGATACATATTGCTTCATCCCATAGCAACAAAATAATGCTTTTAAACTTTTATACATTTTGGTACAACCTAGATGAATGAATAATCCGAGTGATTAGCCCATATAGAATCTCTTCAATCAACTAAGAATCTCTTACGATATAAATATGTAAATTGATTCTCATCACACTATGCTCATTTATACTGATATTTTTCCTCTTGCCTCCTTGTATTTTGTTAATCATCTTCTGATATTCCTTACAAGCCTTTTGTGTAATATCTTATTCTTTACTATAAATTAGGATTTATAGTCATCCATTATATATTACCTATGCCCAAATCACTCTATTTTCTTATCTCCAATTGTAATGCCTCCCTATTTCTAATTAGCTTTGCTTCTTGGGTTGATATCTAGTTTGCACGCTTACTAGATTTTTTTACATAATGCATTAGTTACAACTTTAGCTTTTCCAAGGCAATACTATATGTCTAAATCATCATTCTTTATCAGGTCATACCATTTTCTTTGTCTCAAATTTAACTCTTCATGAATGAAAATATACTTCAAATTTTTATGGTCTATGAACAATTAACATCTTACCCTGTGTAGATAATTGATGCCTCCAAATTTCTAGAGTAAATACAATTGCAAACAACTCCAACTCATGTGTCAGGTAATTCTTCTCATGTATTTTAATGCAAAATAATATTAGGAACAATAAAATAAAGACTTAGGTAATTAGTTAAATAAATAACTTTATATATATATACACACACAGAGGCATAAACTTTTTCTTGAGTGCAAAAACTGGTATTAAATTTAGTACTTTTTGATTTATCCTTTTTTTTTCCAAAAAATTTGAATATTAAACCCTCAATGGAAAGTAGAACCGCAATAGATGAAGATAACATCCATTCCACAGTAGGCTTAGCATGTTTGCTAACAAAATGGAGATCCAAGGCTATGATAAATTTGGAATGAAACTCTAAACTACACCTTAAGGCTGCTGTCAAGCCCATGAAAAAGAGTAAAACGAATGAGATAAAAATAAAGAAGAACAAATGATAAAGGAAACGAATTTTAGCTATTCCATGTAGATGAAGGAGTCTTTGGTCGTTTTTCATGCAAAAGCCATAGTGAATTAGAAAACATTGCCCATGAATAGTGCTACGAAAACCCTAAGAAGCCAGGCACAAATATCTGAAATATCCTAACTTAATAACAACTCTAACTAACAAAATCAATCTGGACTTGTGGAAGACATTGGAAAGTTCCATATTTTATGGTGTCGTATGGTCTTCCGTTTACCATTTCACATTGGTAATGATGACAACTTTCTGAACCTAACACTAAAGTTTGGACTCCACCACATTGATTCTTCACTGAAATGTTCCGCAAGATTTAAAACTGAAACAAATTTAAGCTTCAATATGTTGTTCTTCTTATTCCATCATGAATATAATTAGATGGGTAGCAACCCAGAATAAGCTCTCAATACTTCCAAATTTATTGTTTAAGCCAAATAGCTGCATGTAATTTCAGTTATTATTCTTTGAAAATTGAATTTATTACCTCCTTTTGTACTTTTGTGTAACAAATCTTCAATGCATGTGTTTTAATAAAAAATTATTGTGCAGGGGGGAAGAAACACTCTATGGCCACATGATCCCAAAACTGGCTGGAGTTACTGTGTCATGATTCCTTCATGGCTTGCTCAAACTGGATCAGGAGCATCAAGCGACAGCTTGTGGAATCCTATTGTTGTAATATTTCATTTGCTCTATTATTGTACAATGATCTTATGTTTCAATGTCAAAATGATGTTTCATAAAATATTTTTTAAATTCTTTCTGTTTAGAAAATTTAATTTTTTTTAGTACAAGTAATACTACTAGATCCATTGCTTAGGGGCTTATGCGTTCGTTATTTTATTCATTCTTATTTAGTCAAATTTATTGTTTTATGTTCTTAATGATGTTCTGTTGTATGAACTATGGTTTTAACCATGTCTTGCTGGATGGAAAATTAGTACATTGCTACTCGGCAGATTTTAAAAGCCAATAAATCTATGATATTACTATTTATTTTTCAACATTTAACATCCTTAAAGGGCAGTTTTACAGGATCCAAGTTGGTGTGCAATCTCCTCAAGGAATTAGTAGTGGCCATGGTGTGCTTCGTCGGTTCAGTGACTTCATGAAGTTGATTTCTGATGTAAGTCCATAGCATGAGAATATAATTTGTATCATTTATATGTGATGCACAAATATAATTGCACGTTCATATCCTATGATTGTGGTTGCAGGATATATTTTTCTCATGCGTTTCAAGAAATATATCTAAAATTTCTCTTTTCCTTTCTTAGACTAATCTTGATATTTGGTTTTGATTTTGTTCCATGTTCATATAATGTGAAACAAGGAGTCTTTTAGTGTTTGACAAAATTATCTCTCATTGATGCCATTGTAGATTCAACCCAGTCTTTTTTGTTGAATGCTAACGTGGATTTTTGGAGGAAAATTTTTTATTATTTAGCATAATAATACTTTATAGCCCTCGTACTAATTAAATTACTCATTTTGGAATGGTCTCAAGCCCTTGACGTCACATTAGAGGGACATAATATGCCGGTTGGTTTCTCAAACTGTGACTATTAATTAAATTTTTTCATGCTTCGTCTATCATTTCATAGTTATTTGGTCAACATCATCCCTTTATCTGGCTGAAGGGAATTATATATATTTCTTCTTAACTTTATTTTTATTTATGGTTTTTTTTTGTTTTGTAAATTGTTGGCCATTAAAAGACAAGCATAATATTAAGTATTGCAAAGATGAAGATGCTCAGGTAAATGAGTGGCTTCACTCTTAGAGACAGAATGCAAAACAAGCATATAGGTGAAAAGGTTGGAGTAGCTCTAGTGGCGGATTAGATTAGAGAGTCGCCTTAGATAGTTTGGTCACATAAAACGTCGGCTTTCTGATAACCTGGTTAGGAGAGTAGATGTATTAAATTTGACCTATGTTAGGAAAGGTAGAGGTAGACCTAAAAAAATTTGGTTAGCAAATATTAGAAATGTCCTTTTTTTTATTAGATTTAAATGTAAATTTGACTCTTAACATAACAGAAAGGAGAAAAATGATTCATATAGCCGACTCCATGTAGTGGGATAAAGGCTTAATTTTGTTGTTGTTGTAAATTATTGGTTTGGTAATATATCTGTACTTAGAAGACATGGTAATTGTAGTATGCTGTAAAAGGTAAGTTTGCTTTCGAAATTGGACTATTACATCTATGTAGCCTAGAAGGAGAAAAGGAATATGATAGCGGGATTGTATGGCTTTGATCTCTACAAAACACTAGTGAATTTTAACTTATTATTTTGGTATTCACTCAAATGAGAGCTTGGTTGACCACAAGAGAAGTAATTATGAGTGACTCGACTATAAGAGAAGACAACTTTAGTAATAGACATATATTGAATATACCGTGTTTTTTTTGGCTAAAAATAGACTTTCCTCTCTTTAAATAGCTAAATCTAGATTGTATATTTTTATGCACCAAATTATTTTTTTGTTTAGGAATATCTAAATTTAGAATTTTAGATTTTTAGCTACTGATTGGAGGATCTAATGTTTCTTAGCTTCATGTATAAGTGACTACCTTGAGTAACAAATAAGCGCGAATCACCTTTTTCTATATAGTATCAGAGCAAATGTGCATCTTTTAGCAAAATGGTGGAAAGGTCTACTCTCTATTTTCCTCCTGACTAAGATTAGCAGCTCTTATTTTTGATCTCTTACGGCCTCCATTATTGAATCCTAAGAACCTTTCATCCCTCATTGCTTATATCCAACATTTTTGTTCCGTCTGATCAAAATTATAATCCTTAATTGGTGAACTCTAAAGAGCCTTTTAGCCATCATTTCTAATATCCTAAAACCTTTCATTGCTGAATCCTAGAGAACTTTTCAACCATATTGGTCTTTGTTGGTTATTTTTCTGCTTTGATTCCTTCCTATTTTCCTTCTTTAAAATGTTAGAATTTTCTGAGAATCAATCAGGAGCCATTACAGATCCCATTCAAAATTCACTAATGGGAGAACTTCAAAATATCAATCCCTCATATCGATTGAATGGATGAAACTATCTATAATGATAAAAAACTGTGAATATATTTCTAAAAAGAAAAGAAAAGTTTTTGAATGAAACTTGTACACCTTGACATAATTCCCACTACATAATTCCGTTAACAACAAACCTTGAGCTTTATCACATCCCAGCTTAACCAAGTTATGATAGCCATTTCTTCAAATTTTGCTAACCTAATGCATGCCCATTAATCTTAATTCGACAAATTTTGACTTTGGGCTTTTATTTTAAGGTGTTAATATGGTCAAATCCTAATATAAATGTAGCCTCCAAAAATGTGTGCCTAGCTTTGTTAAGAGAGTTCTTTGTTCCAGGTTAAATTTTCAAAAGACATATTGTACTTAGAGATTTATTTTCATTTCACGAGGATTGTAAGATCTAATTTCAGGTTTCCGATAAGTGTAAGCCCTTATAGGTTGCCACCCATCCCAATATTGTGAGGGAACATTTGATTAAGATTAGTTGCTAGACGTTAAATTTAGCGTATAGTTAGAACAGTTTCGTTTTAGGATAGAGAAAAATGACCACCCTTAGCTTAAGCGGATGATGGTAGAATGATGATGAATCCGATCAAAATCTCGTAATTTTGTCATCTCAGTGTCATAGATTTTGATCTACTTAGTTAGAGAAGATAGTTGACCCACAACATAACTAAAGGTTCATTGTTTGTAACCATGAGTTACTTTGTTCAAGAGGGTCTTTTCGACTTAAGATGGATGTTTGTCTAAGGGGATAATTTTTATTCGATCTTAGCTAATAGAAGGATTTGTGCCCCATTAAGTTCATTCCATGATTCACTGCTCAAGGGTCTTAAGCCATTGAGGAACTTATAGGCTTTTGTCATGAATGTAATTTAATAGTGTTATTTTACAATAAAAACACCCCATTAGAGGTCCTTGATTATAATCATATATTTATGGTGTTATTTGACAGTAAAATCATCGATTAGAGGACACATGCCACGTTTTTTTTGGCATGATTTTTTTTTATAGTGAACATAGCAATATGTTCGACAAGATATTGCTTTTTGTTAGCAGACATTTATTTTAAATTTATCACTCCTGTCAAATTATTGAGGAGGGTGGACAAGTTATTGCTTTTGCTTTGGGGCGATAGATTTCTCTTGAAGATTTGAGTGTTATTTTTTTATAGAATTTTTATATTTTTCTAGGAATTTGACTCCATAATTTGCTGCGAAAGGGAGAAGAATTAGGAGGAAGAGAAGAGGACAATGATATGGAGAAGTAGATATGAGAGGTGAATAAAAAGAGGAGAGGAGAGAAGCAAATGATGGTATATGGAAAGAGACGGGAATCTCTGTGAAAGATGGTAAGAAGAAATCAATGATCAACTTGAGCTGAATAGAGAGAGAAATAAGATAAAATGAGAGTTAGAGTTAGAGTTAGGGATAGAGAGAGATGTGAGAGATGAGAATTGACATCAAAGGAATTCGATAGAGAGTGAAGACAGGTGTGCAGAGAGAACGTGGGGATCAGGTGATGGGTTCTCAATGTGAGAGAATATTAAGAGGGGGATGTTGTTCAAAATAATGTAATAATTGTTTATTTGCTTAGAAATAAACTCTATGGCCTTATTTATAGAGAAAAATACTCATAAATATAATCACAAAATGATTTGATTAGTACTTAAAAGAAATCTATAAATAGATAAACTTAAAACAACAAAATTAAAATGTTTCTTTACACCCAATTAAAAACAGTTATCAATTTCGTTGTAGACATCTAACATGTCTTGTTTGGATGGTTGCCATGATATGCTCAACCTTTGTTGTTGTCCTTATGTATTTTGAAGAACACCAACATCTACATTGAGAACGAATCTAGAGAACTTCTATATGTATAGGGGCATGTAGATTGCATCTCATAATGAATCAAGCATAAAAGATTTATATCTAGTGCTCTGAAAGCTAAACTCGAATATATGCAAACAATAGTAGAAGTAATAAAGTGGGTAGGTTTGTTTGTGTATTAGTTGTGGCTGCAGCTTACACAAACCATGCAACTGGCACTAGAGATATGATGAACATTGCAAATGGGTAAATTTTGGAATTTGACTTTGTGCGCCAGAGGGAAGTAGAAAACCTAATGCTGAAATAAATTCTTTAAATGCCATGTACATGTAAAAGGATGGATGTATATCCTGGTTAATTTGTAGATAAAACATATATTGTATGCAATTATATGGCGACTCTTGATGGACTTCCTGTATATTGCCACAACCAATATGCTAAGATTCGTACAAATGCAAATCTATCTACTAAAATACACTGCTCCTTTGTACTAGAATAAATAATAGTGAATACTCTATTTGTTCTTTTATCCTGATGTTATTAACCCAAAACATCTTTAGCTTTATTTGTGAATAAACTCTACGTGAAAAAATACTGCTATGAATGGTAAATAATTAAAAATCTAATTACCAAAAGCCATTCAACATTGAGGTATATATGCATAAATGGATTTGACCATGCATTTCTCGATTAGAAAACTGCAAAATTTCGTGCTACAAGTTAATTGTTAACATCCAAATAGATTTAGAAATTTAGAACTCATTATAGGTTAAGATGGAAAGCATGCCTTGACATCTTCCCTCCTTTGATCCCAAAACTCACTTGACTCCTCCATAATATGGTAGATTGATGGTGAATGAGGAAAAGCATACGAGTTAAGGGGCTGGCAATGTGAGGAGAAGCATAAGAGTTAAGGGATTGGTAATATTCATAGGACCTAGAACCTTGTTGGTTCAATCATGATAGCTTGATATCCCTACAGTGAATCACATAGTAGTATTGGTCTTGACATTTACACCAACAATCATAACTCTAATGTCCCCATAATGAATTAACTACCACGTGAATGAACTCAACATGCTAACAAGGAAAGTAGAAGAAAAAGGTTGCAATGTCACCAGTTCACAATCTCCCAATACAGAGATGAGCTGATCCCTCTTGCACTCATTCATGGAGTGACACTTCCATCAACCAAATTAAAGCACATCTCCTCATGACATCAATACTCTTTTTGGAGATTGAACATAAATATCCAACATTCCATTTGCACAGCATATATGCATATCAAGCAACTAAAGCTCATATCAGATGGTTATAGTTTCGTCTTGTGCTCAACATGCACAAAACAAGTATTCACATGCAATGCAATTACGATCATACTCAAAGATAAATAATTAGATGACCTGTTATGTGCAGTGAGATCATAAATGAATTGAATCCATTTTATCCAATCAAAACTATTTTAGTAGTGATAATTTTGTGAATTAAGCACTTCCAAAATACCATACTTATTATAAGACACTTGCATCATCCAAATCAATATCCATGCACCACGGCGTAGCCTTGTAATGTTATTATTCACATTTAGGATCTGTTTGGGACAGCTTTCTTATCGCTTCACTTTTCAGACTGTAACTATAGTTTCGTTTGGCTATTACTTTCTTGTTGTCTTTAAAAATTTCTATCATGGGAACTATTTTTTATAACCAGAATTATTAATGTGTTGTAGCTTTAAGAAAACAGTTATTTGGTATTTTAAAAAGGAATATATCTATAATATCCACAGCAGCTTAAAAAAAAGTTAGCTTTCCTACTAAGCTTTCTAAACACTATTACAAAATGCTACATCCATCTCAAATAGACCCTTAAAGCTTCAACAAGTCATCAGTTCAAAACCAGAAATCAAAGTGATGGTGATGCAAGAAAATAGGATGGATCTACAAAAAAAAATCTGTCTATCAAAAACTATGCATATCTATCGCCAATCTGGATCTTTCATGCTCTTTGGTTACCTCCATTTTCCTTCCTTGTGTCAACATCCTAATTGATCTAGAATTCTAAGGATTCTAAAACTAGGCCTATTCATTGATGAATACATGAAAAAAATGGATAGGGTAATTATTACCGAATTATCCCAGGATAAATTAATAAATGTTCAGATTATCCAAACCCAATAAATTAGGATATAACAAAATATGATGCATCTTTAGGAAATAACACAGATGCAAACTAGGGCTGTGTGAAGAAGCATGGCTTTTGTAAAGTATTGCTATTTTTTAAGTTATGTTTTGATTAATGTGGCTGATGTATTTGTAGGTATTAATTATAAATCTCTTTCTTATTCTTGAGTTACATTTGATAAGTCTTGCAAGCTTTATTTCTTGAATAATATCACAAGTAAAAGAAAAATTTCTATTTCTAGGAATGCCATCTAGATGAATATTGAATATTGCTTAAACTTAGTCTATGTTGAGGATGGTTGTATTTTGGTACCAGCTCTTGAATGAATTCTTGGTAAATATCAGATTTAAGACTTTAGAGGTGGCCTGTGATGCATAGATCTACTACAAATGGATAAATCTGCTCTGATAACAAAGTTTTTGAATCTCGATAGAGAAAAATGTAGAAAGACAAAAAGATCATGGTTAAGCTGTAGCAAAATAGGAGTGATATTGTATAAAATAGTCTGAAAGTTATTGAAGGGTTTTTGTCACGATCCGGCTAGAAGCTCAAGTTTATGAGGCGGGAATAGACAGTCAGACGATTATTATTATTTTTTTCAGTAACAAAAAAATATTGAATAGACTAAGATCCAAAATATAATTGAAGTGCCACTAAAAAAATAATTTTTGATTTGAATGTTGTGGGTTCCGAAAATTTTCGCCCCGGCCTCTCCTCGACCCCCTTTCTTTTTTGTTTGTCAACGAGGAGAGTTTTAACGAGTTTAGGTTCCAGGATAAATTTTCAGAAGGCAAATTGGATTTTTAGATAATACATTACCCCGAGATTTCGCCCTCATTTTGCAAGGACTTTATGATCTAAGTTCTGGTCTCCTATCGGCGTAAGCTCCTATATTTAATTTCCCCCTCTGGATAACTTTCAATTAAGGTGAGTCATTTAACAGATACGTAGCATCCAGCGTATTGTAGCACCGTTCACCCACATTTACCACTCTTGATTCACATGCATGCAGCCATGAAATCAACTATTCTTATTGGATGTCCTCATAATTATTTTGCATTATATAAATGCCCTAGGATCATATTTATGGTATGTGATAGGTGTTTATTTAAAAAAAATGGATTCATGCTTTTAAGAAAGCACGGTACTAAATCTATAATTACATGTATTTTCATTTGATAATACTGTCTTTTAAATTCTGCCTATTTTTTCTGTAGCTTAAAAGGGTTTTTCCCAAAAAATATTTTCCTCCATCTCCGCCGAAGCATGCTCTACTCCGAATAAATTCTAATCGGCAACTGCTGGAAGAGGTTGGTATTCCAAGTTAATTTATTTATGCATTGGATGTTTATCTTTGTGTTATTTGTTCTTACTTATTGTGATCAATATCTAGTTAAAGATAATCTTTCAAAAGTCTTGTGAATTTTTTTTTGCTTCAAAACTTTCAAAACATTATTAGAATCTTTGCTTCTTATTTTTTCGAGTAGTATCCAACAAACTAATTATTGTGGTGGGCATTGCTGACGTAACACTTTTGTCATTCCTAATTCTTAACTTTTACACTTCCCAAATATTTTCTCTATGCTTTTTGTATTGGCCTACCTTGTGCGACTTATAGTTATGAAAATGATGATTCCATGATCCTGGCAGTTGACAATGAAAGTTCTTCCCTAATGATAGTTCAGTGTTCTCTAGGCTTGTATTTTTTAGCAGAATATCTCATCATTTCTTGCGTTAGTGTTGATAGAATGGATGAGTTGAAATAGTGTTTGTTCTGGATCGTGATTTTAGATTACTTTAGTTGTAGACTTAAGACAGCATTTTGGACGCATCCTCTAACTAGGGTTGGGTAGAGAAGCACATTATTGTTTTTATACGTTGGAAAAATGATATTAATGAGGCTCTATTTGGAAGTTCTTGGTAATTAAGGTTGATTGGTGGAGATGAAATTTAGGCAAAAAGTAGTCCAACTCAACTTTCTTGCGTGAAAAAGTACATTAGTATTTTTGGAAGTTGAAAATGATTTTATTGAGGCATTGTCTATCAATTATTGATAATTAAGGTTGACAGTTGAAGAATAAAATTAGGTAAGCTGGTGCCATGTAATTTTTTTAGCACAAATAGTTTTATGGATAGTTCCCATAAATAGGCTAAATTGCCTTCCCACAAAAACTCAAACTAATTCAAATCCATGAGGGTATTTTGTAGTTGCACGCTTCAACAAATGTGTATTGCCTCTAAATCCTATTCTCCTGCCGCCAAAACCATAACCCTCTTCGATCTCAACCCATCTATCCACATGATATTTGATTTCAGCTTCACTTCTTGCCACCTCGTTGGCATTTTGCCATCGGCCAAACAATACGCATCATCATCAACTACTAGGCAGTTGCCTCTTTTATTTGTCGCTTATCTATTCACCTATGCGATTTTCTTTATTCTCTAGTATTGATTGCGTTGGTGACTTTTGTCATCACTACATGATGTTCTTCATCAATCCTCTCCTTTGATTCCCTCTGTTGACACTCTCCAACAACTCTCTTATTTGTACCTTTTTGACATGTATTTCATTATCAACTCTATCTAATTTGCGCAATTTTCTATTTCATAGATTTGTCGCATTCCTCTTGCAAAACTCATAGCTCCTAGGCAAAAAAGCCTTCAACTATTTCACCTATAATCACTAATATTAGGGCTGAAAATCTACCAATATGATTGGCAAGCTACTTGTGGCTTGGCCCAATTAGAGCTCATTCATGATTATCTAATTAACTAATATAATCTTGAACACTTTTATAGATTCTTGATTGATAAATGATCAAGTTTGAACAACTTGGTGTTTGATTCATCTAATAATCAAGAATGATCTAATTTAAAACTCGTTAACTTGCTTATATAGAAGCATGATTAAAGTTGGCAAATATGCTCATTTAAAACTCGATTGCAAATTTATTTAATGTAATTATATGAAAGCCTTGCTCTTTTCTATATTAGATTGCTTTTATTCATTACCACAAGCTACTGGTTTATGCTTATTTATTTAGCATTTCATTTATTACAGTCTTATTTTTAAACTCAATAGATTGCTCATTAATAGGCTCAATAAGACTTGTTCAATTAACTGTAAGTTGCTGAATAATTTAAACAAATCGACCTTGAACACTACTAATACTCAAACTGAGATTGAGCTCGAGTTTGAGCTTTTAAAAGGTTTTGATGAATGACCTTAAGCTCGAGCAAGCTCTTGCTTGGGTTGGCTTGGTTCATTTGTAGCCCTAACTAATATTTCCAAACTCAACTTGACATCTTCTATATCATCTTGAGTTTACAGGAGCACTTTATCATATCTAAATTATCACATGTGCTAATTTATTTATAGTATGAATTTGTATTATTTTTTATTTTTATGTTTCTTCATTGTTCTTGATAAATTCCTTTATTTTATTTGTTTTTACTAGAGAGATAATTCACTGAAATTATAGTTATTTATAATTCTCCCTCTCTTTCACTTCTAACATGAATATTTTTATGCAACTGCTAATTTTGCATTCAATGGCTTGATATCCAATCTAAAATCATTGTCAAATTAGGATATAATTTTAACTCTTTTTCTAAATCCTTAATGGCGGTTTCACTTTCGAAGATGGGATAAGATTTTTTTCATTATATTACTATCATGATATTGGGGATTAATTTGAATGCTTCTCTATTTTGCTCCTGTTGCTTTTACTTAATTGGTAATTAATCATTCTCAAATTATTAGTTTCATTGCAGAGAAGGCATACATTGGAGGAGTGGATGGGTAAGCTTCTCTCTGACATAGACCTGTCAAGAAGTGCTCCTGTTGCTTCTTTTCTTGAGCTTGAAGCTGCTGCACGTTCATGTAGGTGACTTCTTCGAGTTTAGAGTAAAAAGTTGCAATTTTCTATTTCTGATCTAAAGCCCCATGCTTTCTTTTCCAGAACTCGAAAAAGTTTGATCATACTCTCTGACAATCAATAGTAGTTCATCAATTAAAATTACTATTGGAAAGCTAAAAATAATTGACGATTTTTTGCATAAGTGCACCAATTTTTCTTACATTTTCATCAATTTCAGCTTTTCAGGATGCTGGTCAGCCTTCTCTAGAAGCAAGCATTTCAGGCAGTTTTTCCCGCATGATCGGTATTGTTCCTAGGCAATCAAGTTCAGGTGCTTCTGCAGAATTCTCAGCAATAGCTTGGAAGTCTCAATCAGGAACCTCTGATGCGACAAAAAGCATTGCAAGTGGAACTTCTGATTCTGAAACTCTTAGTAAATTCAGTACTGAAGAATTGAATCCTTAATTTTATTGTTAAAAATTACCCGTGTTATTTGACAATTTGACTGTTCTTGATAGGATATGGCAGTAATGGTCATGCGGTGGTTCATGAATTGCTTGACCAAGCGGAGGGTAAGTCTAGCTTACAACAAATTAAATACAACTCTGATGCAGATGGTTGTGCATCTTCAAGAAAATTTTCACATGAGATTATCCTTTTTACAGATAAAATTGACTCTGCTTCAGAACAGGATCATGAAAAGCTTTCTATTCATTCTCTAATGCTTTCAAATGAGAGTATTGGGAGTGATACGGGTTCTATAAAAGGTAGTGAATTTTTAATTCCTAGAGCTACCAGCTTAGTTTGGGATGAGTCTGTTGATTCATCTAGTGGCATCGAGTTTCCTATTACGGAAGCTCTGAGCAACACAGAAAGTCAATCCCCAAATGAGACGCAAATTTTTCTTCCTCTTGATGAGCGACACAAAATAACTAAGGTTCTTAACATCATGCTACATAGACAAATGGCAGCACAAACAGACATGGAGGATCTTATAGCACGGTTGAACCAAGAAATTATGGTGAAAGAGTTCCTTGCAAGAAAGGTGAGAATATTGCCTTTTTTATTTTCTGGGGGGCTGTTTGGGATTTTTTTTAATAATTTTAAAAAATACATCTAGTTTGCATTTTAAAGTTATTTTTAATTTTTTTTTTGAAAACAAATCAAACCGTTTTTAAAAATACTAAAAATAATTTTTAGGTTTTTTTTTTCATGTTTTCAAAATTTTTTAAATGAAAACTACACCGGATATTGTTGCCTGTCACCGCCGACCACCAGTTATCTTCATTGCTGGCTACTATTATCATTGGCCATCACCACCTCATGGAATATTCAATAAAAATGAAAGCAATACTTATTGAATGTCAACCATGCTTTTATTTCGTATTAAAACAACAAAATTAAATAAAAAACAAAGACAAAAATGAAAATAAATTAAAAACATGAGTGATCCCAAACGGCCCCTTGGAATTACACTTTTTTTTTTAATTTTCTTTTCATAATTTTCTTACCAGTGTTGCCTTGTCTTCTACATAATTATCGTGCAGTTTCTACAATTATTTTCAGATATGCTTAACTTAGTGGAACTGCTGATCTTCAGCTAAAGCAATTTTTTACTTTTCCGTCAATTGTTTGGCTTGTGGCTTGTGACGTTATTATCATGTACTACGGTTATAGATTCTCACCTGTTAAAGCATATAATGAGTTCCATATGCTACATCACTTAATCATGTAAAAAAAATCATAACTTTAGGTAAAGAATTTAGAAGTTGACCTCAACATCACCAAGCAGAGAAGTAAAGAAAATCTTCAGCAAGCCATCTTACTTGAAAGAGAAAGACTCACACAAACCCAATGGGCTATGGATGAACTTTCCCAGAAGTATCTAGAGTTGGAAACCAAATTTATGTTTGAACAGGTTTGCTTCTTTGCCTGTCAAACCTCTAGTTTTACACTAATTGAAATAGGCATCGATGTTCTATTTTCTTGATGTTGTTACCAATTTCACTTTTAACAGATTGAAAAAAATCATGTTACGGCAGAAAAAACAAGTGCCAGTATGTCAGAGCAGGAGCTGGTTACCAAACAAGAACAAATAGATAAATTACAGAGACGGCTGGAAGAGCTGGAGAAGGATTCAAAAACAGATATTAAAGTTCTTGTGAAAGAGGTTAAGTTTCTCAGGAATTCTCTATCAGAGTTAAAGGAAAAGCTAAACCAGGCTGCGAATGATAATGCTGAATTGGAGGTATTAAGCATGTTCTCCTTGAAAAAAGATTAACCTCTTATGCTAGTCACTTTGATGGTTTATCTTTAATATAGTTTGCACGCCATCATTTTTAGCAGATTTAATCTAATAATTTCCTCAACGAGCTTTAACACAATAGAAAGATTGAAATTTTTGAACTAAATGTAATCACTTGAGGTGATTTGATGGAAGTAATTACAGTAATAGGTTATTTTAGTGTACTTGAAATAATGGGGACCATTGTGTGTATTACTTCTCCGGATGCATGTGGATGTTATTTATCTGATGCCAGTCTAATGTGACCCCGCTCCACATGACAGAAATGTGCAAATATGCAGGAGAACTTTCCTTCATTTTGCCACAATGCCCTATTTTATTATTTTAAACTTGGTTTGGTATACTCTTAGTTGGCTTGCTAGTATAGTATCCCAAGAATCTAATTATTTCCACAGTTTTTTTTTTTTTTGATGTTTTTTTTTATAATTACAACACATTTTGTTGCTTCTTTAGTCTAACCTATGCTTTGCATCTTAAGCATTGGTTAAAAACTGATTTTATATAATTTTTAACGCAGTTTGATAAGTTACATTATCTTATAGAAATAAGAAACAAATGATTTTTATTTTGCGTTTCATTTCTTATTGACTTGATTTTTATTCTTGCACATCATCTTCATTAGATTAATCAAGTCTTATGATTAATTTGAAATGATTCCAATAACTTGCCTAACATTGGACCAACTTAGCTCAAGCTGAGTGCTCAATATCAACCACACTAGGTTAAAGATTTGGTTGACTTCTACTAATTCACTTGCTATTTTCTCCTATATTAGCGAGGATGGACTTTGACGCCTGGCTGCCTTACTAACTCTAGTGATTAGTAGATCTTGTTTGGTTGGCCGACTTCCCAGCTTAATTGACATCAAGTTTCGAACAACTTTATATGTTTGAGGCTATTTAATGTAATCAAATGCTTTTATAGCCCATCTTATAGCATCAACCTTGACCATTTACTATCAACTGGAGGCCATTTGTTAGATGAGGGGTACACCTTTTTGCAATCCCAAGCTGTGGGCTCCGAAAATTCGGCCCCGGCCTCCCCCGTTTGCTTTTTCGGGGGAGTTTTAATGGAATTAAGTTCCGGGGTAAATTTTGGGAAGGCAAATGAGTTTGTAGATAAGACACTACCCAGAGATTTCATCCTCATTTTGCAAGGACTTTATGATCTGAGTTCTGGTTTCCTATAGGCGCAAGCCCCTAGTGTTAATTATCCCTCTCGATAACGAGAGAACTTTCGATTAAGGCTAGTCATCAATCAGATACGTAAAAACACGTGTTATCTGGTATATAGTAGCAGCATAGGCTTGGATGTTAAAAATTGGATACTTAAAATTTGAAATTGCACCATCTTGCACTTAAAGCGGATGGTGGGGGAAGTGATGATGGGCCTGATCAAGATCCCATGGTTCCGTCGTCCCGGGCTATCGTGGTCCCTGGTCTACTTAGTCAGAGGAGGTGGTCGACCCAACCTGATAGAAGGATCCTTGTCGGCAGCCATGGGTTGTTTCGTCCAAGGGTACCTTGTAGACCTGGGGTGGGTGTTTGTCTAAGGGGACAAATTTGAATCCACCTTAGTTAACAGAGGGCTTTGTGCCCTATCGATTATATCCTATTGATTCATATCTCAAGGATTTGATGCCACTAAGGAACGTATCGGCTCTGGCCATAACCGTAATTTCGTGGTGCCATGTGGCGGCAAAACCACTCTGTTCAAAGGGCCCTGGGTCATAACCGTTTACCTGTAGTGCCATTTAGCGGCGAAACTGCCGGTCAGAGGACACGTACCACGTCCTTACTGATAGGAGATTGTTTGAGAATGGATCCTAGTGATATTCTCGACTGGACATTAGCTTTTTGTGAGCTGAAGTAACTTTGAATTTGTCCACCTCGGCAAACTGTTGCGGAGAGTGGATGGATTTTGCGCTTTAAGTGATTTAATGGATAGATTTCAATTTTAAATATTTTGGAGTTTATAATTTTTGAGATTTTCTGGAGTTTTTAGATTTTATGGGTGTTTGGGTGGAGCTTTGAAAATATTGAAATTAACCCCTCCGGTTGATATTTTCTGTTCAACACGGCCATCATCGGGGTGACTTTGAGGTCACTTAAAAATATTTGAATTTTGTGAAATTTTGAGGGCACTTTAGAATATTTGAAATTAACCCCTCCAGTTGACATTTGCATTCAACACGGTCATCATCGGAGTATTTATGGGGAATTCCATTCATGGATTGAACCTTGTCGACTCTATCGAGCTGTCAACAGAGGATCGGGTTTCATAGGCTTTATGCCTTTGTTGATGAATTTCTTTGTTGAAAGCCTTAAAGGCCTAATATGAACTATAAAACAAATATTTCAGTCATCGTCATGACTGAATATTTGTTCAATAGTTCAAGCCGTGTCGACTCCTATCCACTCATATAAGAGGATCGGGCTCGAACTCGGGTTTATTTGTTGACTCGCGCAGCATTCCTAGATGTCACGTGTATGCTTATAACACGCTTGTCGGGGCCCATGTGGGTGTTTGGGGGTATTTTATAATTATTTGTTGAACCTTGTCAACTCCTATTTACCTGCTTAGGAGGATCATGTTTAAATTTATTGACCCGCGCAACATTCCTAGACGTCACGTGTGTTCCTACAACACGCTTGCCGGGGCCCATGCGAGTTTTGTGATTACACTTACCATTTTGTGTACCTATGTGTATACATATTACAATGCATGTGCGAGGCAATTTTGAAATATTTATAAACGCCTTCTGTCCGCTTGCATGGATGTTGCAGATCCGGTGGCGTAGCGTTGCAGCTTGTAGATGCCTTGTACAAGTAGACTGTTGTGCACTACTTATTGCTACAAGTAGATTGTAGTGCACTAACGAATCTCTTGCTATTGGTCGTATAGGCCTGCATTTGTTGTATGTCATTCGCCTGTATTTGGAAATGATCAACATATTTGATTGACATTGTATAGGGGTTGACTGTAAGGGTGATATAACATCTACTGCCTTCTACTACACAGCTTGTGAGTGCTTGTATATGTTCTTGATTTCCTTATGTATGTTGATTGGTGAACTACCACATCTACTTGCATGTCTTCTAGTGCTCGTAGGAACTATTGCTTGTATTTGCAAGACAGTTGATGTCGGTCATAGGTACTTTTACATTCTGTTGCATGACTTGTGAGAACTTTACACATCAACTGTCGTCATTCATATGCAATTTATTAAGGAGGCTTCGTATATCTGTTTACGGTCAAATTATACATCCCCTCCTATTTCATTGCTTGTAAGATTGAATATGGTTGCTTGTAGTAGACAGGATTATCGCATGAATGAAGCATCTCCTAAAGTGGCATACAGGAGTTTGTACACTTTGCAAGTTCGAGTGCATTTACTTGTATACTGGCTTCTATGCTATTGTTCACAAAAGATCTATAAGAATATTATGTATGTCATAGCCCTCCCTTATTGATTCCAAGACGATTTGCAACGTGCATTATACTTTGACTTTCATTTTTCATAAGAAATTGATGCGTTTGTATCCTTGATTATTGTTGATCATTGCAAGCAGGTCATCTTATCCATTGAGAGCATCATATCACCACATGAAATCTCCTCAAACATAGATCCACCTTTATAAGTTAAAGCGGTGTGCCCTTCTGAAACACTAATAAAAGAAGACAAGGCCGGGCTAGTATCACAATTTTGTAGGACCAAGAGATTGTCTTGTAAATCCGTAGAAGCCGATTTTGCCTTTATAGATGCAATACAGAGCTCATTGGTTGCAGAAACCAAGCCCTTGGCAACAACTTCCATCTCATTATGTGACATCTTCCATTCTTTTTTTTTTAGCATGCGCAAAGGAGTGATATGCATAATCTAATCTTATAAGAGCAGTCAAGTTTGTTGACATGTTTGAGAGTCAACAATAGCTCATGAGCAATCCGCGGCAACTTTCTTCTCCTTAATAGATGATTGTGGAAATCAGGAGGAATTCCAAAACAATTTGTTGATGAACTGCCAGTGCTGACAGTATTCGAGCCAACATAAGTCCATATCATAGCCCTTACTAGTTGCCTTTTTGCTGAAATATAAGTTCTTTTAAGAGTTTGTGGACACTCTAAAGATCTAGCCATTGAAGAGATTGAAGACTGCATCTTCTCCAACTATTTTCCCCTTCATGTCTTTTTCCACGGGATAGATTTGCCATTCATTACCCCCACTTGAGATGGATTTCACATTCATCATCTTATTATTTGGAATGAACTTCAATTATTCTACAATACAATTAAGGATCTCCAATTCTTCCACTAGCAGTATTTAGAATCTTAGGAATAGAATTCTTCGCAATAAGAGATAATTGATGTAGTATAATTCTATCTCAGCTCTTAGTCATGAGTTGTGGTCACCCATAAGTAGCTTGTTGCACTCATTATAGACTCCCTTGTGTTATGAATAGATCACTGTATTGCAGATTTCTTGCATCAAGAGTATATATGATATCTTATCCACATCTTTCTTGCATTGGTT
Source organism: Dendrobium chrysotoxum (assembly GCA_019925795.1). Lineage (NCBI taxonomy): Eukaryota > Viridiplantae > Streptophyta > Magnoliopsida > Asparagales > Orchidaceae > Dendrobium > Dendrobium chrysotoxum. The sequence continues at coordinate 69,184,874 of CM034314.1, forward strand.
TGTAGGTATGCTACATTCATTGTATATGAATTGTTGTTGTCCACGGGAGTTGTCTTTATGTTCAGTGTGCACCTCTTGCACATGTTTGTAGAATGCTTTTAATACAAACTTTGCAATTGATCACTATCATCTTTGTAATGTTTATTCATGCTCTTGTTTGCGATCAAATCATGCATCATTTTAATTAACATTAAAACTCTATTCAACACAAGCTTTATGCTTTGCATGTTCAAGATTCATCACCTTATGAATTGGAGATCTTAATTTTAGGCATTATACTATGTTCTGTGTAATCCATTCAAGCTTATTTTGATGTGGTCTGAATCAAGATTAATGTTCGGTTTGAATCCATTTTGCTTAATGCTCAAATTAGTTCAAGTCTGAATTCCCTGTTGTCCATTCGAGTTCAAACCAAGTCTTTATATTTATTCATTTGAGTACCAATTGTGTTATTGTTTAATTGTTAATTTTCTTAAATTTAAATTCATTTAGATTAGCTTTATTGTCATTTAGGTCCCCTGTCGTCCAAATCATTCAAGTTCAATTGCATGTCCAAGTCTCCTGTGTTTGCTCTGAATTCCTCCCGGCTTCTCACCCGTTTAGGGGAAATTTGGGAGACTAGCCTTCCCCTCCATGCCACATGGGTGCTTCAGGTAGACGTTTGTAGACACCACAGCTGCATTTCTTCAATTCCCGCTACGCTACATGAGCGCTTAAGGGTCTTTGGTACCTGTTTGAAATACAACAATTTGGTTTCCCCACGTATGGGTACTTATTTTTTGTCCCCCTCACGCTACGTGAGCACTCTAGGGATTACCCATCTCATCACGAGCGTCGCACCGGTTTCCCTCCCCACATGTTACGTGAGCGCGTGGGGAGGTTTGTGAGCTCGTCGCTAGCGTCGAGAGCAGGGTTTAAGTTAGAAGTTATACCTGCGCGGAGGACGTCGATAGTGGAGTTGGCACATAGATCGAGGCACAAGAGAGAAGCTCTCTCTTTTCTTTCTTTTTCTTTTTAAATTATAATCAATTTTAATTAATAATTAGTTATAATTAATAATAATTAAGTATTATTAAATAAAATTTAATTATAATTAAATTTATTTAATTATAACTAATATATGATTAATTAATAATTAATTATAATTAAAAGATAATTAATCATAATTAAATTTAATTAATTATGATTAAGTTATGATTAATTAATAATTAATTATAATTAAAAACAAATAATCATAATTGATACGTCATCAAAAAATTATCTTGATCGGGCACGAATCTCGAGGCAAAATCAAGTCGGAAATTTCCGAAATTAAAATTGGGATCATCCAAACTCCGATTTCAGTGAACTTATAGTCAAACTGAACATCTCGAAAATACGAACCCAACGACACTAAATTCAACCCAATCCGAGCCCAAATGGGTCCAAATCAAGGGTCTGAAGTGCTGTTGGAAGGTTCAAACCATAATTTGGATTACCAAACGGTCTCCAAATGTGACATGCTTATAGTCGAATCGAGCGTCTCGACGAGACAAATCCAACGAGCCCAAGATCGCCAAATTCCGACATCACTAAGACCTTCAAATGTCCAACGAACGGTCTATGATCAAGGGATTCAAGATCGGCTATCCATTCAAACCACTCCCTAACTACCCCTGATCTTCCACCTATTTACGGGCCATGCCACTCACGAAAATCTATAAATAGAGACCCCATTTCTCTTGAAAAGGGACACCTATTCCTAAGGAGAAAAAGAGAGAGCTCTTGCCCCCTCGCTCCTCGACCACCGCCGGAGTTTCGCCGGAGTTCCGCCGAACCACCACTTGAGGCCCTACTCTTCGCCGGACCACCACCTGAGGCCCTGCTCTTCGCCGGACCACCACCTGAGGCCCTGCTCTTCGCCGGACCACCACCTGAGGCCCTGCACTTCGCCGGACCACCACCTGAGGCCCTGCTCTTCGTCGGACCACCACCTGAGGCCCTGCTCTTCGCCGGACCACCACCTGAGGCTTTGCTCTTCACCGGACCACCACCTGAGGCTTTGCTCTTCACCGGACCACCACCTGAGGCCCTGCACTTCGCCAGACCACCACCTGAGGCCCTGCTCTTCGCCGTACCACCACCTGAGGCCCTGCACTTCGCCGGACCACCACCTGAGGCCCTGCACTTCGTCGGACCACCACCTGAGGCCTTGCTCTTCATCGGACCACCACCTGAGGCCCTGCTCTTCGCCGGACCACCACCTGAGGCCCTGCACTCTGCCGGACCACCACCTGAGGCCCTGCACTCTATCGGACCACCACCTGAGGCCCTGCTCTTCGCCAGACCACCATCTAACGTCCTCACTTCTGCCCGACAACTATCTAGGGACCGAAATTCTGCCAGACCACCAGGAGACCCCGAAGTTCTGCCAGCGCGACCTTAGGCCTTCAAAAGCCTCTAATTTTCACCCTACGGGTGATACTTGTAATCTGATCGCCCTTGGAGGCAAGTTAATCCCATGTAATCTGCTCAAGTTCTAGTGGAATCATTTCAACTAGGCCAGGCCCCATGGTTTTTCCCCTTTTCAGGGTTTTCCACGTAAAAATCTTGTGTTCTCTGTGTGTGAGCTGGATATTCGTGCAACGCTAAGACGTAGGATTAATACTCTACCGCCGCGTATATTCTAGCCCGCAACAATAATTAAATTAAATTAATTATAATTAACTTATAATTAATAATAAATAATTATATTAAAACTAATTAATTGTAATTAAATTAAATTAATTATAATTAACTTAAAAAAAGTTTGATGCAAAATTTATATAGGATTTGAACAAAGATTTAGGCCGTATCTGAGCAGAATTTAAACTAAATCTTGTTTAAACAGAAGTTATGCAGGATTTGAGCAAATTAAAATAGGATTTGAGGAACTGTTGAATCTTTCAGCGAGTTAACTCCTCTATTTTTTTTTTTGTGGATTTGAGCAAGATTAATGCTACATCATCAGTTTCCCTCTTTTTACCATAAATCTCGGGTTTACCAAGCCCTGTAGTTCGGCGGGTTTACGAGATTTGGCTGAAGGCGCACGCGAAAGGAAGAAAGTTACCTTCAACCAGCGAACTCTCTTCGTTGCTTCCGATCAAGTGTTGTAACTTCTGATTCGGCATGAAGGTAATGTCGCCGGAGGAGGTTCGACTAGGGAAGGGCATCGACAAGGACAAGGAAATCGATCGGAGCTTCGAGGGAGGTAGGGGAAATCTCTTTCTCTCTCTCTCTCTGGAGCAAAGAGATCAGGAGACTAGGCCGGAAGAAGTTCGGCTTGGGTCGGTGAAGATGGATCGGCCGAAGGTTAGGGTTGGGTAGGTCGGAGGTGAGCTCGGGTATGCAGGAGTCAGGAGATGAGGTGTTTGGCGTAGGCTAGGGCACGTTAGTTGGCGGCTTGAGCTAAGGGGAAGAGGCGACAGGTTGAGTGCGACTGGATGAGGTCGACGGGTCCTACGGTTTGGGAGATGTGGAGTTGCGGCTTAGAGAAGTTGTGAACTGTGGAAGGGTTTCAGCTGTGTGTGAAAGAGAAGAAGAACCAAGAGGCTTCGCCTCTGTTTCCTTTTAACGACGCAAATAGGAGAAGCAACGGGGCGAAGCACGCGTAGTCAGACATTTCGGCGCCGTTTCACACAAGTAATGAGTACTGTAGCAAGCGACGGACACGACGTGAGCAGGGATTCAAGATGGGCTTTGGATTTCAGCAGGTATATATGTATTTTTATATTTTTTTTTTGTTTCTTTTGGGCTGCTTGAGTAGAGGTCAACATAAGCATGGAATTCTAGCAATCTTAAATTCCAGAGCTTACTTTAGGGTCTATAGGATCTTACGATTAAGTCAATAACTTGATTGATGTCACCATAGGGTGGTGGTTTAAGGGTTAATTTGGTGTTGATAAAATGGGTATTTAAGATTTGGATAATATTTGGTGCTGAAAGTTCTAAGTTATTTAAAAGCAAGTTTTCTTTTGAAAAAAATGGGTAGGAACTCTAGATCAAAGGTTTTGAATATTAAAAAAGTAATGGTGGCATTTTTATAGATTTTAGATTAGTGTTTAAAGAGTTATAATATTTTTAATCCGATTGCTCACAGCTAGTTATAATAATTTTTCAATCTTAAAATTCAAATTGATACTAGTATGACTTAAACATTTAGCGTCTATTGACTAGACTTAATCAAAAGTTTTCTCTCATCATTGAAAGAGATAATTAACCATGGGGCTTTGCTTGTAGGAAATTCAAAGAGGAACGGCTCCACCAGTGAGCTCAATTAGTCGTTCTAGGAGCAACGACCTCAAGCCCCAACCCCTCGGAGGAAGAGAGCTCGAAATGCTATTTGCCCGAGTATATAGGGGGCTGAAGACAGTGAAGGAGAAGGGTCTGATGAATAAGAAGTTACAGAGGCTGTTAACAATGGAGGCCAGAAGAACCCTTCAAGAGAGCTGCCATCTATTGTGGTTTCGAAAAAGAGAGAAAGAAGACAAGCACCGTTGGAAGCACATCAGGGCGTGACACTTGAACCGCGTGTCCAAGAATCCACCGCCGAAAGGGCCCAGCGGAAGGGAAAACAAGTTTGGAGGCCGAAGCCTTGTAAAAAGAAGATGTTTGAAGAAAGAGTATGTTCGGGCATGACATCTGGTGCAACTTCCTAGAGATCCGCCCCCGCCAATAGAAATCGTCAGAGTTGGGTACCAAAGAAGGCCCACAATGATAGCCACCATGACGGTCGACACCCTGGAGAGTCTTCCAGGGGATCCCGTCACTCACCAAGCTCCATCAAGAGAAGTAAATTTCGATCGTAGCCCACGAATCGAAGAAATACTCGTTCCAAGCCATGAACTGGAGATCCAGTGGCAGCGCCGCTCAGAAATCCAGATACAAGAAGAAGAAGATGATGATGATGCTATGGAAGTTGAAGTGGTCTATATTGTAAGCCATGTTAACGACGACAATGATGATGATGATAGGCTACTGCCGTCACCTAGACGGACATGCCAACGCCACTACAGAGTTGTATCTGTTACTAGCTGAAGTGGTCATTTCTCAGAAGAAGGTGAGGTAGAAGTTGAAGTGGTCAATAAAGCTTTTTAGGATAGCAGCATCTTCTGGACACTTGGTCTCTATGTATCTGTAGTGATCAAGTTCTTGCCACAAGCCTTGAAGGAGAGTGATATATTTGTTGACCCATACAACTACCCCAGAAATTACAAATTTGATAAAGATGATTCAGCTCGAGTGTGGGTTGCGTTTCAATTTTTACTACGCAGTGGTTGAGAGAGCAGTCAAATGAGGAGTATCAAATCATTGCTAATGTAATGGATTTATACAGAAACATTTCTCTTTTATCTATAGTGGGACATGGTGGTATGAGAAAGACAACACTCTTGCAACGTGTTTGTGGATATGAAATGACAGAGGAATTTGATCTTAAAATGCGGGTTCACATTTCCATCAGCTTTGACGATTATTGGAGAGATAGTTTAAAAAGCTTTTAGGATCTCCATTGGAAGCTAAAGTCATTGGTGGTGTTTTGCGGGACAACTTGAATGAAAGGCGTTAGAAGACAGTTCAAGAAAGTAATTTATTTGCGACAAAAATAACGAACTAAGCAGCGCGAGGCCAATCAAATGACGTCCGATTGCAAAACGGATCACGTCGTTGCGTTCGGAACATCGTCAACATCAAAGATCTATATTTTATTTAATTAATTTGGATCAATCGAGGTGGTGGCACGCAAATTAAAGCAATCCTAATGCGATACAATAACACACATTTCAAGGAAAATTGGCCTCGTCGTCGACCAAACGATCTCCGATCGACGAACGGATTTCGCCATCACGTCCGGAATGCTCTCAACCTTTAAAAACTACATTTTGTTTATTTAATTTGAAGCATTCAGGTTGGCGGCGCGACCAGAGTGATTCAAATGCGGCAGTGCGCAGTTCAAGAAAATCAGCCTCGTCGTCGACCTAATGATCTCCGATCGACGAACGGACTTCGCCACTGCGTCCGGAACATCCCAAATACTTACGAATGACTTTTAATTTGATTGAATTAAATGACGTACGAGAAGGTCGACATGAATTGCGAGGCAAAAGCACAAATCACAAGGTAATGATGCGCATGCTAAGGAATTTAGCCCTCGGCGTCGACCAAATGATCTCCGATCGACGAACGGACTGCGTTATTGCGTCCGAAACACTGTCAATACTCTAAATTAACGGTCGATTTGTCCAAACTAAAATTATGCCGTGACCGACGAGGGTTCTAATATGATAACGTGTATTTCGAGGAAATTAACGCTCGGCGTCGACCAAATGACGTCCGATCGCGAAACGGACTGCGTCATTGCAACCGGAACCTCATCAATACCCTAAATACCTATTGATTTGTCTAATTTTGATATTCGGCAAATTCGACATGTATTTCGAGACAAAACATACACAAAATTTGAAATGATGTATGCGAACCAAGCTATTTTCCCTCAAAATCAGTAGGCAGCAATCCTTTTGAATTGATAATAATATTAATAATGGCATAATATTATTAATATTATTGTAAAAAAAAAGAGATTAGAAGAGCTAAGTCAAATGAAACGTTAAATCACATTAAGTGTGATTACCTCGTATACTCTAAATTAAATCTCTGCCGAATCCCGGATATCCTGCTGAGGTTTTTTGGGGAGAAGATGGCTGCTCAGATTTCCTCGATCACTACCTTGATCTTATGTTAAAATAAGAAGCTCGTTACTTCTCTTGGTTACACACGTCAAACAGCAAGAAGACCTCTACCTGAAACCTCCTTGTTATCCCGAAGTAGACGTCCAACGCCGGAGATCTCACGGCAAGCAGCTCTCACACGACCGGCCTCAGTCCCAACTCTCCCATCCAGCTCGTCAAACCACACAGCCCTACTTCTGAACTGAGACGAATTCTAAACGGTAAATGCAAAGAGTTGTGTGGAAAAATAATATCCTTCGATACTTATCTTCTCCTGACTCCTGTAAAATTTTTTTTTTATGTCCCCTCTACTCCCTAAGAACTTCCTTTAGTTGAGAAATGAGCATGATCTCAGTTTTCTTTTTGTATTCGTTCACTGCAATTACCTCGATTATCACTGAGAGAAAACTTGAAAACGAGAGTTTGGATCTCTCCAAGGGCCCTCCTAACTTCCACGATCCCTCCAATCTCCCGTGTCCGTCGAGCCTCCCACGATCCACCACTATGGCTGGAAATTCCCCTTCAAGGCTGTAGACTATTTGATCCACTCCTCTGTTTAATCAGACGCCCGCCATAAGCCGAACCCAGCCTCCCCTTAAAGCCGTGGAATCCACCTGCTGTTCATTCTTCCCTCCGTTCCTGTTTCAACCTTCAGCCCGAACTCTTTATAAATCCTCTCTTTTCTTTGCTACAAGACGAATCGCTTTCATTTTTTTTTGAATCGAGTACATCTGTTTTTTTTTTTTATTTATTTAGCTTTGACTAAGAGGATTGGACAAGTCTTCTTCTTTGACTGCAATAAAAAAAAAAGAAGAAAGCCCTTTTTTACTTGTCTGCTTTTGATCTTTTTTTTTATATACTCCTGTCATCTAAAAAAAAATGATAACATGACATAGCTTTCGCTTTTGCTCCTATTCACTTTCATGTGAAACCATTCCTTCTTTTCCACTACAAGCCAAAATCAAGTACAGCACATGTGATTCCTCTACAATGATGGTCATCCACGTATTCTAATTAAATCTATAGTGCTTATTTCCACTCATATCCTTACCTCACTTTGGCTTTAATGAGTGTTTTCATCTTATTACAAATTATTGTCATTTGTAATATCAAATAACTGTGTTAACTAGCATTATTATTTAGGGATATTATGTTCTTAATCGTTAACACTAACCAAAGAAAGGAGGGAGGGGCTGAGTTCTTACTCACCTCACCAATCCAATAGCAGAGATTTTTCTTTGGCTTAATCAAAACAGTGGGTCTTTTTCTTTTTAATTATCTTATACTATTAGCATTATTTGCTATATTATTTATGTCATATGTTGTACATAACTGTTATGTATATATTTATGTTTATATTTTAACTATTGTTTATACTTGTTATATATTATAATTGTTATTCATATTATAATTTTTATAGATATGTATTTAAATTTTAAACTGTTATGTTACAGTTTTATTTATTTATTTATTTATTGTGTATATATATTTACATTATAATATATATATATAAGTATTATATATTTACTATTTAATATTAATATATATTTGTCTATATTCACAGATGTGTAGCCAAAAAAAAAGAGAAAAAAAAAGAGAAAAAAAAGAAAAAAAAAGAGAGCTTCCAAAAAAAAAAGAGAAAAAAAAGGAGATTTGTACAAAAAAAAGAAAAGAACAAAAAAAGAGATTTTCAAAAAAAAAAAAGAAAAAAAAAGAAAAGAAAAGAAAAAGAAAAAGAAAAAGAAAAGAAAAAAAGAAAAAGAGAAGACTTTTTGCAAAACTTTGAGAGCTCATTTCGTTGTTTGCAGCGGACCAGAAAACCGCCCATACACGCTTTCATAAGCGTGATGGGATGGGACCCCGGTGCGGCGCCTACAACAAGGCGGGTAATCACCTAAAAATCTCTTTCTCGGCGTTCGGGTCGAGCCGGGAAATCGCCTATACACGCTTTCTTAAGCGTGGTAGGAAGGGAACCCGGTGCGACGCCTACGACGAGGCGGGTAGGCCCTATACACGCTTTTCTTAGCGTGGTGGGGACAATTTTAAGTACCCATACGCGGCTCTGTACCTGCGGGGAAACAAATGCTCTTCTTTTTCAGGTACATCTGAAGACCCATACACGCTTTCTTAAGCGTGGTGGGGGATTGAAGACTTTACACGGCCGCGGTGTCCTCGAAAGAGAACACCTACCATACACGCTTTCTTAAGCGTGGTGGGAAAGGCCCAGTTTCCCGTAATTTCCCCTAAACAGGGGAGACGCCGGGAGGCTGTCGAAATTTTGACTAAAGACATAAAGGACTTGAACAATATCTGGACAGCAGGGGACTTGATTTTGGACAACAAAGAATATGCTTCATAACTCAAATGACTAAAGAAAACTTGAACCTAAGTGAAATGAAGTTGGAAGGACTTGAACATTAAATGAACATTTGAAGTTAAGCAAGAATTTGAATCAAATGATACGAACAAGACTTTATTTGGACCCAAGTGAATACTAAATAATGACATTAAAATCAATTTGAATTTGGACAAAACAAAAAGTTAATCAATAAAGAAATTTGATTTGAGAAGTGACATCAAATTTCCAATGAAATGACAATGAGTTATCGCTTTAATTTGAAAGCAAGTGTTGATTAAGAAAATTGATTCATTCAAAACTCATGCAAGTAAGCAAGGACTCATGTATAAATGCATTTCAGACTTCAACACATAATTTATTTAAATAATAATGGAGCATTGGACTTTAAGTTGATAAAGCCATGATCAGAATGAAGATGTCAAAAAAAAATCAAATGGTAGCTTTTGAACATTTAGATGCATGCAAATGAGTCTCTTGCAAACAAACGAGAATTCTTGTAATTACAAACCTTGACTTGGATAATAACATTCAACTCGTGACGATTATCTCAATTGGAGTGGGGATATTAATGAATGTGATTTATCGTGTGAATTACCAATTATCCGCAAGGACAAAGAACCTGCAACTATAACTTGTCTATAAGCGATGAAAAGACTACGAAGGATATAGTGAATGCGAATTACGAGACAAGTGGCAATCCACCTACAAGTTATGAGGTAAAGATCTTCAGTAGATTCATGAAAGCTATGAGGATTGGAGTGCAACTTGCCAACTAGCATTAAAGGCTAGTGTCATCGCTCACAACATGTGAACATTGTAAGGGATGTAAAGACACATTTGCAATCAACATGAAGATTTTCAATTAATATTAAGGGATTCTCAAACACATAACAAATGTCCCATCCTACAATTAATGTCAATATGAAGTTGAATACAGTATACCTTACAAGAAATTAAAGTATCAAGACACAAATAAAGGTATTCTACCTCACAAGCAATAGGAATCAAGAAGGAATACACAGCTTAATTGCAGTTAAGTATGCGAGAATTCTCAGCGAGTGTAAGAAGTGTCATGACTTTCATTTGGTCAATGACAGTCAACTCGTAGATGAACGTTGTGCTTGCCTACGAATGCGGAAGGTCAACATACAGTGAACTTGATGGATGTATGATGAACCTATGAGGACGATATTTGTGATAAATATAACCCATAAGCAAAATATATTTTGTCAAGGAGTAGGGATGAAGGAGTACAATAGCATCCCTATACAAGCTTTGGGAAGAGAAATTCAGATCAAATTATTATGGAGTGAACGAATCTCACTTCAACCAAACAAATGCTAAAAGTACTACAACAGAGATGGACTTCTATGGGTTGTTGTAGGAAACCTATTATATACATAATTGTTGTTTCCAGCAGAATATAAAGTCAAATGACTGCGTCAAACATAAATGCCTATGATGCAACGCCACCGGATCTGCAACCTTTGTACAAGCAGACAGAAGGCGTACAAATTCCCAAATGAAATCCCAACGCCACGCCACCGGATTTGCAACCTTCGTACAAGCAGACAGAAGGCGTCCACAAGCTACAACGCCACGCCACCGGATCTGCAACCTTTGTAAAAGCAGACAGAAGGCGTTCATAAATATTTTCTAAAGCACCCCCGCACATGTGCACCATAATTTGTATACACATAGGAACACAAAAGGGGTAAGTACAATCATAACCCGCATGGGCCCCGACGAGCTTGTTATTGGTATACGCGTGACGTCTAGGGATGCTGCGCGGGTCAATAAGTGAATTCAAGTTCGAGCCCGATCCTTCTATTCAGGTAGATAGGAGTTGACACGGCTCGAACCATTAAATAAATATACGGTCGGGAGATCGGCCGAGATATTTATTTTATATGTTCATATTAGGCCTCCAAGGCCTATAATCAAGAGAATTCACTAACAAGGGCATAAAGCCAATGAAAACCCGATCCTCTGTTAGCAGGTAAACAGAGTTGACAAGGTTCAATCCACAAACATCAATGACCCCTTTCAACCCCGATGATGGCCGTGTTGAATGAAAATATCAACCGGAGGGGTCCATTCCAAACATTTCAAAATATCTCTCAAACTCCTACAAAAAATCTAAAAAATCTAAAAAATATTTAAAAATTGAAATCCAACTATCAAAACACTTAAAGCGAAACACATCCACCCTCCACAATAGTTTGCCGAGGTGGACAAATTAAAATTTACTTCAGCTCGCAAAGAGCTAATGCCTGGTAGAGAATATCACTAGGATCCATTCTCAAATAATTTCCTGCCAGCAAGGACGTGGTACGAGTCCTCTAACCGGCAGTTTCGCCGCCAAATGGCACTGCAGGATAAACGGTCATGACTCGGGGCCCTCTGAACCAGGTGGTCGCCGTCAAATGGCACCATTATATTATGGTCTATGATGCACAGACACGGACACGTCAACACTGATACGACACGACACGGACACGGGACACGTCAATTATTAAAAATATAGGACACAGATACAGGTTGGACACGGTATTATAGTTTTTATATTTTAAACATAGTATATAAAAATTAAATAAGTATAATTTTAAAAATAATTTAGAAATAATAAGTAATTTAATTAGAATTTGTGCTTAAAATGATTAATATTAGGATTTCGAGAGTCGGGCGTCGATGTTGTCTATCAGTCATTGACAGAGGAGATGAAAATACCTTCACTGCCAAAGATAAATGAAAATGAGAATATTCGATGAATAGGGTATTAAGTGCGGGCGATTGATTTGGTGTTGTGGATAGGAAATAAGAAATTTAGTTTTTATATTTTAAATAAATAAAAATTTTAAATACAAGAAATTATATTTAAAAAAATTCATAAAATATTTAAGATACGCGTGTCGGACACGTGTGTCCAATTTTTATTTAATATTTTTTAAATCGAACATGTTTTCGGCGTGCTGACACGTATCAGAGGAGTGTCGGACGCGTGTCGTGTCAGATACGTGTCGGACACTGCACGCCTCTTTGAGGAGAAGTGTCGGTGCATCATAGATTATGGTTATGGCCAGAGCCCGTATGCTTCCCAATGGCATCAAATCCTTGAGATATGAATCAATAGGATATGATCGATAGGGCACAAAGCCCTCTGTTAGCTAAGGTGGATTCAAATTTGTCCCCTTAGACAAACACTCATCCCAGGTCTACAAGGTACCCTTGGACGAAGCAACCTATGGCTGCCGACAAGGATCCTTCTGTCGGGTTGGGTCGACTACCTCCTCTGACTAAGTAGACCAGGGACCACGATGGCCTGGGACGACGGAACCATGGGATCTTGATCGGGTCTATCATCCATTCCCCCACCATCCGCTTTAAGTGCAAAATGGTGAAATTTCTGATTTAAATATCAAATCTTCAAATCCTCAAACCCCCAAACTCATGCTGCTACTATATGCCAGATAATGCGTATTTCTTACGTATCTGATTGACGACTAGCCTTAATCGAAAGTTCTCTCTCGTTACTGAGAGGGGTAATTAACTATAGGGGCTTGCGCCTATAGGAAACCAGAACTCAGATCATAAAGTCCTCACAAAATGAGGGCGAAATCTCTGGGTAGTATCTTATCTACAAACCCATCTACCTTCCAAAATTTACCCCGGAACTTTAATCCGTTAAAACTCCCCCCGAAAAGAAAATAAAGCGGGCGGAGGCCGGGGCCGAATTTTCGGAGCCCACAATATTCAGTCATGATCTTGCTTCCTTGATTTGTGCTTCCCACCTTGACCTAAATTTTAGAGATTTTAGCAGCATCCTGAGCTTTTGAGAAGGTTTCCCTCGCGGGGTTCCATATGTCTTTTGTTGTAGATAGGAACATGAAAGTATCACTAATTTCTGGAGTAATGGAATTCTACAACTATGATATAATCATGGAATCTGCTTCATCCTATGCCCAAAAATTATGATCTCTTTCTTTTGGTTGGTGATTTATCTTTCCTTTCCCTTTTAATGCCAAGAAGTAAAATCAACTAAAGATCATTGTACAATTTTGAAAGAGCATAAGCCAAAATGCAATTCATTTTTTGCATCAACAGTCAAACTTTCTTGTATGTTTTCCTTGTATTGATGTTTTTGAAAATTATACCAAGCAAATAAATATAATAGTATTGTTTATTGCATTTAGATTTTGAAACATTCATCTAAATGTTATAATAAGTTCACTTGGTCTTTTGGAAGATGGTAAAAATTTCACAGTGCAAGAAGGGATATTATAATCCTCAGGGAAATCTCACCATGGTGTTCTTTGAGGTGATGCAAATCACATGGAAATTTTGTTTCTTATAAAGAGTGCTAAGTTACAGAATAAAGAGGGTGATGATGGTGCAACAGTTAGGATGCCTTTTTGTGACTTTGAAATTTGGTCAAATTATGTTCCGTATGTATTGCTATCATTGGTTTTTGTTATTAAACATTCATTTAAATAAATATTGTTTTCAGACAACTCTTCTGAATGAGAAGAAGCATACAAATTTTGCAAGGATGAATCTTATTTATAAATGTGAAACTCTACGCCACCGGCTTCAAGAATGCAAAGTTAATTTCCTTGCTGAAGCGGAAGATAGGCTTACTGTCAGTCTCTCATCATTTCCAGCTGCTTTAGATCTTCTGGCAACTTCAGATAACAGAATTGACCTCCTTATTGCAGAGGTAATCTCCTGAAATCACATGATTAGTAACTGTTTGAAAATTGTTAATATGTTCTTTTCTTAGATAAGGCAAGTAGGTTTCATAGAGCCAATAGTTGGGAGAAGCCTAATTAAGTGTCTCAACCCACCTAATCTTATTTAAATCAAATAAAGATGCTTTCAACTTCAATTAAATTATTATAAAATGACCTTTTAAGCTGATCAAGAACGGTTGGTGAATCCACCAGCAGTTACTGACTTGCTTGGACTTTGAATTGCATCATCATTTTCATTAGCCTTATCCCAATTATTTATAGCTGGCTTTATAAATTTTAAATTTCATTCATTTTCAATTAATCACAAATCATTTTGAGCAACGGCCATCCATGCTAGCTTCAGATCTCCTTCTTCTTAGTCTTCTAACACTACTTTTGAGCTTTGAGGTACACAGTTCTGTTAATTGCTCAGTAGCCTACGGATTACATATTTCCTTCCTCACGCCAGTGTTCTGAGCCTGTTGAAATTTAATGTAATCATATTTTGCCTGCCTGCTCTGCATTAATGGAACCATGTTCTTAAGTCACATTCTCATTACAAATCTACGGCATTTCGCAAAATTCAGAAAGTAGCTAATGGCTAATGTTCCTGTGTTAGGTACAGTTACTTGCTCCAGATCATGAGGAACTGGTTTCTGACCAGGTAAAGAGTAGAACATCAGAATCCTCGAGAGATGTAATTGCTATCAATGGTGATGACCAAAGCACAGGCGAGGAAGAGATGAAAAGAGTTCTTATAGGCACATTAATAGACAATGCAAGGTTGAGGAAACAGCTTAATTCTGCATTTCGCTGTGCTCTCAAAACAGAGATGGATGAAGGCGATCAAGTTCCATCCAGGACTGCTAAACAGGCTCCTGAAGAGAGGTAGAATTCCATACATCCATAAACGGTAAATCGTAGCAAACTACATTGGATTGGATCATAGCTTGATAACTCTGACTTTAGATTAGCTTTGAACAATCAGCATTGTTAATCTATATACAATTTCCCTCAAACATACAAATATATATTTGGAAAAAAAAATTACGGAATATTAAACAGAGCCAGTAATGATCTATCAAAGCATAAAATAAATGAAAACCATTAATCTAAATCATATTACGCAATAGATATGTTTACATCTAAAGAACTACAAGTGTTAATCATTGTGTACTTTAATAGATATCAATAAAATTAACTTTATCATTCAAAGTAGATTGAATGTATTAAGCAACACTTGATATTATCTCGATTGAATATAACATTATGGCACCGTTTGTCCATTTGGGACAGCTTTTCTATTGCTTTCTAAATCAATTTTTTAGTACAATAATTTTTTGACTATAATTTTTTATACTTAAAAAATTGCTTTAAAAATTGATAAAAAAATTGTCCCATGATAAGAAATATTAAAATATTGATATATCTTAAATTTTGTAAAATATTTTGGAATAAAATATGAGAAATCCTACAATAGGTGAAACCAGCAAACCTTGAGTAGAGCAAGTTTCTGAGCTGGCTGGCTTTGGATCATAGAATCTCTCTCTGTGACTCTCTTCCCCTCTCTCGCTGTTTATCTCCCTCACACAAACGGTTAAAAGGATGAGAAATGGCTTGTAATTGATGTTACTGAATAAGTTTAGTATATATTAAAAAAATAAAGTACAGTATATTCATAATCATAAAAAAAATAGTTTTTATATGCAAATTCAATGAAATCCTTATATATCTTGAAATTTGAAATTTTAAATTTATGGAAAAATAATTATAAAAATTGCAGTTAAGTTTAGAACAAAGTGGAAAAAAAATTATAAAATGGACGACAAAAAGGTTTAGAAAGTCTAATTGTACATATGTTTTATATATATATATTTGACACTACTATGAGTGTACCTTAATTTGATGAAAATAATCCATGAAAAGAATGTAATCTATTTCCTAAATTTAAATCAAATATGCTTAGATCAATTTTATGATATGCCAATGGATTGAACTATCACCCTCAAGAAATCGTGTACACAATCATTCAAAAAGAAAAATATTATAAATTATTATAATATATACATCATAGTTATCACCTTGAATTGTTCAATGCACTTGGGCTCGACTTGTCACAACCTAATCAAATATAAACTACTATATTGAAGCAAGTTCCATTGTGTCGAAGTTGCAATGGTTGATGATTATTCAAGATGTAATTGGAATGAATTTTATGTTTTCAATATTTACAAACACAGAGTTATTTTTATATCATCAAATAAATAGTGAACAAAAATATCAACTTCTTCTTATCACATCATTGAACTACACAAAAAGTGATTATATATGATTTCTCTCAACAAATATATATATATATATATATATATATATCATTAAAAATGTCAAAATAATTGATTTATAATAATATATATTATCTATGATTAGTGTCTCAACAAGTATTCATAGCCTCTACTCAACTTGAGTCATATGCTTCTCTGAAATTTATACATGCAGGCAAAATATGGGTGAGTAGCAATAACTCAGTAGATTACTCGAAATCTACTATAATATCTAATTCTTGATATAAGCAATATCTATACTAATATAACATCATATGAATAATAAAATAAATTTATATTAAACCAATGTGATACCTTAATATATAATATCATGTCTATCAAGTATATCTTCTATACAGTTGTTAACCTCTAAGGCCAGAACAGAAACAAAAATAAAAAAAGAGGTAAATCATTACATACCTCAGCCCATATCCTGTGCAAATCCTATCAAGTCTGCCGCGTCTACAGTAGCCATCCTTCTGCAAACGGCGTCGAATGTTGTCTTCTCACGCGTGCTTGGACACGGGCTCTATCGCATGCATATTGTCGCTCTCATTATAAAAGGAGCGCCAAAGGAAGAAGCTCGGCCCTGCCTTCCATATACGACACTGCTCTCTCGCAAGCGACCTCCACACGACTTCTTCCTCCCAAAACCTCGCAGACCCCCCCCCCCCCCCCCCCCCCCCCCCCCCCATCACTACTTCCGATCTCCCCAAGCCGACGCCAACCTCACACGACCGAAACCTACAGGTCTTTCGACCCTTTCCCGACGCTAACCCCCATTCAGAGAGAGAGAGAGAGAGAGAGAGAGGGAAGAAGAAGAAGAAGAGGAAGCTTTCTCCCTACCTTGCTCTTCCTCTAGCCTTCAAACCGAGCCCTCCTCCTAACCTCCAACCCCGTGCCCGACTTCGCATCCTCCGAATACGTTCCTTCCAGTTGAATCGTAAGCAACAACATGAGCTCGCTTGCTGTCAAGGTAACTTTCTCCCTACCCGCTCACTACTTCGGCCAAATCCAGTAAACTCGCTAGACATATGGGATTTAGGGTAAAAGAGAATTCAACTCTTTGATTAGATTAAACTGTTCCCTAATCCTATTCTAATCCGGCTAAATCATACTCAAATCCTGCATGAATCATGTAGCCCGATAGCCTTATAATTAAAAAAATAGTTAATTAATATTAATTATAGCTAATAATAATTATTTAAAGTTAATTATAAATTAATTCCAATTAATTAATCTTAATTGTAATTAATTATTATTAATTTTATTTAATTATTATCAATTATAATTAAGTATCATTAATTGTAATTAATTATAATTAACCTAAGTTAATTATAAATTAATTATTCTTAGTTCTAATCAATTAATAATAATAATGATTAATTATAATTAATCAAAAATAATTATAATTAATCTTTTATTATTTTAATTAATTATTATTAATTATAATCAATTATAATTAATTTAAATTAATTTTAAATTAATTATTCTTAATTAATGATAATCATGATTCATTATAATTAATTAATTTAATTATAATTAATTGATTATTACTTTTAATTAACTATCATAAATTACAATTAATTATAAAAAAAAAGAAAGAGAAAATGCAAAAAGAACTCTTCATTCTCTCGCCTCGATCCGTGTGCCAACACCACCGACACTTGTAAATGTATAACCCCCCAACCCTAAAACTCCGAGAGCCCACTTTCGTAGTTTGCGACGGACCGGAAAAACACCTATGCACGCGCTTTATTGCGCGTGGTGGGATGGGACCCCGATGCGGCGCCTACGACGAAACGGGTAATCACCTTAAGCCTCATTTCGATGTTGGCAGCGGACCGAAAAACCACCTATGCATGTGCTTTATTGAGCGTGGTAGGACGAGACCCCGGTGCGACGCCTACGACGAAACGGGGTTATCTATAAGTACCATCGAGCGGGGGGAAAGCAAACTGTCTTCTTTTGAAACAGGTATCATCGAAGACCCCATGCACGTGCTTTATTGCGCGTGGTGGGAATGAAGACTACGGCCGAGGTGTCTAAGGACACCTACCATGCACGCGCTTTATTGCGCGTGGTGGAAAAGCCCAGACTCCTGTTATTTTTTCCCCTAAACGGGGGAGACGGCGGGAGGCTGCCGAAATTTCAGGTGAAACTTGAGACCGTACTTGAACCTGATTTGAACTCAAAAAGGACCACTTGAACTGCATCCAAGTGAACAAAAATTCCAACATAAATCAAAGTTGATTAAATGATGTTGAATTGAACTCATATTTGGACAAGATTTAAGACTTAAACTTGAACATTAAAACTCAAGTCAAAACTTGATTTGAACTTGCAAAGGATAGCAGGGGACTTTAATCTGAACTGAATTTGAACTCAGACTTGAACACTTACAGAGGACATTGAACTTGGGTTGAATCGTTTTGAATGGAACTTGGACATATGACTGAACTCAAGCAAAATTTGATTTGGACTGCAGAGAATTTGAACTCGAACCAAAGGGAACATGACTTTAAAATTAACAAATGAATGATCTCGACAAGAAAATTCAAGCACTGAAATGATAATTCAGATTATTTAAATGAGTGTTGACAAGTAACCAAGGAACTTATGATAATTGAATTTTCAAATGTCACTTGTCTGCAAGCGATCGTCAGCAGGAATCAAGAGGGATATATGACCGGGTTCAAACACATCAAATAGAAATACACTCAACAGAACATACATGAATGTCAACAAAATATATAGAAGACTCATGATATGCGAGGGGCATATAATGAACATGAAGATTATGATGAACAAGTGCTGGAATGTAGCTTGTTTGTAAAAGAAGAAACAACAACAAGAATTCAATATTGCAAGCAATGAAAATAAAGGGGATACTCATGAATAGAGTATGAGTGTGTAATGAGTTATAATGCGTATTGCATATTATAAGGGTGATACAAACTCCTACAAGCTAATGTATAAGACTCTTTATTCATACAGTGATCCTATCCACAAGCGATCATGGCTAATGTATTCTATTGGAAAATAACAATCAATGAAATGCTATGAATGCAGAAGATCACAAACAAAGGTGTGGATGAAGTTATAACAAGTGAAAATGTCTACAAGCTTTGTAGCAGGTGACAGTGAGTATGGAAAGATCCTACATTCAATACTGGTCAAGAGACAGATAAATGTATCAGTTTTCTACGACTGTCTCCAAAGCATAAGTGGATACATCCCAAAAATAGCCCTCTCAGAATTGATGATATTCTTCGTGACAGTCATGCAAGAAGATGTAGCAGTCCCTATTGCATTCATAAGAGAATATTGGTGAAAGGGTTATAGATTTCTAAAAAAACACTACATCTTGTCCACAAATGAATATAGAAAGATTATCAATCATCAATAGTCAAATATATTGGTCATCATGCAGGTAAAGACAGTATGTCCAAAGTACATTTGAGGTACCTACCAATTATTATAGCAAAGACACGATAGTACCTCCACGACCAACAACTACCCAACATCAGTCAACTATACTGATCCCTAGCAAGCAAAGTGCAAAGTGACTACATCAAATGCAAATGCATACGAGTTCATTGCACATACAATAGATTGTCTGTGAATGAATATAAAAGATTTACAATATATATGAGTCCCCTATAAATACAGATGTATATACCACATATCATCTGTGGGTAGATGTAGAAAGACGTCAGTAAATACAGTATCCTGAAATCAATTCCAATCCATGAATGAAAACATCTACCTGCCTACGAGTAGCAGTAGTAGAGGACATGTGACGTAATGCCACCTAATCCGCAACATTCATGCAAGCGGACAGAAAGCGTTTACAGATATTTCAAAGTCCCCCCGCACATGCACCTTAGTTTGTATACACATAGGTACACATAAGGGGATGTATAATAAACCCGCATGGGCCCCGATGAGAATGTTATTGGTGCACACGTGACGTCTAGGGATGCTACGCGGGTTAATAAGTGAATTCAAGTTCAAGCCTGATCCTTCTATTCAAGTGGATAGGAGTTGACACGGCTCAAATTATCAAATAAATATACGATCGCGAGGTCGACCGAGATATTTATTTTATACGTTCATATTAGGCCTTCAAGGCCTATAATCAAGAGAATTCACTAATAAAGGTACAAAGCCAACGAAACCCGATCCTCTATCGACAGCCCGATAGAGTCGACAAGGTTCAACCCATAAATATAGAGGACCTTAGAGTCACCCCGATGATGGCCGTGTTGACAGGAAATCTCAACTGGAGGGGTTGATTCTAAATACTCTACACCTTTAAATCTACTCAAAATGACACCCAAACTCCAAATAATCCCAAAATCCAAAGATATTTGAAATTGAAATTAAACCATCAACCACTTAAAGCAAAATCCATCCACCCTCCGTAACAGTTTGCCAAGGTGGATAAGTTGAAAAATACTTTAGCTCACATAGAGCTAATGCCTGGTCGAAAATATCACTAGGATCCATTGTCAAATAATCTCCTACCAGCAAGGATGTGGTACGAGTCCTCTAACCGACAGTTTTGCCACCAAATGGCACTACAGGATAAACGGATATGACTCGGGGCCCTCTGAACAAAAGTGGTCGCCGTCAAATGGCATCATTATATTATGGTTATGGCCAGAGCCCGTATGCTCTCCAATGGCATCAAATCTTTGAGATATGAATCAATAGGATATGATCGATAGGACACAAAGCCCTCTGTTAGCTAAGGTGGATTCAAATTTGTCCCCTTAGAAAAACATTCATCCTAGGTCTACAAGGTTCCCTTGGACGAAGCAACCCATGGCTGCCGACAAGGATCCTTTTGTCAGGTTGGGTCGACTACCTCCTCTAACTAAGTAGACCAGGGACCACGATGGTCCGAGATAACGGAACCATGGGATCTTGATCGGGTCCATCATCCATTCCCCCACCATCCGCTTTAAGCGCAAGATGGTGCACAAGATGGTGCAATTTTCAATCTTAAATATCAATCCTCAAATATCTTCAACCCATTGCTACTACTATATGACGAATATGACGTATTCCTACGTATCTAATTGATGACTAGCCTTATGTGGGCTCTGAAAATTCGGCCCCAGCCTCCGCTCGTTTTGTTTTCTTTTCGGGGGAGTTTTAATGGATTAAGTTCCGGGGTAAATTTTGGAAGGCAGATGGGTTTGTAGATAAGACACTACCCAGAGATTTCGCCCTCATTTTACGAGGACTTTATGATCTGAGTTCTGGTTTACTATAGGCGCAAGCCCCTATAGTTAATTACCCTTCCCAGTAATGAGAGAGAACTTTTGATTAAGGCTAGTCTTCAATCAGATACATAGAGAATACGTGAACCGGCATATAGTAGCAGCATGGGTTTAGAAATTGAAGAGTTTGGAAGGTTTGATATTTAAAAATAGAAATTTCACCATCTTGTACTTAAAGCGGATGGAGGGGGAATGGATGATCGACCCGATCAAGATCCCATGGTCCAGTCATCCCGGGCCATCGTGGTCCCTGGTCTACTTAGTCATAGGAGGTAGTCAACCCATCCTGACAGAAGGATCCTTGTCGGCAACCATGGGTTGCTTCGTCCAAGGGTACCTTGTAGACCTGGGGTGGGTATTTACCTAAGGGGACAAATTTGAATCCACCTTAGCTAACAGAAGGCTTTGTGCCCTATCGATCATATCTTATTGATTCATATCTCAAGGATTTGATGCCATTGGGGAGCATATGGGCTCTGGCCATAACCTTAATATAATGGTGTCATTTGGCGGCGACCACCTGATTCAGAGGGCCCCGAGTCATAACCGTTTATCCTGTAGTGCCATTTGGCGGCGAACTACCGGTTAGAGGACTCGTACCACGTCCTTGCTGGCAAGAGATTGTTTGATAATGGATTCTAGTGATATTTTTGACCAAGCATTAGCACTTTGTGAGCTGAAGTATTTTTCAATTTGTCCACCTCGGCAAACTGTTGCGGAGGGTGGATGGATTTTGCTTTAAATGTTTGATGATTGGATTTCAATTTTTAAATATTTTAAAATTGGGGTTTTCTGGAGTTTTTGGATTTTTGGGTGTTAGGGTGGTATTTGATAATGTTTGTGAATGGACCCCTCCGATTGAGTTTTGCGTTCAACACGGCCATCATCGGGGTGTATGGGGTTTGCAATCATATTCGCAGATTGAACCTTGTCAACTCTGTTTACCTGCTAACAGAGGATCAGGTTTCATAGGCTTTGTACCTTTGTTAGTAAATTCTCTTGATTATAAGCCTTGAAGGCCTAATATGAACTATAAAATAAATATCCCGGTCGATCTCACGACCGCATATTTATTTAATAGTTCGAGCCGTGTCAACTCCTATCTACCTGAATAGAAGGATCGGGCTCAAACTTGAATTCACTTATTAATCCGCGCAGCATCCCTAGACGTCACGTATGTACCAATAACACGCATGTCAGGGCCCATGCGGGTTTTGATTGCATATTCCCCCTTTTTGTGTTCCAATGTGTATACAAGTTAGGGTGCACGTGTGGGGGTACTTTTAGAATATTTGTAAACGCCTTCTGTCTACTTGTACGGATGTTGCAGATCCGGTGACGTGGTGACATACAGTTTTTATTTGGGGATTTGTACGTCTTCTGTCTGCTTGCATAGATTTTGCAGATCCGGTGGCATTTTGCAGCAGCTCTGGGATTGAACTGTTTGTTGCCTTGTACAAGTAGACTGTCGTGCACTACTTGCTTTTTGCAGGCGGATCTTAGTGCACTAACAAATCTCTTGCTTTTGATTTGTGGATGCTTGTAGATGGCTTGTTATCTGCATGATGGATTTCCCACAGTATCCCATAGACACTTGCACTTGATATAGTCACTTTATATTTTTCTTGTGGACAATAGATTGGGTATACTACAGGTCTCCTACAGCGACCCATGGGTACTCACATTTGATGCATTCTCTATGCGTTTTGTTGTGGTCTTTGGTCCCTACAGTATAGGTTCTCCTACAATGGCTCGTAGGAGCTTGCATTTATTATAGTCCTTTGGCATTTTACCTGTAGACAACATATCGGACGTCCAACGGGTCTTCTACGATAACTTGTAGGAGCCTACATCTGCTGCATGTCTTTTATTTTTTCTTGTAGCGAATCAATGTGTTTCCCAATCATTGATTGATTATTGACTGTAAACATGTTATAGCATTTGTTATCTGTCGTTGATTATCATCGTTGCACATGTGTATGTTTGTCGCACGTCGAACCTCCCATTTTTGTAAGAGACCGATACATTTGCTCGCATACCACTATTGGTCCTTGGTACAGTTGCATTCACCACTACTTCATCCTAACATGTTGGTTGTGAGAACATTTATGCAACCGCTGCATGCTAACCACCATGACTTGCCAGGGTTTGGTGTATTTGCCTATATCTCTGTCAACTCTTCTAGCAACTGCTACCTACATCTTTAAGATACTAGGAGCTTCTGCCAGTGCTTTCAAGTGGATGTATTGGAGACTAATGTGTCTTCTCGCATGATTGCTATGAAGACTACTGTAAATTCTAGTTGCTTCGCTCTAGGGTTGAATGTGTCTACTTGTGCCTTGATGTTGACCCCAGAATATTGTTATATGCATTGCACACCAGTCCTACGCCCATGGGAAACTAATATGTTCATTTGTATGTCACTCAGTATTGACTATAAAGATGTAGCAGCATTCACTACTTGTCTCTAATTATCATCTATGGGTATGTCATTGTGCGTACAATACATCTTCTATTGTTATCAACAGATGTTAGCACTCAATCACATATTGCACTACATGTCTGCAAGAGGCAATATTGCATACAGGTGAATTAATGCATTAATTGCACATTGATCCTTTAGCACTTGTAAGGGACTATGACTCTCATTTGCTAATTAGCTGAAGTTGGCCGAACGGATATCATGGTGTTTGCTGCATGTTAGCTTTCCTCATTCGTATGGAACTTATATACGCATTCACTACATGTTGTTGGCTACGAGCATAATGCCTGTCGTGCTCTTCTTATTCATGTTTGCAAGATATATGTCGCCTCGATTGTATGCCACTTGTCATCGTCCACGAATGAATCATGAATTGACAAGTATCGACCACGAGCAGGTTATAGCATACATGAGAGTTCATTTACTTTTGCTTGTGAATGAAGTATTATGTGTATCATGAAATTTTCTTGCACCACTGAGTATTCATTACAACTCTTCCACCATCACTTGCAAGTATACCGCCTTCCTCGTATATGGTCACTGATAAGTTATCATGTTCCTTGAGAGCATCATGATATTTTTTACAATTTCATCATTATTTATAAATGAGTGATGTTTGTAGTCCCTTGTTTATCCATTTGATAACCATTTGAATGCACGCCAGACTAAGTACTTGAGCTTGTTTTCTTGTAATCCCTTCAAATTAGATCCTTGCTTGTAGGTATGCTGCAAGTTATATTGAAGTCCACAAGTCCTAGTTGCATTTGGATTGGTATCTTCCTCATGAATGAATCGTATCATTCATTAAAGACCTCATGTTGTAGCAAATGATGTTCAAAGCTCTTTATAACTCTCTGCATTGTTCTATTTAACGTTGCTCAAATCAAATCCAATGTCCACAAGCTCCTGCTTCGAGTCCTCGTCATTGTATTCAAGTCAACTTCATGTCACTTATAGTTTGTTCAAGTTCATTGAGTCCTTTTAAATTCAAGTTCAAATCAAATCCAGGTCTTTTGCACTTAGTTCGTTTGAATATAAACCCTTTGTCGTTCTTTATCATTTTCAAGTCATTTTGTATCCGAATGCAAGTCCAAGTCCAAACAAAGTCCCCTGTAATGTTCACTGGAGTTCAGGTCCTCTGTTGTCCTTTGCAAGTTCAAGTTCAAGTTCTTTTTAATTTCATTTGATTAAGCTTGATTTAAGTCACATCTTGTGTTCAAGTTATGCTCAAATTAGGTTCCAAAGTTTTGTCCAAGTCTTTGTGTCTTCGAGTTCTAATTCATGTCTTCTCCTTTTGAGTTCAAATAAGTATGGTCTCAAGTTTCACCCGAAATTTCGGCAACCTCCCGGCGTCTCCCCCGTTTAGGGGAAAAAATGACAAGAGTCTGGGCCTTCCCACCACGCGCAATAAAGCGCGTGCATGGTAGGTGTCCTTAGACACCTCGGCCGTGGTCTTCATTCCCACCACGCGCAATAAAGCGCGTGTATGGGGTCTTCGACGGTACCTGTTTAAAAAGACAATTTGCTTCCCCCCCCCCCCCCCCCCCCCGATGGTACTTATAGACAATCCTGTTTCGTCGTAGGCGTCGCACCGGGGTCCCAACCCATCACGCGCAATAAAGTGCGTGTATAGGTGTTTTCCCGATCCGCTGCCAATGACGAAAGCAAGTTCTCGGAGATTACCCGTCTCGTCGTGGGCGCCGCACCGGGGTCCCAACCCACCATGCGCAATAAAGCGCGTGCGTAGGTGTTTTCCCGGTCCGTCCCAAACGATAAAAGCAAGTTCTCAGAGTTTTTAGAGTTTCAGGATTATACCTAACGGTGTCGGTGGGGTAAAGGTGTTGGCTCGTGGACCGAGGCAAGTGAGAAGGGTCTCTTTTTTGCATTTTTTTCTTTTTAGTAACCAATTACAATTTAAGAGTAATTAATTATAATTAATAATATTAATTATGACTATGATAATTAATAATAATTAATTATGAATAATCATGAATAATAATTAATTAAGATTAAGAATAATTAAGAATAATTAATTAAAACTTAATCATAATTAGCAGTTAATTATAATCACTTATAATTAATAAGAATTAATTATAAATAACTATTAATTAAGCTTAGGGAAATAATTAAATATAATTAATTAAAATAAATCATAATTAATGACTAACTATAATTATTCATAATTAATAATAACTAATTAAGAATAATCATAATTAAATAAATTTTGATCGGATTATGACAGGATTAAGGAAATGTTAAACCTCACAGTGAGTTAATCCCTCACTTTCCCTTGTTTGGCTCGGTGAACTCACGGGATTTGGGAATAAGCACGCGAAAGGGAGACAGTTACCTACACAGCAAGCAAGTTCCTGTTGTTGCTTCCGATCAAAAATGTCGTGACTCCCGATCCCACAGGAAGAGAACGTCGATCGAAGGAGCGAAGTCAGTCGGCCACGAAGGCTTAGCTCTCGGCCCAGCAGTGGGGTCGGCCGAGCTTCGAGATCGGAAGAGGGGCGGCGGCAGAGAGCAGGAGGTCGGGATAGAGGAGGCAGCTTCGGCTACTGGAAGAAGGTAGGGAAGCTCCTCTCTCTCTCTCTCTCTCTCTCTCTCTCTCTCTCTCTCTCTCTCTCTCTCTCTCTCTCTCTCTCTCTCTCTCAGACCGAAGGAATCGGGTAGGAGGCAGAGATGTCGAAAGATGTGTAGGGGACGGGATGGGGGAGGCGACTAGAGGTTGGAATCGAGTCGAAAGGCAGAGGAAAGGATCGAGTGCCAAAAGCTTCGGTTCCTTGGTCTTTTAATGACACGAGAGATGGCTCTATTGAGGCGAAGCATGTGTGAGAGGACATTTTCGGCGCCGTCGCAGAGGGATGGGTAACACTGTAGCAATGGCGTGTTCAGCAGATTTTGCGCAGGATCTCAGCATGGGCTCGACACGAGTAGGTGATGATCTGGCATTTTTTTTATTTTGTTTTGTTCCACTACAACAGAGGTCAACACCTTAATCGAAAGTTCTCTCTCGTTACCATGAGGGGTAATTAGCTATAGGGGTTTGCGCCTATAGGAAACCAGAACTCAGATCATAAAGTCCTCGCAAAATGAGGGTGAAATCTCTGGGTAGTGTCTTATCTACATACTCATCTGCCTTCCAAAATTTACCCCGGAACATAATCCGTTAAAACTCCCCCCGAAAAGAAAGTAAATGCGGGCGGAGGCCGGTGCCGAATTTTTGGAGCCAACAACAGTATTGTACTTCACACTATATAAAAAATTACAAGTAACATTACAAGCATTTCTCTTAATATAATGTCAAGAAAAAAATATATAATATAAAATGATGTTTTAAAACATATCGAAGATCACATATTTTTTATATTTTATCTTAGAACATCTCATATTTTTTATTTCATTCGCTTGTCATATTTCTCTTTTATCCTTTATACTTTCGTTTATATCTCTAATTATTCATATATGTTCAGGTATATCATACATTCAGATGGATAATCATATAGAAGCACATGCACTTATACCTCCACTTGAATATATAAGATTATCACCAACACTTTTCACTTCTCATCCTTTTTTTCACAAATATTTTAGATAAATAAGCATAGAAATATTAGCAACTTCAATATATGTAAACAATATCTAAATGTTATAGAGATTTATAAACACTTATATACAACAACAACAACATCATCAAGCCTTTGTCCCACTACGTGGGGTCGGCTACATGAATCCTTTTTCTTCATTGTGTCATATTAAAAGTCAAATTCTCGTTCAAATATAATAAAGAAAGATCATTTCTAATATTTTCTAACTAAGTCTTTTTAGGTCAACCTCTACCTTTCTTAACATAAGTCAAATATAGTACCTCTACTTTCTTAACCGGGTCATCGAAAGGCCGTCGTTTTATGTGACCAAACCATCTAAAGTGACTCTCTCTAATCTTATCTTC
The DNA here is from genome assembly GCA_019925795.1 of Dendrobium chrysotoxum. Lineage (NCBI taxonomy): Eukaryota > Viridiplantae > Streptophyta > Magnoliopsida > Asparagales > Orchidaceae > Dendrobium > Dendrobium chrysotoxum. The sequence goes on from CM034314.1 coordinate 69,212,755, forward strand.
CACTAGAGCTACTCCAATCTTTTCACGTATATGCTCATTTCGTATCCTATCTCTAAGGGTAAAGCCACTCATCCACCTAAGCATCCTCATCTCTGCAACACTTAGCTTAGTATTATGCTTCTCTTTTAATGGTCAACATTCGGCACCATAAAGCATTGCAGGTCTCACCACCATCTTATAGAATTATCCCTTAAGTTTGAGGGGGACTTATCTATCACACAACAAGCCCGATGCATTCCTCCACTTCAACCATCCAACTTGAATTCTGCTGATAATATCCCCATCCATTTCACCATCACTCTTAACAATAGATCCAAGATATCTAAAATGTGTACTCTTATTAATGACTTGATCGCCCAAAGTCACAATCCCTCCACTAGGTCTATTACTACTAAAATTACACTCCATATATTTAGTTTTAGATCTACTCAAGCAAAAACCTATAGACTCTAAGGTTGACCTCCATACTTTAAGTTTACCTTCAACTCCCTCTCTAGTCTTATCAACAAGAAGAATATTATCAACAAAAAGTACACACAAAGGTACATCCTCTTACAAATGTCTAGTGAGAACATCTATGACTAAAGAAAAAAGATATGGGGTTAAGGCTGATCCTTGATGTAATCCAACCGAAATAGGAAAATACATGGTCAAACCACCTTGTGTTTGAACACAAGTAATAGCTCTTGCATACATATCTTTAATGATTTGAATATAAGCATTATTAACTCCTTTCTTTTTAAGAACTCTCTATAGCACTTCTGAATAAAGTGAAAGTGCATGAAAGATAAAATGCATAAATGTTAAAAAAATACAAATCAATTTATATTAATTTGGCTTACCAGCCTATGCTTACTCCACAAGTCCTTACTTGAGAATTTCACTATCTCTTTGCTTTTGCTCCCAATAAAGAGGAGAAGCTTCTCTTTCATAGATATTAGAGAAACCCCTACACCATTTTTCTTCTCAAAAAGTATAGCAACACTAGCCCTAGTGACCAGATCCACAAACACAACGAACTTCATAAGATCACCACGATCTCAATAGTAAAAGTACAAGAAGCTCTTGAACCAAAGCATCAAACTCTTAAATCATAAATTTAAAAGGATATGATTTGAGAATAACCAAAGGTGAAGCCTCTAACAAAAATCTCTCTAAATGAATTAAGAGATTTTAGAAAGAAAACAAAAAGAGAGAGATTATAAAGAAAATTTTAATCTACTCAAATTCCTCAAGCACTTAGCATATGATCATATCTATTTATGCCAAGTATATGATTTATATCATACAATACAACTAGTTCATTTAGCCAACTCTTAGAAAAATTCTTCTCTATTTAATCGGCCTATACAAAGACATTTATTTCACCGCCTCTGTGATGAATGGCTTATGAGTGATAACATATAGATTATATATTCCACATATTAATCATATAGATTATTTTCTAATCAATATATATCAACACTAATTCATATATTTATATTTGTATCATGTTTATCTTCCTATTCATCATTTTCTTTCCCTTTCTTCTCTATCCTTCCTATTGCAAACATGTATCTGGATTTCACTTATAATAAATAAATTTTATAACTTAGTTTGTTAATTGAAAGTGGTAACATCAAGGATGTTCTTAGACTCCCATATTGCAGAGTCTGTTCAATTAAGAAAGAATGTTAAGTATAATTGGCTTTCACAATTTCTACATCTTTTTGAATCTTCATTGCGTACATCTCATGGGAAATTTTGTTTAGTAACTTTGGAAGACATTTGATATGAAGATAATTTGATGGAACCATAAACATGTAAGTAATATTATTTTTAATGTCTTGACAAAAAAAATCCAATCTACACCTAACTCCAAAAGTCTGGGCTTACAATGAATTGAATAATTCTCAATCATGAAACATATTTTCTTATGCCCTATTTTTAAAAAATAATTCTTTTTTGTTTGTTAATCATTGAATGCTAATCTTTTACTCTTAATATTCTACTTTATTAATTAATCATCCTAATTTCAATACTAGGGGTGTCAATATTTGACACGACCCGAACCCGATTTGAAAAACTTTGGTTCGGGTCCTATTTTTGGTCCCGTTTATAGTTCGGGTCGGGTTCGGGTCAACCCAGCAACCTGGGTTTTACCCAAATTGACCCGCTATCACCTGCCATCCCTGCTCAAATCAGACCAACCCAGTAAGTCGGTAACCCGGTAACGCCCGCGCTACACTACCACTATCGCTGTCTGTCGCTCACCCTCGCACTGATGACGCTGCCACCGACTGCCGCGCAAGCCCCTAACAGACCTATCCTAGACCGGCAGACCCCAATCACCCGCAGCCATGTGGAATGCCCAGCACTCGAACCGTCGGATGGCACTCGCGCTCAACCTCGACTGCTAGGGCTAAACGTACCCCGCACTGATGCACTCGCTGACTCACGCACTCGTCGACTCGCGCTCGACGAAACCGCAAGCCCCACACTCGTGTTGGACGCAACCTAAACCCTATTTTGGGTTCACGAGTCGGGTCGGGTCAACCCGTAACCCACATGGTCCGGGTTGAAAATCCTGACCCACTTGTAAAACCGAGTCAGGTTCAGGTCAACCCGTTTATTCCCAGGCCAACTCAGGTTGGATCAGAACCCGACCCGTTGACCCTAATTGACACCCCTATTCAATATTATCTCCATCCCTTTGATCGAAAAAAATTAAATCAATATCACTTAATTTATTTCATTTATTAGTATGTAAAAATGATTTTTGAATTATTTATTAGTAGAATTCAATTTGGATGGTTGAAGCGGAGGAATACATCAAACCTATTGTATGATAGAAAAGTACCCCTCAAATGTAAGGAAAAGTTATAATATGATGGTGAAACTTGTAATACTTTATGGCACAAAATGTTAATGTTGACCATCAGACCTGAAGCAAAACAAAAAAAAATCACTAAAGAATCCCAGAAATCCCGCAAGAAATCCTGTTACCTGATTGAGCGGCGCCGCTAGCATCGCTTCTCCGCGATTCCTGCAGGAGTTCCGCTGAATCGTACCCTTTTTGCGTCGTTAAAAAGGGGATTTGAGGCTCTTGTTTGAGGATCGATCCCAAGACTCCAGCTCCTTTGACTCTTCCCTTCTCCTCCCACGACATTCCCAACCGACCTCCCTCTACCTGTTCGCAAGCCGTCGGTCCAGGGAAAGAAAGAAAGAGATAGAGAGAAGGAGAGAAGAGCTTTGCCTACCTCATCCCCTCCTCAAGCCGACCTCCTGTAGCTGCAAGGAGATCCGACTCCTCTCCTCCGTTCGCAGAACCAACCCGACGCCTCTAAACCTCTCCATCCCGACGTCCAAGCCCTACACCCGATCGACCAGATCTTCTACCCGTCGGATCTCAAGCCTTGTCTGAACCCCAGGCGACCGAACTCCTCTCTGTAAGCCACCTACCCGATCTCCCTTTGCAGTGCTGCCTTTAATCCCTTCCAACCCGACGCCTCTAAACTTCTCCAACCCGACCTCATCCAACCCATTAAGTAGCCCAAACATTCTACTATAGGTAAAATTTTGTTAAGGCATTTTGTGATCACATTTCTTTGTAGATTGTTATTCATGAAATTGCTATTTTAAGTAAAATAATAATAATAGTAATTATGATGATAATAATAAAAATTACTATTCATATTATTATAATTAATTAAATCTTATGTTTAATGACTATTAATTATATTTAATTGTAATTAGTTGTAATTAATTATTATTAATCATAGTTAATAATAATTAATTATCTTTAATTATGATTAATTATAATCAATTGTGATTATTTATAATTAGTAATAATAATGTCCTCGTACCTCGTTCCACGAGCCTACACCGCCGGTCCACCTACGCAAAGGTATAATTTCTAAACTTTGATTCCCACTCTTGTTGTTGGCGACGAGCAAGCGAACCCCCCACGCGCTCACGTAGCGTAGTGGGGAGGGAAGCTAGCGCGACGTCTACGACAAGGCGCGCTATCGCCTTAAACCCCGCCCTCGACGCTTGCGACGGACCGGCAAACCCCCTACGCGCTCACGTAGCATAGTAGGGTGGGAAACCGGTGCGACGCTCGCAACGAGGTGGGTAATCCCCGGACCGCTCATGTAGCGTGAAGGGGAACAAAATTAAGTACCCACATGTGGGGAAATCTTTGTGTTCTTTTGTAACAGATGCCCGAGACCCCTAAACGCTCATGTAACGGGCGGTGATTGAAGAAAAATTTACTGCTGCGATGTCTATGGACATCTACCTGAAGCGCCCACGTGGCGTGGAGGGGAAGGCAGCCTCTTGTTTTTCCCCTAACAGGGGAGACGCCAGGAGGCTGCCGAAATTTCATCTGAAGCGCGCAAAGACTTGAATAAATTGGACAATATGGGACTGTGTTTGGACATTTACTGGAGCGCCAAATGAACTAAACTCAAAGCTGAATAAATGAATAAAAAGCTTTAAATCAAACTTGGCCAAGAAAGGTTGAACTCGATTGATCACAAGGGGCTTAAAACTAGATGCACTTCGACATATGATTGAACTCCACATTTAATAACAAATGACTTGAACTTGATTCAAATTTGAACTTTTGAGGATTTGAACAAAACTCGAACAACAAGTGACTCAAATTTGACATTGAGTTGAATTTGAGTATGGACTACAAAGGACTTGCAAGCATTTTAGCTATAAGGAACTTGAACTTACATATCGAACTAGACTTGCAAGCTTGAATACGATGACGAATTGGACTTAGATTCAGACAAATAACAAAGCTTTGAATTTTGAATCGATGAGGGACATGAACAAAGTGAAGACATCAAAAGCAAATAGCAACTTTGGGTATTCAAATGCATTCAAATGAACATCACACCAGAAAATACAATTAGAGGTATTTTGTTCAATAGATTCATAAGTGTACAAGCAAAGAATGTTGAATGAATTCTCAAGGCAAACAAGTGAGGAATGATGAAATTAAATGGCTTGGAATATTCAAGCAAAATCAAATTACAAATGAGAACAAGTGATATCCATATGGTCATTCAAGCAAACCCAACTGCCCCTATAAACAGAGAGATTTGGTTTGCATAGAGAAATCAATAACGAATGTGGCGTACAAGCGACATCAGAGGAGCTACAGGGAATGCAAGCATCTACAAACAACTACAAACCACAGGGAACTATATCTGAACTCAAACTGAAACGAATTAAATGCAGTGGACATGGACTCAAATTCAATTTAAACTCAAACTTGAACTCTATAAGACAAGAAGGAATTGTTGGAGGAAGATATCATAATATGATCAATATACAAACAATAATATCTCCTATATGTATATGAAAGAAAGGTGTAGTGATGACATGCTCAATACATCTGACAATACATTCAACTCACAAGCAAATGCATCAATTCTTGTCAAAGAATTGAAAGTCAAGTAAGGCATGAAGGTGGTGGTTGACATAGAGCAAGGATGAAATCAAAGACATGTCATGACATTACCCACCATCCTTTTAACATATGCAGTCATGTATGAAGGATGCAATTAGAAATAAAGAGAGGAGGTTATGGTAAAGATAATTCAATTGCAATCAACAACGGTAGATGAACTGTGAACAAATTTACTGACCGATAAACATGCAAGAATGGGACTGTGACATTCCAATCAATCTATTTGCAATCAGAGTATGAAATTTTCAAATAAATATTGAAGAGCCTTCATGCCAATCAGGATATAGTATCAACGAAACAACAATCACCTATAAAAGAGAAATGACTACAAGCAATGAATGATGATATGCGACCTATCCAACCAGTTCGCTCATAACCAATTATAGAAATTCATCATACGTCCAATATTTTGTTCACATACAAAATGCCAGAAAGCAAAAGGTAAAAGATCTACATTGCATACAATCTCTTTACAAATACAGATGTATGTACAACACCCACCTATAGGTAGATGCAGAAAGATTTCAGTAAATGCAGTATCCTGCAGTCAACTCCAGTCTATGAATGAATACATCTACCTGCAGCAGTGGAGGGTGTATTCTGTGGGCCAAAGACCACGACAAAATGCATAAAGAATGCAGTAAAAGGCTATGAATATTACAATGCCCTTATAGTCAACCATCACCCAACATCAAGCAAATATATCGAGCTTCTACAGATAGGAGCAGGTGATACTTGACAAATACAAATTCCTACGGACAAAGGTAAATGTCTAAGGGCCATTAAAAGAGACCCATATACATGCTACACGTTATCTGCAAGTAAACGCCACCAGATCTGCAATACTTGTATAAGCAGACAGAAGGCGTCCACAAGTTGCTACACCACGCCACCGGATCTGCAATACTCGTACAAGCAGACAGAAGGCGTCCACAAGCTGCTACACAACGCCACCAGATCTGCAACATCTATGCAAGCAGACAGAAGGCGTACAAATCCCCAAATAAAACCCATATGACGCTACGCCACCGGATCTGCAACCTTTGTAAAAGCAGGCATAAGGTGTTCATAAGTATTTTCTAAAATGCCCCTGCATATGCATCATAATATGTATACACATAGGTATACATAAGGGGATACACTAAACACCCGCATGGGCCCCGACGAGCGTGTTATTGATACACACGTGACGTCTAGGGATGCTGCGCGGGTCAATAAGTGAATTCAAGTTCGAGCCCGATCCTTCTATTCAGGTAGATAGGAGTTGACATGACTCAAACTATTAAATAAATATACGGTCGCGAGGTCGACCGAGATATTTATTTTATACGTTCATATTAGGCCTTCAAGGCCTATAATCAAGAGAATTCACTAACAAGGGCATGAAGCCCATGAAAACCCGATCCTCTGTTAGCAGGTAAACATAGTTGATAAGGTTCAATCCACAAACATCAATAATCCCAATCACCCCGATGATGGCCGTGTTGAATGCAAATCTCAACCGGAGGGGTCCACACAAATCATTTCAAATACCCTCCCAAATTCCATCAAAATCCAAAACTCCATGAAATTTCCCAAGATCTCAAAATTCTAAGATATTTAAAATTGAAATCCACCATCCAATCTCTTAAAGCAAAATCCATCCACCCTCCGCAACAGTTTGCCGAGGTGGATAAATCAAAATTTACTTCAGCTCACATAGAGCTAATGCCTAGTCAAAAATATCACTAGGATCCATTCTCAAATAATCTCCTACCAGTAAGGATGTGGTACGAGTCCTCTAACTGGCAGTTTCGCCACCAAATGGCACTGCAGGATAAACGGTTATGACTCGGGGCCCTCTGAACCAGGTGGTCGCCGCCAAATGGCACCATTATATTATGGTTATGGTCAGAGCCCGTATGCTCCCTAATGGCATCAAATCCTTGAGACATGAATCAATAGGATATGATCGATAGGGCACAAAGCCCTCTGTTAGCTAAGGTGGATTCAAATTTGTCCCCTTAGACAAACGCTCACCCCAGGTCTACAAGGTACCCTTGCACGAAGCAACCCATGGATGATCCAGGTTGGGTCAACTACCTCCTCTGACTAAGTAGACCAGGGAACACGATGGCCCGGGATGACGGAACCATGGGATCTTGATCGGGTCTATCATCCATTCCCCCACCATTCGCTTTAAGTGCAAAGTGGTTAAAATTTCTGCTTTAAATATTAAAATCTTCAAATTCTCAAAACCCTATGCCCATGCTGCTACTATAAGCCAGACTCACGTATCTCTACGTATCTGATTGACGACTAGCCTTAATCGAAAGTTCTCTCTCATTATTGGGAGGGGTAATTAACTGTAGGGGCTTGTGCCTATAGGAAACCAGAACTAAGATCATAAAGTCCTCACAAAATGAGGGCGAAATCTCTGTGTAGTGTCTTATCTACAAACCCATCTGCCTTCCAAAATTTACCTCGAAACTTAGTTCGTTAAAACTCCCCCCGAAAAGAAAAGAAAAAAGCAGGCGGAGGCCGGGGCCGAATTTTCGGAGCCCACAGTTAACCACTAAGAGATTTAAGTGTTACAAGGATGAGGATTCTCAGGCGGATGAGTGGCTTTAGTCATAGAGATATAACGCAAAATGATTATATAGGTGAAAATGTTTGAGTAGCTCTAGTGGCGGATAAGATTAGAGAGAGTCGTCATAAATGCTTTGGTCACATAAATCGTCGGCCTTTCGAAGTCTCTGTTAGGGGAGTAAATGTATTACATCCAAGTAGATGTTGGCCTAAAATGACTTGGTTTGAAATTATTAAAAATAATATTTTTTTATAGATTTAAATGAGAATTTGACTCTTAATAAGACACAATAGAGAAAAAGAACTCATATAACCTATCCTGTGTAGTGGGATAAAGACTTATTGTTGTTGTTGTTATACTATAATAGGTTATTATAGGCCAAATCTGCTTGAATTATATCTATAGTTGGAAAGAATAATATTTTAAAACAAAGACAAGATAAGTAAATAAACTTAAGGGATAATGGTGGTGTTTGTTACTTTCAACTTCCTTAGGATCACCAAATTGGAAGAATTTTTTCTATAGAGGATTAGCTTAATATATCCTTCGATAGATGGTTATGCATTCTTGAAATATAATTTATGTACATCAGTTCGAATTTAGTTATTAATTCACATCACTAATGTGAATATCAATCAGTAAGTAGAGTGAAATCATCTAATTTGTTTTTGTATCAATCTTTCTAATTATTTAATTTGCTTCACATTTGATATTTGACTTACTTTTTGAATTTCTTATTCTAACAATATAGTGGACATTCCTCACATGTTGATTTATTTATTATTTTAGTTGCCTTGAGAACTAAAAGATGGTAAAGAACTTTCTCTATCATATAAAAGTTTTTAAATTGAACTTCTTAGCATTAATAATATACCCAAATTTATATTCTCCAAGCTACATAGTATTCTTCTTTCATTGATATTTCAACTTATGGCTTTGAATGGCTTACTTGGTTGCTTGAAAATTATCATTATAAAATTTTTATTTTTTGTCATTTATTTTGATATAATTAAAAATTATTATTTATTTACATTAATTCCAAAGTTTTTGTTACTTTAGATTTATCTTTATTATTTTATCCTTTTTATTTCTTTAATTTTCAGTCACTCATTATTTCAATTCTTATTTAATTTTAGCCCTCTACAAATAGAGTATATAAATTAACATGCAAGATTGATCATAATTTTTACTGTATGACTATACTTTTCAACAATTAATATTATCCTAAAATGATTGATCATCTTTGATTTTAAAAAGAATTCTCAAACTTTTTAGTCTTATGATCATTGTTATAATTACTTAACTATATGAAGGCATAAGACAAATTTCATTAACTATCTGAAAAATTTTTAGTCTAAAAGAGAAAGCAAAAAAAAAAAAAAACTAAGATAGCATCTCTCAAACAATAAGAGCAGAAAAACATGAGTGAAATAATGTATATAAGCCAGACACATAATGCACAAATCTTCATTATAGTTGAAAGCTAAAAGCAAGAAGATCATCATCCATGGTTACAATTTATACATTCTAGTGGGTGTGACAAAGTACGTTGAAGAATCAACCGATATCAAAGAAGCATCAAGGATATGGAGAAAAGAACATTCACCATTGTCATTTGGCAAAATAATCTCCAAAATAACAAAGAGCACCAAAAACAAAAGATAAAATTATTGCAATAAATATTGTCATGAAATTTTGGCCATTTGGAAACTTTAGCTCTTATTGCTCACAAAATTTTTAAATAGGCTGGTGGAACATGTTGATGTATTGCCGAATATTATGTCAGTTCTCTTACACCAAATGTGGTAAATCAAACATCAGGAGGAGAGAAAATATAGGAATTTTGCAATAGTAGAAATTACTCTCATGACATTAATATAACTAAATACTTGCATAAGGTTTGGATGAAAGTGAAAAGTGGAAGACCATGGTAGGCATTTTATAAGCATTTTGAAGTTATATGGGCATTAAAAGAAGATGATTTTTTGTTTCAAGATGAAGATTGCAAAAACCATATGTTATATGGACATCAATGCTATGAAACATAAGCACATCATAGAAGTTGAGCCTTTCGCCAAGCAAAACCAAGCAAAAGATGAATATCTTAAAGCATAATATTTGTGCCAAATAAATGCATGCCAATTAACATTGACATCATTGTAGTAAACCTTTAAGAAAACTTGGAAAGAAGGATTAGCATTTATGCTCCAAGTGATATAATCATTGTCTCTACAAGAAAGGGGAATAATGGGGATTATATCTTGTATAGCAATATGAGTTGACCTCGACAGGCTCCATGAAAGATTGTTGATGATAAAATGAGCTGGGATTTGGAGCGGAAGGAGAGGTAAAAGAAGATAGCAGTGCCAAAATGTTCCTCCAACAATTTTCCATGGCACCAAAGTTCCTAAAACAGTAGGAGATGTTATAAGAGATCTTATCTTCGATAGGACTTTTTAAGTCATTAATTCCTTTCCAAAAAGAGGAGACATTGTTATAGTTGGGTTTCCATGGGGAGTATTATTTTATTTTTCAAAATTTACATAGCAATTTGTGAGAACTGACAAATCTCCATATCAAATAGCACTTGTTGGCATGAGTGAGAGTGACAATGGAGGAAGAAATAGCAACCTAATTCTTTTTGTTTACAAGTCTTATCCCAAGATAGAAGGGAAGCTTTTTTGCATTGTTATCCTCATGGTAAAAAAAATATGGAGTAGTATCTATTGAGGAGTTTCAATACATTTTGTGAATATTGGGAGCTCCTATCCAGTAAGAAAATAGGTTCCATAAGGTATATTTAATGAATTATGACAGGCTAGCAAATGAGAGGGACTTGGCTTTGTAATCTTAATGAGAGGGACTTGGCTTTGTAATCTTCATGTAAATTGATAGCTTTATGTAGAAGGGTTTGAAAGGAAGTGAGATGAAGCTTTTTGGGGGAGATAGGGATCTCCAAATAGGTCAATTTTAAATCATAAACCTACAAGGAAAGAGGACCAGAGGAGGCAAGGGGATTGTTGAATTTGAGCGAGAAGACTATGGAGCTTTTGGCATAGTTAACATGCAGACCTGAGATATAAATAAACGATTTTAGATGTTTTTAAGATTGAAGATTTTATTTCTGCCACTTTTTCCAAACACCAACAAATCATCAGTATATAAAAGATGTGAAAAGTACTAATTCTCAAGTTTAATGCCCACATAGGCCTTGCTCTTGATTGACTCCTCAAAGAGGTTCGAAAGATCATTCATTACATTACAAAATAAATAAGGGAATGATGGTCATCCTTGCCCAAGACTGGAGGTAGAGGCAATGAATCCTTCCAATGCCCCATTCATACAAATAGAATAGTGTATGTCAACACTATAGGCATGGATTCAATCTATGAATTTGAGGGAAAGCCTTTTTTCTCATCATAAAAATGAGAAAATCTCTATTAATGGTGTTAAATGCATCCCTAATGTCAAGTTTAGCACAAACATTATCCTCATTGTTGTTTTAGTTAAATTCACCTAAAATTTCATTAGCAATAATTATTTTGTCCATTGAAATCCTATTTTGAAGAAAAGGAACATGGCTTATGATGAATAAATAATCAGAGGCATAACCATGCTTAAGTTAGTGAGAATCTTTACTATGGTCTTATAGAAGGTGTTGCAGAGGGAGATTGGCATCTAATCATAGAAGCTTCTAGCATGAGATGGCTTGAGCATAAGAGAAATCCAAGTGGCCTTGACCTTTTTTGTAAGCTTTTTGAAGTTGAAGAAAAATGTGAAAAATATAAAATATGATCAAAGAGCCTCAAGCGTTTGTGCAGAACTCAAATGTAAGGCCATCAAATCCGAGAGCAGCAAATTTTTTCTCTTTTTAAAAAATATATTAATTTATTTCATGTGTTTTTTACTTTTTTAAATAAAAAAATTATTTTTAAAATATTTAAAATAGTTTTAAAATATTTTCAAATATTTTAAAAATTACCATCACCAGCCATCACCACCCCAATATCACAACTACAGCCACCACCATATAAATCAGTTTAATTAATATTAAATAAAATAAAATATATATATATCTTTCAAATATCAAATATAATTTATTTTGCACTGAAAAGAGCTAAGAAATCAAAATGAGGAAAATAAGCAGCCTAATGCATTATTTTATCCATGCATCTCCTACCATTTCTGTGAGTCTAATGACTTTCATGCCAAATAGCAAATGGCATAGCAGCACTATAACATCATCAAACAATACCTTAAAACTATAAGCTGGCAATGCACGACAAACTGTTTCAGAATAGCCAAAAGAACAGGAGTAAGGAGAACAAGAATTCAATCAATTGGTTTCAGTGTCAGCTCTCTAACTATAATTTCACGCATGGAAGTTCACCTCTTTTTATTTCCAGGTACGAGAGATCTCAACACATCCAGAACCTCAAAAGATGTCAGGATGAAATCGGCCGGGCATGGAGCTGCCTTGTTGGGATTGCTTGAGATGCATCGCCAGTGCATAGTTGTTAACCTGCCATGCAAAAAAGGTATATGTTAGTATGGGTGTAAAGGAGCCTTGCTTGAGCCAATATCAAGTGTGTTCGTGTTCAATCCATCATGAGATTGACTTGTTTTTTATATTGTTCGTAAATATCAAGCTTGTGCTCGGCTCATACGACTTGAGCCAAATATGAGTCAATTTTGAACAAATTAAAATAAATAAATAACAAACTGAACACGATGTAATCATTATAGTCATCTACTTACCACTTAATAAATAACAAAATATAAAATTAATACACACACTAATAACAATCCAAATGCAATCAAACGAGTCTTTGTTTGTGTTCAACTCGTTAACAAAAGCAGCTCGAATATTTAGGTCAATTAGGTAAACCCACACACACAATATATATGTAAGACTCGAACCCAAAACCTTTTGATTGGTAACCAAAACTCCCAACCAACAGACCAAAATGAGCTGTGTAAATAACTATTTAATATCAACTCCATAAATGAGCAAATACCGGCTTCTTGATGAGCTCAACGCGAGGAGTTCAACCAAGAGCTTTTTTGACAGCACTATACGTTAAGATTCATGATGTAAAAGATTATCACCACAAAATTTACACACCTCAAGCTTACGTAGCTGTTCTTGGTACCGAGAAAGGAGCTGTTTTAGACTTTCCAGCTCCTGATTCTTCTCTTCGAAGTCTTTCTGACGTTGATGCTGGATGGTAACTGCTTTTTTAAGAATAGTATTTTCTCCAAGCAGCAATTTAACCTGTTCCTTGAGAATCATGCTTTCCTGTCTCAAATCAAATGGAATTTTCAATAACAATCTACAAGAAAAAGATTAGTTTTAATTATGAAGAAATAAAGAAAACACAAAGTACATTGTGGAAGTTCTTTGTTGCTTCAACATTAGCCCGCGCAACAATAGATTTTTCCAGGACATCTAGAGCTCGAAAGGCACGAGCCCTTGCATCCTCTATGCCAGATGAATTCATAATTTCTCTTACTAAGAGATCCACCCATTCCGATCCATCTTTAGGAATATTGTTGGTAGCAGGTTCTCCTGAAGCTGAATTACAAGCAAAACATTGTTCAAAACCATCTCTCAGTTTCCATTCACACAAATCGCTAGATTAGCATCCTATAATAACAATGATCGTGGTGTTCAGTGGCCATAATTTAATTAAAGAGAGAAAAGTTATAATTCATTATCTAGATAGAAGTTGCCCTTTATAAAACTTCCATTATTTCAAAGTCCCACAACATGGTTTCAAAACTTAAAAAATGGGGGAGAATTAATATAATCATAACATAGTATGAACTAATAGCCTCCAGGAAATTATAAGCCAGATGAATTGGCCCTAAATCGTTCATGGTAAGATGTATGGTCTCAAATTTCTTGCAGAGCACAGATTGTCTAAACACACCAAATGCCGATATTTATATCTCAGATATGAAAGTCCAGGAAAGAACTGTACCCATTTTAATTGTTGAGATTAAGCATTTGTTCAAAGGACTTATCTAGTATATGAAACTCTCACAAATGCATGGGAAGGAAGCAGTTTCAATTAGATCAAGCATTATTATGACGAAAGAAAGGAAACTTTCAAAGAACATGATGTTAGACCGGTCCCTATTGGACCGGTCCAGCCGGCCCCTTGCCAAGGGCCGGGTCACGTGTATAGGAGGCGGGCGGCAAGAGAGAGGGAGAGGGAGATGGGACCCACTAATTCAAATTCAATTATTTTGAAGCCAAAGGAGGGGGTGGCAAGGGCAGATTTGTCCTTTGGGGCTTAATTGATTAATTGCATGCTTTAAGTAGGGAGGAAGGATTAGGGTTAGGGTATGCTTTGTTTTGGTGGTTGATTTCCGGAGTTCTTGTCTTAGTGTCTTGAGCCCTAGATTAGTCTAGGGATTGGGAGAGAACGATCCTCCTCTCGAATTGAAGATCAATTGTATCTTGCTTATTTGCTTTCGTTATTTGATTTCCACCAAAAAAACTACTGTTTTGTTGTTTTTCCGTTAGATTTGTGAAGATTCCTCGCTGTTTTTATCAATCTTGTTAGGGTTTACTTGAAATATTCGAGTATTTCCTATCAAATTGGTATCAGAGCAAATTCTGGGACCATTGTGGGCTGTTTTTTTCTGATATTTCAGTGGTGTTTTTTTTCCCCGGAGGAAGGGTTTCTTGCTGATTTTTGAATAAAATACAACAACAACAACATCAAGCCTTTTTCCCACTACGTGAGGTCGGCTACATGAATCATTTTTCTCCATTGTGTCCTGTTACAAGTTAAATTCTCGTTTAAATCTAGTAAAGAAAGATCATTTCTAATATTTTCTAACCAAGTCTTTTTAGGTCTACCTCTACCTTTCTTAACATATGTCAAAAAAAAATTTGATGGCAGCCAAGAAGGTAGATGCATTGGAGGAACGTCTTGAATGGGAGATGAGCCAAATAAAAGCCATGGTGGAAGATCGAATCTCATCCGTAGAAGGCAACGTTTCATCCGTGGAAGACAAAGTTTTCAATCTTCATGCGATGATGAAGAAGTTATTGGAAAATTAAATTCCAATGGCGGCATCGGAGGTAAAAGGACCGGTGGGGAAAACAACAAACTTTGAGTTTCATAGGAGGGACGATGAGGTGGAAATCATGGAGGAAAGAGGTGGAAGGTATGGAGGGAGACATGGGTATGAGGGGCATGAATCAAGGGGTGCTGGTTGAGGAAGAAAAAAGGGGAATATGGAAGAAAGGTTGCTGAATTTGAAGAAAAGAGGGGAGAAAGCGAAGAGGGGTTTGTGTATGAAAGTAGGAGGGAAGATCGGGAGACTTTGGGAGGGCCAAGCACTTGGGAAAGGGGAAACTATGGAGGCATAAGGGGAAACAGGGGAGATCAAAAGGTGAGGAAACTAAAGATGCCAATTTTTTAAAGGGAGAACGCACACGGGTGGATCTATAAGGTGGAGAGGTACTTTGCCATCAATGGGTTGATGAAGGAGAAGAAGTTGACATCAGTATGCTTATGTTTGGAGGGGAAGGCACTGTCATAGTACCAGTGGAGGGACCAGAGGAGATCCCTACGGAGTTGGAGAGAATTCAAGGATTGTTTATTAAAACGTTTCTAAGTCGACAGGGGAGGAGACTTCTATGAGCAGTTCTTTGCACTGGTGCAGGATGGATCAGTGGCAGACTACCGTGAGCGGTTTGAGCATCTGGCCAGTCAGATGGAGCGATTCTCAGAGACGGCATTAGAGGGGAACTTCATGAAGGGGCTCAAATTAGAGATCAGAGTTGCGGTGAAGGTCATGAGGCCTCGTGACATGGGAGAGGTCATGGAGTTGACACAACTGGTGGAAAATCAGAGGAATCAAGAGAGGGGAGCCAGGAGCAGCAATTCAGGAGGCTCTTACAGGATGACGATCACTATTTTAGCATCCAAGGGTCCTGCATCAAAAGGATTTCGTGAGACCACCAGGGAGAAGCCAGTAGGAGGAGGAAGTGGGAGAAATTTCAAGAGGTTAATGGAGAAGGAGATGCAGGAGAAGAGGGCGAAAGGGTTATGTTTCAGGTGTGATGAGAAGCATAGTCCAGGGCATAGGTGTAGGGACCAAACTCTTTAGGTTCTCATCATTTGTGATGACGAGAAAATTGAGTGAGGTAGAGGGAGAGATGAAGGAGAAGCTGCATCTGGATCTGGTAGAGGTTTCCTAAACTCTGTGGTAGGATTCATTATAAATCATACCATGAAGGTGAAGGAGGAGATAGAGGACAGGGAGATAGTGGTATTGATCGACAGTGGGGCTACCCACAATTTCATTTCCACTTAGGTCGTCGACCAACTGGGAGTGAAATTGGTGGATACATGATATTATGAGGTGATGATGGGTACAGGGAAGGTGGAGAAAGGCCAGAGGATCTGTGGAGGAGTGGTGTTGACCATCCAGGGGATTCAGGTAAGGGAGGATTTTCTTCCACTAGAGTTAGGAAGTACTGATGTCATCCTGGGGATGAAGTGGTTGCAGACCTTGGGAGACACCAAGGTCACTTAGGGAGCACTCACGATAGAGTTGACGGTGGATGGGAGAAAGGTGGTGATAAGGGGAGATGCAGGGCTATCCAAAACCATGGTATCTATCAAAACTATGGTGAGGATTATACAAGAGGTGGGGGAGGGGTGGAGCTGCACAGACTAAAGGGAGTTAGATTGGAGGAGGGAGGAGACATACCCCTCTCAGTACAGTCGTTGATCCAGCAATTCCATGAGATTTTTCAACCACCTCAGGGATTGCCACCACAAAGGGAGCAAGAGCACACTATCACCTTGAGGAAAGGTGTATCACCCATTAGCGTCGGGCCCTACCGCTATCCTCAATTTCAGAAGAATGAAATTGAGAAGTTAATTAGAGAAATGCTGGAGGAAGGAATTATCAGGCCCAGTGTTAATCCTTTTTCTAGGCCAGTATTACCGGTTAAGAAAAAAGATAACAACTGGAGGTTTTGTGTGGACTACAGGGCAGTAAATAAGGAGACTGTGCCAGAAAAATTTCATATACTAGTGATAGATGAGCTGTTGGATGAGTTGAGTGGGGCGGTGATCTTCACCAAAATAGATTTGAAGTCAGGATATCATCAGATCAAAATGAAGAAGGAAGATGTGCCCAAGACTGCTTTTAGAACTCATGAGAGGCATTATGAGTTCCTAATGATGCCTTTTGGCCTCACTAACGCTCCAGCCACGTTTCAGTCACTCATGAACAAGGTCTTCAGATCCTATCTCAGCCGATTTGTCTTGGTGTTCTTTGACGATATCCTAGTTTACAGCAGGACAGAGGAGGAGCACTGGGAGCACTTGAGAAGGGTGTTAGAGGTGTTGCAAAAGCACTAGCTGGGGCCAACCTGAAGAAATGCTATTTTGCCCAAGCCAGTGTAGAGTATTTGGGCCATATTGTGTCTAGAGAGGGGGTGAAAGCAGAACAATCAAAAATTGAAGCTATGTTGAGATGGCTAGTGCCTAAGAATCTAAAGGAGCTGAGAGGATTCCTAAGACTGACAGGATGCTATAGGAGGTTCATGAAGGGATACAACACCATAGCATGGCCACTAATAAAATAGTTGAAGATGGATGGTTTCCTATGGGGGGAGGGGCAACCACAACAGCCTTTGCGAGCTTAAAGAAGGCTATGACTACTGTACGAGTCTTAGCACTACCGGACTTCAATCAGGTCTTCATGGTGAAGACGGATGTTTCAGGATATGGATTGGGAGCAGTACTCATGCAGAATCATCAACTCATTGCCTATTTCAGCTAAGTGTTGACAGCCAGAGCCAGGCTGAAATTAGTTTATGAGCGAGAGTTGAGGACCATTGTATTAGTCATCCATAAGTGCGGCCCTACTTATTAGCTAGGTATTTCGTTGTCAGAATGGACCAGCGGAGTCTGAAGTATTTGTTGGAGCAGCGGATGGTGATAGAGGAGCATTAGATGTAGCTGTCCAAATTGCTGGGGAATGATTTTGAAATATAATACAGGCCATAAGTGGAGAACAAGGTGGCAAATTCCTTGTCCAGATGTATGGGAGAGTTGCAGGCGACAGCAGTGTCGATCCCATTGATGTTAGATTGGGAGGCTATCAAGGAGGAGAGTGCCAGGGATGAGGAGTTGGGAAAGATCAGGGCTGATTTATTGAGGGAAGGGAGGAGCCACCCGGGGTAGTCTTTGGAGGGGGAGAGACTTCTGTACAAGGGAAGGTTTGTGATGCCTAAGACATCAGTCCACATTCCACACTTACTTCAGGAGTTCCATGGGAGCAATGTTGGGGGTCATTCAAGGGTGCAGAAAACATACAGGAGACTAGCTTCAAAGTTATACTAGGAGGGGATGCATAAGGATGTGGAGGAGATGGTAGCCAGATTTGAGATTTGTCAAAGGAACAAGTATATGGCCATGTCTCCAGGAGGATTACTACAGCAAGGGCAGATGGGACCCACTAATTCAAATTCAATTATTTTGGAGCCAAAGGAGGGGGTGGCAAGGGCAGATTTGTCCTTTGGGGCTTAATTGATTAATTGCATGCTTTAAGTAGGGAGGAATGTTGACCTACACGTCTAAGACAAAAAAAAACAACAAAAAATGCTCATACCTGCTCCCACGTCGCACGACCTCGCACGTCGCAGACATGTCCGCGACACTCCTCCCACGACGCACGACCTCGCGTCGTTAAATAGGCGAAGGAACGAGGCCTTCGGCCTTGCTCGCTCTCCCATTCCCTTCCTTTCGCGTGCTCCCTCGCCTCCTTCAGGCTGTTCGACTTCGCTCCTTCGATCGACATTCCCTTCAGGTCGGATCGGAAGTCCAGACGGAAGCTCGCTTGCTAACCTTCTCCCTCACGTGTGCTTCTTCGGCTTCTTCATCGCGGCTCGACTTTGCTCGCTTGATGACTTCCCCTTCCTGTCGATCGGAAGTTACGACATTTTAATCGGAGGGCACAACGGAAGCTCGATCGCTGTGAGGGTAACCTTCTCCTTTGCACACGCTTCTTCGACCCCTTCGTGGTAGTCCGGCTTCGCTTCTTCTCTGACTTCCCCTTCCTGTTTGATCGAAGAAGGCGACGGGAGCTCGCACGCAGTGAAGGTAACAATCTCCCTTCCGAGAGCTTCTGCTGTCGAATCCAGTAAATCTGTCAAAAAAGGATTTTCAGTTTTAATTAAAATTAATTAAAATTAATTTTAATTACAATTATTTTAATTAATTATAGTTATTATAATTAATTTAATTAAATGATTATAATTAATTTTAATTAATTATAATTAATTTAATTAAAATTAATCTTGATTAATTATAATTAATATCTTATTAATTTCAATTAATTATTATTAATTAATTAATTATGGTTAATTAATATTAATTAGTTTTAATTAATTAAAGTTAAATATAATTAATTACTTTAATTAATTATATTCATTATAATTAATTATTCTAATTAATTATAATTAATTTTAAATAAACATAATTAATTAAAAAAAATTATAATTAACTATTAATTATAATTAATAAAGAGAGGGTGCTCTTCCTTCTCTCCTCGTACCTCGATCCACGAGCCTGCACCACCGTCGACATGCGAAGGTATAATCCCTAAACTCAGATTCCTGTTCTCGTCATTGGCGGCGAGCTGACGAACCCCCCACGCGCTCACGTAGCGTAGTGGGGAGAGAAGTTAGCGCGATGCCTACGACGAGGCGGGCAATCGCCTTAAACCCCGCCCTCGACGCTTGCGACGAACCGGCAAACCCCCTACGCGCTCACGTAGCGTAGTAGGGCGGAAAATCGGTGCGGCGCTCACAACGAGGTGGGTAATCCCCGGACCGCTCATGTAGCGTGAGGGGGAACAAAATTAAGTACCCATACTTGGGGAAATCCTCCTGCTTTCTTTTCAACAGGCGCCCGAGACCCCTAAACGCTCATGTAGCGGGCGGGGATTTAAGAAAAAATGCCGCCGCGATGTCTATGGATTCATTCTCAAACCATCTCTTGCTAGTCAGAACGTGGCACTTGTCCTCTATTTGGTGATTTCGTCGTCAAATGACACCACAAGTAAACGGTTATGATCGGGGCTCTCTAACCGGGTGATTTTACCACCAATTGATCCTACTAAATCACGGTCATGGTTACAGCCAGAGCCCATATATTCCCAAATTGCTCTAAATCATTAAAAAAATCAATAGGGTATAATCGATATGGCTCAAAGCCCTTTGTTAGCTGAGGTGGACTCAAATCTGTCCCCTTAGGTAAATATTCACCTCAAGTCTACAAGGCACTTTGGATGAAGTAACCCAGGGCTGCTGACAAGGATCCTTCAGTGTTGGGTCAACTACCTCCTCTGACTAAATAGAATAGAGACCATGATGACCCAGGATGACGGAACCATGGGATATTGATCAAGTTCATCAGCATTCCCCTCACCATCCGCTTTAAATACGCGGTGTAAATTTTTAATTTTCAATATATAATTCTACTGTTATTATACGCTGGATACTAGGTATCAGTTCAACGACTAACCTTAATCAAAAGTTCTCTCTCGTTATCGGGAGGGATAATTAACTATAGGGCTTGCGCCTATAGGAAACTAGAACTTAGATCATAAATTGCTCGCAAAATGAGGGCAAAATCTCTGGCTGTTGTCTTATTTAAAAATTAAATCTGTCTTCTGAAAATTTATCCCAAAACCTAACCTTATTAAAACTCTACTCGCTTACAAAAGAAAGGGTCATAGAGAAGCCGGGGCGCGAATTTTTGGAGCCCACAAATATGTTTGGGAAAATGTTAAGAAAATTGATAATTTAGAATTTATGAGTTATTTGGTTACCTGAAAAGGGTATACAATATAAAAGAAGTATTTTGAAGTTGTTTGGATGAATATAAAAGAAATGCATAAGATTATTTTTTTGTTTAGTTTGATGTAAAATAAATGTAATGTAAAGTGCAAAAAGATAGTGATTGGTGACTAACATTTGCGATGGTGTGGCCAGCAGTAAGAGGCCGGTGATGGTGGACGGAGGTTGATGATGGGAAATCGATGGGGTGGGTTGCTGGGTAAGCGGCTGTGGCTATGGCCGACGAAGGGCTGTCAGCTGTAGTGGTGGCCGGCAGTGACCGATGTGGGCGGCCAGCATGGGTAGTGGCGGCGACCCAATTGCAATGAATTTCCGATGTATTTGAAACTCACCCATATCAAAGGAATTCTAAATACACAAAATAATGAACTAGGTGGTGAATTTCAAATACGCCAAAATTTTATATTGCATTTGTTTTACTTCAAACCAAATGCCAATATTTTTAAAACTCCTGCTTTTGAAATACTTTATACTCCCTTTGCAGGCAACCAAACAGCCACCTTAAACTTTGGTATTCAGCTATGTGTCATAATAGATATGGTATAAAGATGATTAAAAATAAGAGTTCAAAGGATAATGTTGTTAAAACTAATAAAATTGGAAATAAAATTATAATTTTAAAGACTATTATTGATGTTAAGATTATTAATATTATAAATGCTTATGCTCCTCAAATAAGTTTGGATATATGTTCATAAATAAAATTTTAGAATAATTTAAAAGAATTAATATAAAGGATATCATTAAAAAAAAGTTTTTATTGGAGAAGATTTAAATGAACATATTAATATAGTAGAAAATTTTAAAAGCATTCATTGTGGCTATGAGTTTGGAGCGGCTAATAAAGGTGATAGAAACATATTAAATTTTATTCTAATTTATAATTTTATAATTGTTAATATATTATTTAAGAAAAGAAAGAAGCATCTAATCACTTATAAGAATGGGCATAGTAAAACTCACATTGATTATTTTCTTATGATATTAACAACATCAAGCCTTTATCCCACTATGTGGGGTCAACTACATTAATCATTTTTTCTCCATTATGTTCAGTTAAAAATTAAATTCTCATTTAAATCTAATAAAGAAATATTATTTCTAATATTTTCTAACCAAATCTTTTTAAGTCTACCTCTACCTTTCTTAACATAAGTCAAATCTAATACAACTCCTCTCCTAACCGGGTCAGTAGAAGACCACCATTTTATGTGACCAAACCATCTAAGCAACTCTCTCTAATCTTATCTTCCACTGGAGCTACTCCAACATTTTCATGTATAAGCTCGTTTTGTATCCTATCTCTAAGAGTAAAGCCACTCATCCACCTGAGCATCCTCATCTCTGCAACACTTAATTTAATATTATGCTTATCTTTTAATGGCCAACATTCTGCATCATAAAGCATTGCAGGTTTCACCACCATCTTATAGAATTTTCCCTTAAGTTTGAGGGGGACCTTTCTATCACATAATAAGCCCGATACATTCAACCATCCAATTTGAATTCTACTAATAATATGCCTATCTATTTCACCATCACTTTGAATAATATACCCAAGATATCTAAAACATCTACTCTTACTAATGACATAATTGTTCAAAGTCATAATCCCCCTACTAGATCTATTACTACTAAAATTACACTTCATATATTCAGTTTTAGATCTACTCAAATAAAAACCTTTAAACTCTAAGGTTGACCTCCATAATTCATGTTTACCTTCAACTCCCTCTCTAGTCTTATCAACAAGAAGAATAGCATCAACAAAATACATACAATAGGGTACAATCTCTTACAAATGTCTAGTAAGAACATCCATGACTAAAACAATAAGATATGGACTTAAGGTTGATCCTTGATGTAATAAGATTGATTATTATCTTATAAAAAATTATTTATTTAGATTGCAAATTTTGTAAAGTCATTCCAAATGAAAGTTTTTGTACCCAACATCTTTGATTAGTTTTGAACTTTAACATAAAAGGGTAAAAAATAAAAAATAAAATAAAACATAATCCTTAAATTAGATGGAGGCATTTTAAAAATACTAATAAAAATATTTTTTAGAGTAAGATTTAAAATTTAAAATTTTGAATTGCTCATAAGGAAACTAATATTATGTACAAAAAAATAGCTAGTTATATTAAAAATATTGTAAAATATGTGCCTACAAAATCAAAAGAAAAAAGTTCAAATAGTAAAAATAGTTGGTAGAGAATTAAAATGCATAAGAAAAGATAAAAAATAAATAAACTTTGTTATAAAAATTATTTTAGATATAAAAGCTAAAAAAATTAGGAAAAATATAGAGGGTGTTATAGAGATTCTAAGAAAGCAATATATGATACAAAAAATTTAGCCTTTAGTGATTCATATAATAGATTAGAAACTAAAGAGGATGAAAAATGTATATGTTGAAGCTAAATTTGTCTGGTAGATGATTTCAGACCATACTTTATGAATTTACCTATAAACTGAGAACCTGTGTGTGAGGATGATGAATGTAGAAAGAAAGAGGGGAAGATAGAGAATAGATTTAGACAAATCTTTATTATCCTAGCCAGAAGTATAAGAATGAGAGGGGGGAGAGAGCTCTATCTTGAAGAGTTTAAGCTAAACTCGGAAAAACATCTCTCTATTTCACCGTGTTGTCGTCGTCTTTTGTTGTTGTTGGGATCTCCTTGTGTGTTGGTCCTGAGATCAATCTTTCATCGTTAGGATTGAGGTTTTGAGTTGTCCGTCCTCCCATTTTTTGTATCCCCCCTCCCCCTATTTATAAGATTTGGAGAGTTACGATAGAGTGTGTATGGAGTATAGTAGTCATACTATCAGTCTTTGATGTAGCCCGACCAACTATGCCAAGTGGTGTAGCGATCTTGTGGGAGATGATGCGGGTAAGATGCACTTGTGGTGTATAGAGATCAAGTCAGCGAGAGGTAGGAAACGGGTCTGAGGTTGCCCCGCTAGAGCGAGAGGGGGTGAATGATGGTTTGACATGGATCTTTGAGCTTGGTAATGATCTGGTCATGAGAGATGTCTTGTGGATGAGACGTGTGTCTTTAGTTTGATTTCGATGGGTCTCGCATAGAAGACTTGACTTTGACCGAGATGAATAAGAATTTGTCCAACTAAGAGAGGAACTTCTGAGATTGCCCCAGCCGGGGAGGGCAATTGCATAGAGGAAGTGGCCTAAGGAAGTCCGCCATGCTTTAGTGATAAGCTCTTCCCAACTCCTGAGCAAGTCCTTCGAACCAACTGTCCTGAAAGAGGAGGGAATCCTCCTTCCTCGTGACCCAAACATAACCTATTAGATACTTACGAAAAGGTATCTACACAAGATGTCATAGGTGTATAGTATAGATAGATTAGTTAAGCAAAAAGATAGGAGAAATAAAGATATCGTTCAAGTGAAGTATATTAAGAATAAAGATTTAAAAATATTTTTCTTAGAAAAGAATATTTAACATAGGTGGACGAGATATTTCAATAAATTTTTTTATAAAAGGTTGTGAAAATACAATTGAATTTTGTGACATTACCACCTTAAATAAAAATAGATATTTTTATTTTTATCATTATATTAATAAAATTAAAGTTGAAGATTAAAGAAAATGAAGTGTGAAAAAATAGTAGGACCTACTCATATTCCAATTAAAATGTGAAAATACTTATGAGATCAAGAAATTTTTGGCTTAATAAAATTTTTAATATTATTTGAAGGCTAAAAAGATGTTAGATGTGGAGGAGTGTGTTGGTTCCTATTTTAAAAATAGAGGTGATGCATTAAGAGTGTGCAAAGTATAATTAAATTAATGTGTATAAATTAAAATTATGAGAGACAATAATTAAGCGTAAGTTATGATGTAACACTAATATTTCTCAAAATCAATTTTGATTCATGTCAAGTAGGTCTACTATGGAACATATACATTTGTTGAGAGATTTGATAAAGAAGTATAGAGAGAGTAAGGAGGATCTACGTATGATATTATTAATTTAGAGAAAACATATGATAAAATTTTAAGAGAAGTACTCTCTAGGGTTTTAGATAAAAAAGAAGTAACTAATGCTTATATTTAAGTCGTTAAGGATATGCATGTATATAGGAGTTGTTATTTCCATTCAAATGCAAGGTGGTTTGACCAAGAATTTGCCTATTTTAGTTTGATTACAATAATATTCAGCTTTAAGCTCATATCTTTTTACTTTAGTAATAGATGTTCTTACTAGATATTTATAAGATGTATCTTAATGTATGTTTTTCATTAATGATATTCTTCTTATTAACAAGTCTAGAGGAGAGTTAATGAAAATTTTGAATTATGGAGGTCAACTATAGTCTTAAGGCTTTTTTTTTTAGTAGATCTAAGCCTGTAATTTTAGTAGAAATAGATTTACTAGACACAACTCACCTTGATCTGATGGTTGGGAACTTTGGCTACCAATAAAGAGATCTTAGGTTCAAAGCTTGCATATATGATGTGTGCATGAGTTTTCCTTAATTGACTCAAATGTCCCAAAAAAATATATCTACTAGTGGGATTATGATATTGGGTGATTAAGTAATCAAAAAGAGTACATATTTTAGATACTAGTTTAAATGCACGTGCACCAAGTGCACGTTGATTGAACTTTATTAAATAATAAAATTATTCTAAAACAAAAAACTATTGATTATATTGTTTATTTAAAATAGATTTATTTAAAAGTTCTACATATTATCTTCTTTTGAATGATAAAAAATAGGCATAATTTTAAAGATGATATAATTATTGATGATAAGATTGAATAATATTTGAAATACATATATTGCAAATGCCAAATTATACATGATAAATATGAATCAATTATTGATAATTCTTTTTAGTGATATATAATTTAAAATATGTCGCAAGCACATCATGCTCCTATTTTATTATCTATAATTTATGGATATATTTTCATTATCATTTATGTTATCAATTGAATATTTATTGTATTGAGGTACTTATTGAGTCTCTAATATTAATGCAATACATAGTTTAACAAAAAATTATTGCTGCTTATTTAATTGATGATTCTAATTGGAGGATATGCTCTATTATTAGATCAAATATGGGTTCAAGCAAAAAATAAAATGGGCTTAGAATTTCACATTGAATTTAATTAATTATATTTTATGCAAAATGCATCTATATTCGACTAATATGTTATAAACTATTAATCAAATACAAGACATACAAATAATTATTAATGTTTATATAATATATTATAAACAAACTATTATATAAATTACAATGCCAGCTTCAATAACTTTATTTTTTAAAATTATATTATTTTAAAGATTTATGCAATTCAACATTCACATTTAATCCCTCATTATCCTATTTTAGCACCATACATCACTAACTCTAAAATAATTTTTTCCAATACTAAAAAGAAAAAAAAAACATTGAATTTCATCTATGTTACAAGTCTACTAAAATGATAAACCCTTGAATTAATAAATTGGAATGACCAGTCTGTCAATTAAATTTCAATATAAATAATAATAGTAAGTTTAATTGAACTGATCTAATTGCACAGTAAAAAAAATTAAATGATCAATAAAAATAAATAAATAATAATAATAATGCTGATAAATTTTTTTTAAATTTTACAATCAAAGAAATAGATGAAGTGGAATTATATTTCTTTCAAATATTTATAATAAATTGTGATAATAATGAGCTTTAAAAAATAGACATGAATAATTAATCTTAAAATAGATATGTTTTGAGAATGATATTTAGACTTCATAAGTATTAATTTAATTTCTAGGTACATTAATTGAATATAAAAAATAATATGAGCTTTATTCTAATGTTAAAACTTGAAGTCCTAATAAAGTTAAAGTGAACAATTAAACAATATCAATAAATAAAATTATTTATTATCATTATCGAGATTTTTTATTCTATTTTTTGTCATTGGAAGGATATTAAAAATTAACATTTGTGATTCCATTTTCAAATATTCTATTTTGAAACAAAAAAATTGATGAATGTGTTAATGGATGGAATTTAGGAATCAGAATATATGAAGGATGCATTTAAAATTATGAAGAATACGAAATAGAATTTAGCATATATACATATATATATGATTTGCTAAATGTTAAAAATCTAAAACAAAAGACCAATTAAGGTCATAATAATTAAACTATATATAAAACATTAAAATCTCATGGATTTTCGGGATTTGGAGGCCTAAAGAAGAATATGTAAGGATGTGAATAAGAAAGAGTTACGAAAGTGATAAGGTATATATGTAATGTTTACATATGATTATAAGAAATTGAAAGTCAGATAATTCCAAATAATAAAAGATAAACAACAGCTCAATGCCTAAATCAAATTATTAAAAATTAATGTATCCCATACTTAATATTGTTGAGTTTAGAATTGATGTAATAAAGTTTGTAATTGATGAATTTAATTATAGTTGTTGGAAACTGAACTGTTTAATAAATCATTTAATTTAAATTATAAAGGAATAAAATGACCTAATTCTATTCTAATTAAATGATTTATTAAACAGTTCAGTCAAGAGTGCCTAAATTCTATTCTAATCAAATGGATGTCAAGAGTGTCTTTTTAAATAGGGTAATAAAAGAGGATATTTTGTAGAACAACCCCCAGGTTTTGAGAGTTCCCAATATCCAAATCATGTTTATAAATTAAAAAAGGCCTTGTATGGATTGAAACAGGCACCTAGAGCTTGGTATGAGAGGCTTAGCACATTCCTGTTATAAAGAGAATTTGTTAAGGGGAGCGTAGACACCACCCTTTTTCTGAGGAGAATAGGGGATGACTTACTCATTGTCCAGATCTATGTTGATGATATAATTTTTGGATCTTCTGATAAGTATTTATGTAATGAGTTTTCTAAGACAATGAGTAAGGAGTTTGAGATGAGTATGATGGGAGAATTGTCCTACTTTTTGGGGTTTAGCATAAGGCAATTGGATGATGGAACCTTTCTCAATCAATCTAAATACACTAAGGATATTTTGAAGAAATATGAAATGGACAAAGCCAAGCCAATCAATGCTCCCATGAGCTCCTCTGTTCAGTTAGATAAGGATTCAAGTGGAAAATCAGTTGATCAGAAGAAATATAGAGGAATAATAAGATCACTGCTGTACTTGACTGCTAGCCGACCTGATATCATATTTAGTGTCTATCTTTGTGCTAGGTTTCAGGCTGATCCTAAAGAGTCCCACCTGACTGCTGTTAAGAGAATTCTTAGATATCTTTTAGGGACCTCAAACCTAGGAATCTGGTACCCTAGGCACAGCACCTCTTTTGAGATCATTGGATATTCTGATTCTGACTTTGCAGGGTGTAGGGTGGATAGAAAGAGCACTTCTGGAACTTGTCAATTCATAGGACAGTCTCTAGTCTTCTGGTCCAGTAGAAAACAGAACTCAGTTGCACTTTCCACTGCTGAAGCTGAGTATATTGCCTTAGGAAGTTGTGTGGCCCAAGTTCTTTGGTTAAAGCAACAAGTCTTAGATTTAGGTTTACCTGTTGGCACAATTTCTATTCTGTGTGATAATACTAGTGTCATCTGCATCTCTAAGAATCCAATCCAACATTCTATGACCAAACACATTGATATAAGGCATCACTTCATTAGGGACCATGTTACAAAAGGGGATATTGAGCTACATCATGTAGCAACTGAAAATCAGCTGGCTGACATATTCACTAAACCACTGGCCTTTGACTCATTCAGCATTTTGAGAACCAGATTAGGAGTGATTGATATAAATGCTTGATTCTGATGACTGCTGATTTCTGATTATTCTGATTGTTATTCTGTTTTCTGTTAGTTAGTTTTTATTTTTGATTTGATTATTTGCTTTCAGTTGGTTTACTTCTTCTGCTGATTTCTGTGTTAGCCCTATTGTCAGTTTAATTTGAGTATTTATTTTGATATGGTTTAGTTTTTACCTGTTTTATTTAGTGATTCATCTCGTTTATCTACTGTCTTATGTGTTTGAAAATAAAAAAAATGAATTTCTAACTAAGAGCTTTGCCTTGTTTTATCTGAAAGCTTGTAAGCAGTGATTGATTCCACTGGATCTGTTAAAGGGAAAAAACGTTGATGATTGTTTCTCTTCCTCTAACTCCTTTACTGGTATATGATTTCTTTTGGATAAAATTTTTTTTCAAAATTAAAATATTAGTTTTTGAAATAGAGATTTATTTTATCTTCCTACAGTAATCTACCTCATATGAATAGTATTTTTAAAGTCTTGAGTCACTATTATGATTTTCTAAATCAAGTGATTGCATTTATCATATGATGTATGGCTTTTATTTTGTGAATCATTCTTCCTTATTGTGGAGAGTCATCTCCTATGTCTGGAAGATAATTTCACAGCTGAGACTCTTTAATGATTATGAAAAGGAGAAAGTTTACAAAAGATGCGCAGTGCGCCAAATAAATTGAAAAAGAGGCATAAAATGAGCCCAAAACTGAAAAGATGCGAAATTGCCAAATTAGATACACAAAGTGTATCAAAAATCAAAAGATGCGCAAAGCGCCAATCAAATTGAAAAAGAGGCACAAAATGAGCCCAAACCAAGCTTTTTCCCCTTCAGATTGTTAAATGTCTTAGAAAAATTTGTGCGCCACTTAATATTTTCAAAAGCTTGAGTTTGAAAATTCTGATTTCTGATTCCTTACTTTGTAACACTATTATATCAGATATTTTTCTGGAACGAGGCTTGAAAGGATCTCTTTTCGAATCTAATTTCTTTTCTTCTGAAATGGATTTTTATTTTGAAAGAGGTTTGCATCGATAAGGTGCCCGGGATCGGAGTTACGAAAGTCAATTTTTCCAATTTTTTCTGGATTTCAGCGCTGTCAATCGTCTTCTTATTGGTTTCTGGATCGAAAATCAAGGGAAAATTCTGTTTTGTAGTTGTTTTCTTTTCTGCTTTGTACTGATGTTTAGTATTTCTGTTTACCGTCCTCCTTTTTGTCATGTCAAAAGGAGAAGTCAGTTGTAGTCGTTTCTAGTGTTGTTATGTGTTATGTTTCCTGTATTAGCTTGGTTGTTAAATGAAAATTTGAAAAAATTATTTTTCGATCTTCTAGTTATTTTTCAGACTAATGTACAAATGTTTGCCATCATCAAAAAGGGGGAGATTGTTGCAAATCTGATTTTGATGATGACAGACATATCTCTATTGTGTTTTGCTTGGCTAACCCGTTTCAGGCATAAAAGATCACAAGCAACTCAAGCCAACTCAAGATCGGGTCCAAGTGTGTCCAATGTACTATTTTCCTTTTTCTTGAGTCAATTGTAATGTAACTGATCCCCTAGCTAAGTAACCTTGCACACACACACTCAGGGGGAGAGCTTGAGTGAATTAGAGTTTCTGTTCAAATTTTTGTTTAGATCGTCCTCGACGATAGTCACATCGTCCTGGACGATCAAGTAAAAACAGAAACCCTAATTAGGGCGACCAAGTTAAGAGGGCCTGATTAAGCAGATCGTCCTGGACGATCTTTGGATCGTACGGGACGATATGCTCAAATCAGAAATTCTCAGCCGCTAGATCAAGTTAGGCAAGTTTTTATTTTTAGATATTTGGTCTGATCGTCCCGGACGATACATGTATCGTCCTGGACGATCCAGTGCAATCATGCCTAAATTAATCTGGTAATTAAGGAAAGAAATTAATACTTAATTGATACGATCATATCGTCCTGGACGATCGTAGGATCGTCCGGGACGATCATGATCGTTTAGTGCATTTCAGCTGTACGACCCGAACTGTGCTCAGGACGATTTTGGGCACTTTTTGAACTAGTCGTACAGGACGATGTCCCTATCATCCTGGACGATCAAGTCATTTTTTGGTCGTCCAGCACAAGTTTCTCTAGACGACCCGAACTATCTTTTGGACGATATTCCTCGATTTACACTAATCGTCTCGGACGATCGCAGGATCGTACAGGACGATATGATCAATTTTTCTACTGATCGTCCAGGCTGAAACAGCTGAATTTGAACTGATCGTACAGGACGATCTACCGATCGTCCTGGACGATCTTGGCCGACCAGTTGAGATTTAGGGCAAATTTTGAGCCCTCCTATAAAAGAACTTTTTCTTGAAACAAGAAAAATCTTTTGCCACTTTCCTTTCCAGAGAAACCCTAGAGAGAGAGAGTTTGGGAGAGAGAGAGAGAGGATCTTGTGAGGGGGAGTTAGTGAGGGATTCACTAAGGTTGCTCCAAGCACGGATCAGAGTCGTCTTCTCCGCTCGTTGTCTTTCGTCGTGTCGGTGTTCTTTGGGAGAGGATCGTCGGCAAGAAGATCCAAGGTTCTCTGCCTGCTTCAGGAGGAAGCAAAAGGACGTTGGGTTCTCTGCCCGCTTCAGGTGGAAGCAAAAGGAGTCTGAAGGTTCTCTGCCTGCTTCAGGAGGAAGCAAAAGGAGGTTAGGTTCTCTGCCTCACCTGGTGGTGAAAAGGAGGTTTTTGTACAGGCTTCTCCGCCTTACTGTGGAAGCAAAAGGAGAGTCACTTTTTGTTTAGTGCAATACCCGGAGGAGAGGCTCCGGGGAGTGGACGTAGGTCAAGTTGACCGAACCACTATAAAATCCGGTTTGCTTTTCTGATTCTGTTTTGTACTTTACTTTTTCGATATTAACTGCTTGGGTGAATATCTGTGATTGATCTTTTCGTTCTTGTTTACTTGTTTCCGCTGCTAAGTATCGAAAAGATTTTTCTGTTCCTCGTGAAATTTTTAAATAACCAATTCACCCCCCCTCTTGGTTAGCCTCGGGACTAGTTCACTAGGGCTTAACATCCCTATCGAACTTTCATAGAGATGGTGGGGGATGAATCTAGAGAGAGAAAATTCTCTTTCGCTTTCTGTTTATAGAGAGAGAGGCTAATTTTTTATAGCGAGGGAATGTAGGGATTAGGCTTGGAGAAGAATTTGGAGAGAGGTTTAGAGGTGTAGAAGATGATTTTTGCTGGAGATGATTTTCTCTCTTGGTTTAGAGAGAGAAAGTGGGGAATGAGGAGGCTTTTGGATTTGGTAAAGCATATGTAACACAACTCACGGAATCAAAATTCGAGCACGATGATAACTCGAGGTGATCAGGGGTGACTAAAACTATCATCACTCATAGTCGAGCAACGGACTCATAAATCAAACTCAATTGATGTCTTTTAAGGCCAACCACGGTGGCTATGACGAGGGAATACCCCACTAAGTGTGATGACAGATCCAAGAAGGTGTGCACTAAAAATGAGGTTAATAAATAGCCACATCAAATATATATTATGGCTAAAACAATAATTAGAAGATTATGGACTTAAATTGTAACTCATCACAGTTATGTTTGACAATACTAGTACTATAAAGTTAACAATCAATCCTAGCAAACAGTTTCATAGCAAGTACATCAAGATTCGACATCAGTTCACACAGGATCACATCACTAATCACCAATTTGCGAATATCTTCACCAAACTGTTAGCTAAGAATCATTTTTGTTCTCCTATGAAGAAATTAGGCATGGTTGATCCTAATTTGTGATGAATTATTGCAATTTCATTACATAAATATGCATGCATACATGCATATCAATATGTATTATAAGTATGTATATTTCTGAATATAATTTAGTTTATATAGCCCCTTTGTTTGTATCATGCATCTAAAATCATTGTATCCCAACATTGTTTTGCATCCCAACAATTCTATACATTACCATTGTGATTTTGAATACATACAATACACGTGCCTGCAAGTATGTATTTTACTATGTATTATAAGTATGTATACGTATGAATATAAGTTACTGTATACAGCCCTTCCATATATATCATAAATCTAAAATCATTGTAACCTAATATTGCTTACATCTCAACAATTCTATACACTAGCGTTGAGATATATACTAAATACATATAATATATGTATGTATTATAAGTATGCATGTGAATGAATATGTACTTTACAATGACCATGATTTACTTCGCATAGAAATTCCATATATATCATGCCTCTAAAATCATTATATCCTAATAAGGTTTTGCGTCCCAACAATTCTATACAGTAACTTTCTCCAGAGATTTAATTCATTTCATTAAACAAATGAATATGCAATACTCTCAATATCAGATTTCAGAACCTCATTAAAATATGCCATTAGATATATAAACAAATAAAAAAATCATATTACAACAATTTTGCCATCGAATATGCAAATATTTTGATCCACATCAGATAGCATTATTCATTTAAAAAATAACTCATGAAAATTCAAACAAGAAGGCAGAAAAAACAAATAAATTTCAATAACAGTAACCATAAAAAAAAAAGCAGGCACGCTATATTTAAGAAACATACCTATAGACAAAATTTCCACATTTACTCCAGCTCTATCATCGGTTCTTGTTGCAGCTGGTTCCAAGCAGATATCATTTAGATTGCTAATGGCAGAATCTAAATCATTTCCAGAAGCTTCAAGCGCTCTTTCAAGATACTGGCATGATGAGATGTTGTAGGTAAAACCAAAGTGCCAAGTTCTTAAGATCAGTGATATAAATTCCGCAAGAAATATTTATTGTTGTTAATTTATATACATGAAACAGCTATCAATCGAGTGTTAATAGAAAATCCATTATCATTTATTGCTAAATGAATCAAAATAATATACAAATGATAATTTACAACCACCAAGAAATAGCTTAAATGAGAAGTAACAAAATTCTCTAATAGTTTTCAAAAAAAAGTTATTTAGCATTTGAATTTCATTTTAGCATATATACAATCCTAGCAGATGTAATATAATTGTATGTATCAGTTGTCAAAGCTTGCATTAAGTACATGAATCTCACATGGATGTATTTTGCAAGAGCAGAACATATGACCATTTATCTATGATGCACACACAGACACGGCAACACAGATACGACATGACACAGATACGGGACACGTTAATTATTTAAAATATAAGACACGGACACGGGTTGGACACGGCATTATAATTTTTATATTTTAAAAATAGTGTATAAAAATTGAATAAGTATAATATTAAAAATAATTAGAAATAATAAGTCATTTAACTAGAATTTGTGCTTAAAATGATTAATATTAGGATTTCGAGAGTCGGGCGTTGATGTTGTGTATCAAGCATCGAGAGAGGAGATGACATTGATGTCGAGAGTCAGGCACCGATGTTACACAGTAAGTGTTAGGCGTCGATGTCAAGAGGGCATATGTCGTCGATGTTGAGAGGGCATTAGTCGTCGATGTTAAGACGACATCGAATAAAGATAAATTGTTAAGTTGGTGTAGAAATTGTTATTGTTGAGCATCAATGCTAAGACAGTGTCAGACTTTGATATTGAGATGGTTTTGAAATGTCGATGTTGTAACGACATCAGACGTCGATGTTGAGATGACATCAGACATTGTTGTGAAACCAAAGTTGCGACCAGCCAGAGAGAAATGAAAATAAGAATATTCGATGAAATGGGTATTGGGTGCGGGCAATTGATTTGATGTTGTGGATAAGAAATAAAAAATTTAGTTTATATTTTAAATAAATAAATATTTTAAATACAAGAAATTATATTTAAACATTTTTTCATAAAATATTTAAGACGCGTGTCTAATTTGTATTTAATATTTTTTAGTCGAACATGTTTTCGGCGTGTCCGACAAGTGTTAGAGGCGTGTCGGATGCGTGTCATGTCGGATACGTATTGGACACTGCACAGCTCTTTGAGGAGAAGTGTCAATGCATCATAGCCATTTATACCTGATAGAAATTAGAAAAATGTAAATCCTCAGTTGAAAGCAACCACTTTCTCATCTCCCACTTGACAACAAGATACTAGCACCAATTACTTATCAAACTTAATCTGATAACATAAATAAAAAGGTTTTGTATTATTCAAAAAACATTATTTCGCTTTTAAACAAGAGAAAGCAAAGAACTTTGGTTAACCGTCCGAAACATCCAGTTGACACAGTCCATCATCTCAATTTTAGAAATCACAGAGAAGAAGAACGAGGTAAAATTTAAAAAATCAATTAGTGCGAGCAATCAACTCCGAGGAGCTAATACTAAAATCGAACAAAACCAAATGCCTAAAGCCATCGTTAAAAAATGATAGATCAATTGTTTGATACGATGAGGCTTACAAAAAAAGAAGGGGTCTGTAATCAATTAGTTGCTCATTTATATTTTTCATGTAACAGCAATAATTTTGAAAGTGAAGGGAAATATAATAGATAGCTACCTGCTGCTCCACATGAGGAAAGAGTTTTCTGAGATAATTAAGAAAATTGTCATTGTTTCCCGCAGAATCAGAAACGCTTGGCCGGGTGAAGGAAGGGGATGCGTTTGTACTCAAAGAGGAGTAAACTGAGGCGGAGCTCACTGGCGGAGACGCGGTGCCGGTGGAGCAGCGGCTTCTCTTAGAAGCTGAGGTAGGGGTGTACTGAAGCTCATCAAAGGCATAATTAGATCTCTTTCTGCAGACTATGGCAGACATGATGCGATGACCTCCTTTTCAGAAGCTGCGCGTCACGATTCTTGAGGCTGATCCCTACGATTGCCGGTAACTCCAAGCAATGCCTCACCGCGCAAGAAGCAGGAGGCCGAAGCGGCAGAAGTTTCGTCTTCGTTGATTTGAAGTTCTCTGAAGTGAGAGGTAAAACGTCCGATTATTGAGACTTGGGAGAGGCGCTGGAGAGACCAGAAAAACAGGGAGTTTCGGTTTTTAATCGGCCACTCGGCAAAATTTTATTTTGCTTTTAGTTTTTTTAAGGGGCACATATGCATAAAACATTCATCTTTCTAAGTATTTATAAAATTAACTTTTTTTATTTTTTTAAATTATCATTTAAATATTAAAATTAATAATAAAATTTCAATATCTATTTTTTTTTCTATAATTTGAGGCATGTACAAACATGGTGATTTGATATTAAAATATTTATGAGTATTAGTTTTTTAAATAGGTATATTTTAAATATTATATATATATAATTATCTATTTTTATCATATTTTAAAGAAATTTATTTTTTTATCCCTTTTAAGGCTTCTATTCAAATAAATATCTCTTTTATATTTTTATTTACATAAATATCCTTCAAATAATTTATGGATCAAAATTATTAAAAAGCAGTAAGAAAATTATCCCAAACGAATTCTTAACCTCCTTTAAAGAGATGATGCATGAGCTACAATCACTTCAATCATGGATGAGAAATCACCACTGATCTCTCATCTTTCCATGCAACTTTAATGCTATACCATGAATTGAGCATTTATACGAATTGAGCTTCAAATACGAGTTCTATTAAATTCATCTCTTCGAAAATGTGAAATCATATGTGGTCTATATACTTTTTATTTGAAATTATTTGAATTGACTTTGATTAAGCATTACCGTACATATATAATTACAAACATTAAAACACTTTATTCCTTAATTTCAGTTGAATTCATTATGTTGAATCCAAATCTATTTATGGGTGACACCTAAGTAACCTAAGCGAGCTTTGAGAAGAGTGACTAGGACTTGTATAAGAATGGAGAGAATAATTTGCAAGAACAAATCTGTTGTGTAAGTGTTCAAGAGGCTCAAAATCTAAATGAGTCAACTGATCCAAAATGCTCTTTTCTCACTTTTTATTTATAGGGATCCAAGGACTATACAAAAAAAGTTATAATATGAAAGAATAAAATCACATTAATTTAATAAGTCCTAGTACAAATTCCCTTGGACATTGGTCGCCCCTTAACTAGCTAAGGGAGGATGATACTATATGACTTCGATGATCAATCTCTAGGTAAGTTCAGTGGTGCCGAGTTGGTTCAAGCGAGTGTGTACGGGCAAGTCCATGGCCAGTAGTGAGCTAAGGGAATGTACAGCTCGTAGGCATACTAAGATTACTAGCGACCTATTCTCGAGGTTTGAATCGCCTTTGGGGAGGGAGGAGATTAAGTTGTTGTTTCGGGGGAGCAAGAGCTTCATGGTTCATGATCATGGCAAGGCGAGATGGGGGCTTTGTGGGTAGGCGCTTTCCTGTAGTTGAGGTTGTCAAATATGAATGAGGATACTCGCCTTGGATGATAACAAGTGGCCATGATGACTAATTTCTTATGTGGCAAAGGACGAGTCACTTGATCTATGATGACATTTAATTGCCCCCTATGAGGGACAACCTCCTTTTGGGGTAGTGCAAGTAGCGCTTGTTGATCCTTGGGTGTGCTCACTTGTAGGTAGGGGAGTAAGTCTCACGAGCCGGCTCAAACTCAACTCAATAACAAGCTTGTGAGACAAGCTTATCGAGCCGCGAGCTAGAGCTCGAGCTTAAACTGAGCTCATCTGTTAAACGAGCTCGAGTTTGGGCTTGATGAGGCTCAACTCGCGAGCTCACGAGCAGGCTCGAGTGCAGAAGGAGGAACAATGAGGGAGAGGAAGGCGAAAGGCAGAATTGTCGACACAGAAGCGGGAGCAAAAGGCCGAATCACAGGCGCGGAAGTAGGGCATAGAAGTGAACGGGCGGGTATGAAAGCGAAAGCGCGGACGCGAAAGTAGAAGCTCGTACGCAAAATCGTGTGGAACCGCAGACGCGAAATCTGGAATCGGATCTAGAAGCAGAAGACAATGTCGGCCGTATGCCTCGCAAGCTCGTATCCATCGCCATGAGTTGAGCTCGAGTCGAGCTCGCGATTTAGCCGACGAGCTGAGCTCGAGTTAAGCATGACTCAAGCTCAACTCAACTCGTTTACACCCCTAACTATGGGTCTCACTAGATGTGAATTCTATCATTGTGACTCGTTGACTACATATTAATTGCATGTGAACGTATATGCAAGTATACACATTCATTTTCCTTAATATAAAGCATTTATTGTGAAATCCTTTTGAATATTACATTCATGTGAATAAATTGCTTGGCAAAAATGTCAATAATTTTTTAGAGGATTGGAAATATTTTATCAATGAGGATACAATTATGACGCATTGGCCTCTTAACAAAAGTGTAGAATATCTACCCAAAAAAAAAGTATTTTCCGACATATATGTCCATAAAAAATTACAATGATAATTTCCATCGGAAAATTCACCCGTGATTAAATTTCTACTGGAAGTTTCAGTCAAACATTTTTACTTAAAACAGGAGGAAATTTCTGCTAAAAAAAATGCCAGTTTGGCCATAATTTTGAACCACCAGCCCCTTTCTTCTCCATTTCACGTCAACATAACAGAGTAGCCGAGCTTCGGCCATTTTTGCTTGCCCATTCTAGCTGATTTCGACACAGATTTTGTTCGTTCCTTCAAAGATTTGAAGGTAAATCTCCATCTCTTCGAAGATTATATTTTTAATATATACATGAGAATTCATCTGTTAGATTTTCTTTAAAAATAGTTTGAAAGTTGTTTCCCTGAACATTTATTTGGATTTCAATTTGTTCATCATATAATGTGTTTTCAATTAGATTATAGTCTTGTTTTAGATTAGAATTACAATTTTTTATTTTTATAGGAAATTTGTACATTCATTTTTTTTTTTATTGCAAGAAATTTAACATTACCATTATTAGTAGATTTAGGGGTTGTTTGTTCGCTGAAAAATGAATACAGTGTAAAAGAAATATTTTGTAGTTATTTGCATGAGTGTAAAAGGAATGCATGACTTTATTTATTTTTTTGTTTTGTTTGAAGTAAAGTGAATGCAATATATGTAAAATGCTTGTGCCCGGGGTGGCCATCGGCTAGCGTTGGAGGGTAGCATTGGTGGGCTATGGCGGCGGCGGCAAGCAGTGGGTCGCGGTGGCTGTGGCAGAGGTGGTGAATAGTGACGGCGGTGGAGGGGCAAATGGTGGTAGGTGGTAGAGGGTTAGCGGTGGAGATGATGGTCATTGATTGTGGTCATGCAAGCTTTGGAGTAGTATAAATGATTCTCCCTCAAAACTAGGAGAGAACTATTTTTCTCAAAAAATAAAATATAATTAAATATGCTGCATTTATTTTTCTTCACTTTGGATTTATTTTTCATCCAACCAAACATCAAAATTTTCAAAACCCATGCATTTACTCTACTTCACACACTAAATTATATATATATATATATATATATATATATATATATATATATATATATATATATATATATATATATATATAAAAGTTTTCGAAAAAGAATTTGTGTGAGTGGAAAAAAAATTATGCTAGTGGGATGATCACGTATAGCTAAGTTATTAATTTAGAATTTTGACTTTGTTTATTATGTGTAAATGTATATATGGACATCCGTACTCAAATGTCATAAATGTATAGTTGACTGTTACATGGAGAAAGATCTGACAAATGACTTCTCAATCGAGTCAAATTAAATATTTTATTCATGTGGCATATCAATTGCCTTTATTTTTATCAGAGGGAAAGTTTAAGTGGCCTTGCTCAAAGCATAAAACCAAGGATACCATATACCATACGAGGTTAGGCTTGATTTATACCGTAGAGGATTCCAACCCAATTATTGGTTCTTGGCTTTTTCACAGGGAGAGAAAGAGCAACATTTCGCTCTTAATGTAGTCCTTCAACAAGTTACACAACAGTAGATGAAGAGAATACTAGGACATTTGAAGAGATGATATTCGATGAAGCTAGCCTGCAATTTAGAGAACATATAGATGAGCCACCTAATTTATGTATAAATTTTTTATGAATTACTACGTGTAGCTTAACAACTAATTTGGGATAGTTACACCATTTATTCCGAATTATCTACCGTTGTTAGGATGCTTAGTATCAATACATAATATAATATTCTCCTTGATTATTTTAATGAATTTGTCAAGCTATTGAAAGAAACTAACCTAACGGATAGTATAATTCGAACAGATTTTTACATGACAAAGAAGTTAGTATCAAAATTGGGCTTAACTTCTAAAAAAGTTGGTTGTTGTGTTAATGGCTACATATTATATTATAAGGATAACTTGAGAGAAACTATATGTCATCATTGCAATGAACAACGATTCATATCAAAAATTGGGAAGTAGCAAAAAATAAAAAGAAATTCTAATGAATTGATTATTTTACCTTCCTATCATTTCGAGGCTCAACGAATGAATGCATTAATGAGCTCTACAGTAGTGGGTAGATCAAAAATGTAGGAAAGCCTATGTATTGGAATTTTTATTGAAATTATGTTTTTAAGTTATTTATATATTTCACATTTTTCAAGAGGACTATGTGAGACTACGTGATGTATAGACATGCTTATGCTAGTGAGGGATCCTCTGTGAAATCTACATACTATTTAGAGTATAATTTCTAGTCTCAGACTATTGGAGGGATGCATTAATGTATGGATTAGGCTTACAAGCCTATGTATATGAGACTCAGGTATATAATTTAGCATCCTTTGCAGCTAGTGAGATTAAGGAATTAATCAGTAGAAGGGTGGTCGACCTAATAGAAGAATTATAGAGGATGTAGCAAATTCAAGCCACTATACAATCACAATAAGCTCAGATGCAAGCTAAGTTGTCGACATTCATAAAATAACATAGCCAGCACCAGCCTTAGGAGGCTGAGGAGATAAAAGAGGAGAAGCCATATAATGAGTAAATAGGTTTTTTATGTTTTTTGTTGATAAATGTAGTTGTTAAGATAATTTTTCATTTATAATAATTCATAGCCAGGACTAGCCTCTCTCTCTCTCTCTCTCTCTCTCTCTCTCTCTCTCTCTCTCTCTCTCTTTATTTTCAACTTTATCCATATTTCCCACTCTTGGAATACTTCAAAACAATTCTTGTTTCCCCTTATCAATTAACAAGAGTGCAAATTATCTTCAACATCTTTAAGCTAAGTTCATTTCCATCAATAACTTCTCTTTTTGCATTCACATCCTTTGGCATTAATGCCATCAACGAACCACATGGCATTAGAGTGTCATCATCAATTGGAATTAAAGTCGAATGTTTCAAGTGATTATCTATTATAGTATTTTGACTTGGTGACGGTGGTTTATCTTAATTTGGGTTATTTGAATGATAAAAAGGATTTTGGAATTAAGAGACCTTTGAACATGAGGAGAAGAAGAATTAACATAGAGCATAGAGGGATCAAGAGGAGGGAAAGTGATTGACCACCTTTGGAAGAGAGTAATTAGAGTACTTGCAATTTTATGCTCATGTAATTATTGGAATTATCTATTACAATAAGCTTACATATAAGAGATTTTGAACATATAAAGAAAAGAAATAAAGGAAAACTATCAAAATACAATCAAGTGAAATAACATTAAATGTTTCATAAAAGGCAACTATTTCCTTAAGAAAGACCTCTTCATTACAAAATAAAACAAACCAATAAAGTTTCATGAACAATTCCAACAAAGCACCAAGTATCAATGATGTGTCATTTTACATTGAATTTGCATTACATTAAAGAGTCTTTCAACTTCTACAATCTCAACCATCTCTCTTCACCATTTCCACCATATAAGAATTGGTAAAGGTATAATATATATCATTCACATAAGGACCTTTAAATACCCCCTTAAAGGATAAGATAAGGGATGGTCTTTTTCATTCTTAAGGAAACTCTACAAAATCCATTTAAGCATTTTTAATCTTATAGCTAACTTAATGATAAAAATTAAAGTGCAATCCCAAGAAATAATTCCCCAATGTAAATTCATTTTTTTGGTTGTATGGAAGAAACAAGCTCATGATAAAGATAAACACATTCGAGAAACTTGATGGGCCAAGATCAATCCTCTGCATGCAACTAGTATCTTAAATTTCATACTATTGTTAGTATAAGAGTGATATGAATTATAGCAAGCTAATTAAAATTTGAAATTAAGATTTTAATTTTGGCTCAAGATAATTTAAGTAGAGTTTAAGGTGAACAGTTTCAACAAAAAATTTTCAATTTTAAAAGTATTTTTTTATCCCTAAAAAGTTATTATCCATGCAAAAATATATTATCAATTATATCATAGAGTATAATTTATTATGATTATGTAAGTTTGAGTTTAAAAGCAATTGGGAGGACTAAATACCACTGAAAGAGTTTTCTTAGAATAACAACTTTAACTCAAGCATTAGTATGGGTCCATATAAAGTTTTAAATGGTTAAAGGTATAGAACACAATTAACATGGATTGAGGTTGGAGAAAGGTTGTTGCATCTATGATTTGTTGATGATGCCGTTAAAAATATTTGATTTATCAAAGTTTGCACTACAGGAAAATCTGTTATTACTGGAGGCCAAAATCCGTCGGAAATCATAAAATTTTGCTAGAAAATATGAGTTTTTGATGAAAATTCAGTCGATGATAAAACACACGTCGGAAACCTTGTTCTGACAGACTTTTTTTGGTGGATGTTTCGATGGAATTCTGGCGGAATTATGTGGAAACATTCGTCGTTTATGAGGCACTCTTACCTACACATAACCCATCAGAAAATTTTGATAGACATAAACCGATCGGAATATTTCATTGACAGATTATCCATCGGAACTTCTGGCAGAATATTTCCACTGAAAATTTAATACATTTTCATCGTATCTCCATTTGTGACAGATATTCCGCCAGAAATCTGCTGGAAACCTGTAGCAAAAAAGCACTCCCTCTTATGCCTATATTTTCTACAACACAACAAACCTATTTAAAAATATAAATATATCATATTCATTCAGACATTGAACATAAACAAACACTTTAACATTCACCAAACAGTTTAAAATTAAACATAAAGTTTGTTCGTTGCACATTTAAAAATGGACAATAAAATAAATAAACTTACAAATAAAATATCCAACATATAAATGAAATGTCCAGTAATAATAAAAAAAATATCTAATCAGAATCAATCTCCTCCTTTGGTAATGTTACATGCTTTCCATTGAATTGCTAGCTCAATTTCTGCAGCTCATCCAACAATTGAGTTTGTTGCATTTCCATTTGCATGTTAGCTTGTGATTTCTTCACTTGCTCTAGATCGGATGTAAGAGCAGCTACCTATTGGCTATACAATGACTCCTGGCTACTTGCTGAGAAGCTGGAGCCACCAGATGTCTGCCCCTCATATGTGTAGGCTTGTGAGTCTAAATCATAAACTCGGCATCTCTACATTCCTCCAACCACTTGCAATCAAGTGCGATAGCCAGAATAATCTGTTGATCCCCTAAAATATTATAGATTACTACTTTCAAACTATGAAAGCACAAGAATAT
Source organism: Dendrobium chrysotoxum (assembly GCA_019925795.1). NCBI lineage: Eukaryota > Viridiplantae > Streptophyta > Magnoliopsida > Asparagales > Orchidaceae > Dendrobium > Dendrobium chrysotoxum. The sequence goes on from CM034314.1 coordinate 69,255,968, forward strand.
CTTATTTGGGCTCGGCAGGTCCGGTCGCCCTACGATATTGACACTTCACAGGAAGGGCTAGATCTCTGTCCCGGAAGCATGGGTCCGGCGCTAGCTAACATTTTTCAGCTGGCTGCGTTTTGTAGTGCGCATACTCTTTTTTGGATAGAATAGCACTACTTAGTGAAATGGAGCATCTTAGTTTGCCATCCCATAAACTCTTTTTCTAATTACGGTTAGCAAAAAGAGAGGAAATCGCAAAGTCTTCACTAAACCTTTTGGAAGCTCCATTTTCACTTGAAGCATTACAAACATCTTCCAACTGAGTTTAATTCCCCCCTCCAGACCCAGGATTTTGCGATCGAATATGCTTGTCCTGTTGTACTCCCAGTGCGCTTCGCTACTCCTTTAAGGGATCCTTAATAAGCAGCGTCACGAGATAGGGAAAAACATTATCTCCAGGTTGCTAAACATATAAGTTTACTTACCTGCTCCTAGCTGGCTCTCTCAAAGTCATGTATACTCGTCCTACAAAAGTTAATATACATGACACCAAAAATATTAAACTCATATACTCACGTAGACTCTCCTTGCTCTCTCATCAACCCATTGCTAGTCCTCCTGCCGCTGTGGGAATGCCTATGCAACTCAACATCGGTTGGTTCTCTACCCAACACCTCTTTTTATAATATACTTACATTAGTATTCATATCTAAGTAAATTATTAAAATCTTTTAAAATTTCTTGCCAAGCACCGCCTGTGCTCAGTATGTAGAATTGAGCCACTAGTATAAATGGAACTACCAATGCCCCCAACATCAAAAGCTCGATTATGTCTATTCTGGTCCCTCCTCTGGTATAATTTAGGCTACCCCAAGCATTAGTCAGCTCACCTTATATAATCTCACCAATTCATAGTGGTCGCTCACCTAACTTTCTAATATTGGTAAACATATCTCGCATAAGAGTTGACCCAGGCTTTATAAAATTCTATCTGATTTTATCATTGTGCTGGGGTAACCAATAAAAATCTTTCTAAATTAAAAAAATAAATAATATAGAATATTTTTATTAGCTTAATTAAAAAAGATATAATATAAAATATATTTTTATAATAATTAACCTCAAACTCTCTAAATTATATGTTGTACACTTTTTTTGAGATTTTCTTCTAAGAAATATAAGGATCATCATACTTGCTCCATATGATGTCCAATATTTTATGTGTCGGCTACTTTGATAGATGAAACCTGCACAAAATGTGTTAGGAGGAAGAATATTTATTAAATTTTAGTTGCATGTTAAGAATATAATAATTATGTATGTGTCACCCTCAGGTATAATTAATATGCGCATGTCTAACATCTGCTCTAATGTAAATGGGGTGGAAGGTCCACCTGCACAGGTCTGAGGGGGTGGTGGGGAATAATATGGCGGGACATATGGTGGATATAGATAAGTGGGAGGGCCTCCATGAGAAAATAGGGGGGTAGTAAGGGTAGAAGGAGTACTGTGCGTGGCGTCTATCAAAGGAAAGCTAGGGTCTAGTGAGTGTAGAAGGAGTACTGGCTGGAGGAGTATGTAAAGGAGAATTAGGCTGACTTTGAGTGGCAGGCTGAGAAGAAAAGGCCCCCTTAGTACGTATATACCTACTAGCTGAGCCACTAGTCACCTTCTTATGCCTACCAAAAATATTTTTGATCAATCCTCAGTGAGACTTATCACCTGAAGTCATATGCAAAAAGAAATTAAGAAGTATTAGCAATATAAATTATAATAAATATTTAATATAAAATAAAATAGTAATTAAATAATTGAATTAGAGTAATAATAAAATAAATGAAATAAATATTATTATGTTCTTAAAAATAAATCATATTGTTAGTATAAATTATTGATTCATAATTGATTATAAAAAATCATCAAACACATTTATCTTTTGTTTACTCATCATTTATTGATTCACTTTCATATGATGAAATATCTTCACCAATATTAAATTTTTCATGACTTTTTTCTATATTTAAATCTACTCTCTCTAACTACAACTCACTCTCATTAGCAATAATTTAATCGTCCACATTATTAGAAAGATCTTTTAAGTTTGACATAAGTTCTTCTTGATGTACTAGTGATATTTATATTGTTTTTCCAATGACTTTCTTGGGTTTAGTCTTCATAACTATGAGCCAATCTTATTTGCCTCATAATCTACTCGATAGTTAGTAAAATAAACTTAGCTTGCCAGACTAGCAATGATGAATAGGTCAAACTTTGCATATCTCCTACCCTACTTTACTTCTGTTATATCGTAAAGCGGAGGTACTATTTTGTACTAGATCAAACTAGTCACAATTGAATAGATACACATTATTCCCATCACCTGTATATTCTAATTGTAATATTTCTTATAATACATCGTAGTACTCAGAATCATCACATGTATGGGTGTTTCCTCTTATATAATATCAGAATTATCTATCTTCCTACATTCACATCAAAATTTAGTTTGGAATTTGTAGCCATTAACTAAAAAATTGGCCAATATTTTACTAATATATTTGATCCCCAAGCTAAATCTAGTAGTCCCTAATACTATAAATCACTCTCTTGAGTGTGCACCTAATTGGTTGATCAAATATTGATATATTAGTAGCATGTTTATTGACCACTGCGTTAACTAATCAAAATAAATTAATAGAAATGAATAGTCAAAATATATATCATTTTTTGAACCAATTTGAGAATTATGTTTCCACTATCTTTTATACTTCTACTAATACTGATGTACTTAAATCATTAATGAAACTCCTAAATTTTAAATAATTATGATTTATGAATAACAAATATATGAACAAGCTAACTCATACTTACTCAAGATATGACTCAACTTCATCATAGTTAAGCAAGGCATACAATATAGCAGATCTCATCTCATTATCAGTTAAATATCGCATGGTGCAAACGCCTGCGGGTTCACCACTTTCATTGAATACAGATATATTTAAGGATTTACATGAATCTATATGACATAAATTTTGAGGTGCAGTACTCCTAGTTGATTCTGATGCTGTGTTAAAATAATACGAGCTAAATTGGGTTATCTCATACATTATATATGCTTCACAAATTGAGCCTTCAAGATGTGTTTTATTCTTAGCAATCTTCTTAAGTTTATTTAAATACCTCTCAAAATGATACATCCATCGATACTGAATAGATCCACCTACTGTAGCCTCATATACTAAATATATAGGTATATTCTCCATAGAGTCAAAAAATGTTAAAAAAATATCTTCTCAAGCTTATACAGAATAAAAAGAATATGCTACTCCATAAGAATCAAGTGCTCTATATTTAGTTTTGAAGAGCATAAATCTTTGAAGAAGATACTTAGCTCGATCAAGGGACCTCACTGAGGGCTGCTGGCAGTAGACATTGCATGAAGATATGACAGTTATGACTTTTTATTTCAAACAATCTCTTAGTTCTTATGTCAACACATCTATTTAGATTGAAAAAATATCCATTAGGTACCCATAGAGTTTGCACCATTCATAAACTGCTCGTATTTGCACTAAAGTCAAGGTGAATGGAGCTTTTAGTTTGAGAAGTTTTCTATTTTTACCATCCTTCAACTCTAAAACTTTCATTATACAAGTCTCTTTTAAAGTCTATCCTTGTTTTTATATTATTTTTGGATTTATCTTTAATGTTCATAATTGTATTGAATATATTATCAAAATATTTTTCTCTATATGCATCACATCTAAGTTATATAGGTTTGTTCTCCAATATGACAATGACAAAAAAATATTTTTCTTAGTCCAATTATGGTTGACACCATACTCTGATAATTTGTAATCAGCTAATATTGGAGAATCAACTATCGTGGGCTTGAACTTTACTCTTTTAAATATTTCTTCACTAATTAATCTAGGAGGAGACTGCGACATCACCATTTTATTTTTAGTAAATGCATCCTTATTTCGCCTGAAAGGATGACGTGTAGGTAAGAACATGCAATGACAGTCAAACCAAGTATTCTTTCCTCCATGCTTTAAAGTGAATGATTTTATAAATTCCATATAAATATATTTTTAAATTTTCCTTTCTTGCTTGAATTTTAATCTATACTTTTACTATTTGGGAAATTCAATTTTATACATTTCATAATATCCCAAAATTAGAGAAATATGCCAACTTTTTTATTTGCATAGAGAAATATGTTAAAGTTTGATTCAAATAAAATTACTCTTTATTGCCTATGTTGATTATTTCTTGAAGTGCATATTATTAATGAAATTTATTCAAACTGGTTTGAAATTAAATGTTTGGTCAAAACTAGTTCAATCTTGATTCAAACTTTTTCGAACTATTTTTGAATATCTCTTCTGATCACACCACACCACTCATGTCGATGTCGTGAGATCCTATCCTAAAACCTTGTTCTCTTTCTCATGTCATTACTCCTGTTATTGCCCTCAAGGAGCTCCCATTTTGAAATTCTCTTCTCCTTCAAATGTCGCCCCTCTTGTTGATGCCCTCCACAAGCTTCTATTATCAAATCCTCTTCTTATTTACATCACATCACTCTCATTGATACTCAGTGACCTCTCATCAAAAATTTCTTTCGTCCTTCCCACATTGCATCTTCCGTTGATGCCTTCTCTGACATCCCATTGCCAAAATCCACTTTTTTTCCACAAATTGTCACTCCCACCAATGCCCTCAGTGAGGTCCCATCAAGAAATCCATTAATCCACATAAAATCAAATCCATCGATGCCCTTGGTGAGCTCCCGTTGTAAACTCCTAACCTCATAAACACAACACTACTCCCATTGATGCCCTCAATGAGCTCCAATCATGAACTTGCCTTCATGCCATTATCATCCAATGCCTATCATAGTGAGCTCCATACATTAATTGTTTTATCACATATTGTTGATGTTATCAAAGGCTACACCAATGAGCTCTTGTTGTGAACTCTCCTTCTCTCCTGAAATTGTGGACACCGTTTACCAACGCAAATATTTGAGCCTAGGGATCCCTTTGCGTGAATATTCGAACCTTAATTCAAACCAATGTTGAAACCTTTGTCAAATTAAACCGATTCAAACCTAGTTCTAATGAGGTTCAAATGAGGTTTGAACTAGGCTTGAAAAATGGAGCGAATTCGAACCAGTTCTTACAAATTTTGTTCACAACGTACTTCAATATACAAGAGGTTATACAGCTATGGCAGTCAATTCATCCTAAACAATTTTTCAGGCGTATTTCTAAAGGCAAACAAACATATTTTTTCTACTTTGAATATTATGCACCATGTAAAGTCGAACTTCCCTATTTTTTTAGGACAGGAAAAGGAAAAAAAGGTATTAAATCATAACTTCTTAATTAAATACTTTTCAGACTTATACTAATAAAATTTTTGCTAGGATCGCAGAAATCTTGAAATAAAAATTAAATGATAGGAGACAAGACATTTTGAATGGTTATTTTAAGAATATAGAAATATCTGATATCTTGTCTATAGTCAAAAAACATCTATAATCCTTTATAAATTAGAACCAGATCTGCTTGTAAATCTTATAAGAAATTTAGTATAAGCACTTAAGTAGATCGTCTTAAACCTTTTCTCTCAATATAGTTCTATGCTTTTCACTTTCTTAGTATAAGTAACCGTTCATCATGGAAATAATTTCATTTTTCTAATGCATGCATGCCACTACATTAAACGACCAATTTATTATAGGAAATAACTATCAATTTACTGATTAACTCCAGAACCGCACCTTCACTACGCACTCCATTATACATAAGAAGTCCCCCTATGCTTGTTGCAAAACAGTTAAGAAGAATGTAATGGCGAACATACCTGCATCACCATTCTTTCCACATTGGGCTGAAAGGTTGGCTGAAGTAAACCATGCATTTGGACTCAAGCTTTTGACGGTGAAGACAGTAGATGCTTCAGACATCTCAGCGCACCACAACGGTTTTCTCCTTCCCAGAGATGTCGTGGAAAACATGCTCGTTCCTTACCTCACGGACGAAGAGAGACAGAAAGCAAGCCTTCTCACCTTCAATGAAAGGAGAAGGAGAGATAACCCGACTTTATATTCAAGTGATAGAAGGAACTATGATGGGCTGAATGTGTCTGTCTACGTCGAAGGTGGGTGGAAGCTCGAACTATTACTAACACACAATGATGAAAGTGGACACACCGTCATCAGGGGAAATGAGTTGGAGCTATTGCGAATGTTCGGAAACTTCAAAGAGGGAGACAATATAGCGATTTGGATGTTCCGACATCGTGATGATGGCAATAACAAAATTAAGTTTTGCTTCTGTTTTGTGAAAATCGATTGGGCGTTGATAATTGCCGAAACATCAGAATATAACTTGAGACTTGCTGTTCAACCTGTTTATGAGTAAGTTAAGACTTAGGACTATTGAAAAGAACTATGCCGAAAAGTTTTAAGGAATTTTTATCAGCGTCTTCTTAAAATTAAGATATTTGTATTACTTGTTTGTTTTTGAAATAAAGAATTATTTCTGCAATTTTTATGTCACGACAGTAAGTCTCCATATTTTCATGCAAATACCTTCAAAACTTATTAATTTATCTTCAAAATTATCATATTCAAATTTATGAGTGGGCGACATCTGGACCTTAGTAAAAATTAGCTGAGAAAACACCCTGATTTTTTTTTCCTTAGAGCTGCGAATTCGAGATAATGATCCTTGTCCTCTTAGGCTTGTCTTATGACCTCCTATTTATAGATGCGGCAGGAGGAATAAATCTAAATGAAGTGTTATATAAAAAAATGAATAAATTACAAAATATAGCATAATGAAAGCTTACAATAAAATGATGATTCCTTAGATTGAGCTTTTAATTATATTAGATATATATATATATATATATTAGAGCAATTTTTTTTAATAAAACCCACTGACGGGTTTACGTGTTATTTTAAAATAGGGATTACAAGTCCTTAAAATAGATCACCGGCGGTCTGACATCCAGTACAAAGTGACAATTAAACCGTCGGTAAAAATCGAGTTAACTGTTGGAAATTCCGGCGGTCAAATGACCGCCGGAAAAACCGCCAGAATGTTTTAACTAAAACGCAATTACCGGTAGCCGCATCTTCAGTTTTAAGTGACTTATTTTCGGCAGTTTATATCACCGTAAATATCGCCGGTATTCACCCTAATACCCAACCAGCCCTCTCCTTCCTCCTCATTTCAGCGCCTGCCTCGTTTCGTTCCATCCAGAGAACGCCCGCTGCAGCTCCAGCTGACCTTCTGCCCTAGCGTAGCTGACACCGGCCTTCATCTCCATCTCCTTAGCCGAAGGTGATCTCCTCCCTTTGTGCTTCTTCATCTGAGAGCTCACTGATTTGCCAAGTGCACTCTGGTGAAGGTAAGTTTTTTTTGCTGTTTTCTTTTAATATGAGTTAATGAAAATGCTGGTAAGGGATGCTTGCAAACTCAAGCAGGTCCGGATGGATTGTTTGCGAACTCAAGTACTCCCTATTCTCTTTCAGTTGGTTTACAACATTTGAATCATAATGCTATTGATATGGGTAACATGGAAGTTAAGGGAGGATTGGAAGATGAATGTGTGGAGGAAGGGGAAATTGTTGTCAAGAACATGGAATGTAGTGGTCACTTGGAATTTCCTTGTCGTGTGGAGCCAGGGACATGCCAGGGATTGGAGATGGGCCTTTCTAAGATAGAAGTGGTGGAAAAGTCATCTTCTGGTAATAAAGTAAAGTTATTGAAAGAGCTTAAATCTCTCGGTTCATCTAACATCATTGATCATAATAGGAAGTTGGAAGGTGGAAAATCTAGGAAGAAGGGTGGTGTCACCCTCAATCTTAAACAATGACGTCCTTGGTTTTCTGGAATTGCGGAGGGGCCAAGAAAGTGGAGGCCGCTCTTTATCTGAAGGAGGTGGTGAAAGATAACAATGTGTTTTTTGTGGGACTGCTGGAAATAAAGTTGAGTTCGGTAGGAAATATCCAAATTTTGAAGATGTTGGGAAATAGTTGGGACTCGTATATGGTTCCATCTGAGGGTCTTTCTGGAGGATTGATGGTATTGTGGAGAAAGGATTTAGCTTCGTTCTCATTGATTGATAAATCTGATCAAGTGATTATTGGGAAATTGAGAATCCTTAATAAGGGTTGTTGGAAGGTGACTTCGGTTTATGCAAATCCGAACGCTGTGAACAGAAAAGGCTTATGGGAATGTTTGTAGAAACATTGTTCTGAGGATTGTCCTATGGTGGTAGGTGGTGATTTTAACTGTGTTCTATCTCAGGAGGAAAAAAGAGGCGGGAAAAGATTCAACATGTCTCAAGGTTCTATGGATATGAAGAATTTCATGATCAATAATGATCTTCATGAGGTAAGGTCTATGGGTCCCAAGTTCACTTGGTGCAATAATAAATCGGGAGGTGCTCTGATACTACAAAAACTGGATAGATGTCTTATTAATTCCACTGCTTTGAACTCCATCCATCTAGCCTTGGTGAAACATCTTTCACATATTGCTTTGGACCATTGTCCTATTCTTTTGGAAATTTTTAAGCCTTCGATTATTTGTAATAGAGGGATCCGTTATGAAGATGTGTGGTCTTCTTACCATGGGGCAGCTGCTATTATGGAGAAAACGTGAAAGAAAGTAAGTGGGAATGATCCGGCTACTTCTCTCAATCTGAAGTTTAAAAGATCTCTTAGAGCTCTTTATTTTTGGAGCAAAGCTAAGTTTAGGAATCTCAACTTACTACGGGATAAGCTGAAAGAAGAGATTTTGGTTATCCAATTGGAGGAAGCCGAAGGTGGGTTGTCTTTTGAGAGGCTTCAGCTTCTCAGATTTAAAATAAGTGAACTCAATGTTACACTGGCCCGGCTCAATTCCTGGTGGAGGCAACGAGCAAAAGCTAAATGGATGGAAGATGGGGACACCAACTCCTCCTTTTTTCATGCTTTCATTAATGCTTGGAGGAACCTTAACTTGATTAGTCACATCAAAACCCATGGTGGTTCGATTACTGAAGATCTTGCTGAGATTTAGAAAACTTCTTTTGATTTATTCTTACAAAAATGGAAGCATAGGGATTGCTTACTGGATGGATGGCCGACTCCCTCAAGTGTTATTGGTGATGAGGATCGTTGCTTTCTGAATGCTGACTTCACTTTGGATGAAATGCAGGCGGTGGTGGACAAGGCCGGGTCAAACATCTCACCTGGTTTGGATGGGATTACCTTCTCCTTTGTCAAAGATTTTTGGAAAGTTATTAAGAATGATGTTTGGCAAGCGGTTTGTCAATTTCTTTCTACAGGAGTTATGCATCATTCTTGGAAGGAAACAATGATTATCTTAGTCCCTAAGGTTAGAAATCCTCAGGTGGTTTCTAACTTCCGGCCAATTAGTCTGTGCATGACTATTTATAAAATCATTGCAAAGATGCTAATGAACAGATTGGATAAGGTTATTCACAAGATCATTTCGGGAGAACAAGCAACGTTTATCAAAGGTAGATCCATGGATGAGCATGTTCTGCTTGCTCAGGAAGTCATCAACATGTTCCGGTACTCAAAAGCTAAAAAGGGGCTTTTGGCTATCAAGTTGGACATGGAGCAAGCTTACGATAGCATGGGATGGCAAGCTCTAAGGCAGGTTCTTACTCGCTTCAACTTTCCTATCAAATTTAGGAAGCTTTTAATGGAATGTATATGTAATCCTAAATATTGCATTTTGATTAATGGGAAGAAGACGGATTGGATTGAAGGTAAATGTGGATTTAGGCAAGGGTGTCCCTTGTCCCCTTACTTGTTTATTCTTTGTTCTCAAGTTTTCTCTGAAGCTTTAAATCAGAAGAGGAACTATCTTGGCATTTCTATTACTCCTAGGGCTCCCAGAGTTTCTCATTTGTTCTATGTCGATGATGTCCTAATCTTCTCGGAGGCAAATGTTAGGAAGGTTAAGGAGGTGAAGAACATTATTTTCCAATATTGCAATTGGACGGGACAAAGGGTTAATCAAACCAAATCTATGATTCTTTTTGGTAAGCATACAAGACTCTGCATGAAGAAGAAGATTAGTTGAATCCTCAGAAACAATGTTGTTAATGAAATTACATATCTTGGTGTGAAGTTAACCTTATGGAGAATGGTTGCTTCTGATTTTCAAAATCTGCTGGAGGTTGCATCTAATAAGTTGAACACTTGGGGTAAAAATTGTATTTCATTGGAAGGAAAGTTAGTTTTGGCTAAATATGCTTTCTTTCTCTTCCAATATTTTTATCCTCTCTTGCATTAGTTCCTTTGAGTATTCTCAAAGAGTTTGACAAAATGTGTAGAGTCTTCTTGTGGAATAAAAAGAATGGAAGTGCTGGGCTGCATTATGCTTCTTGGGAGTTGCTCTGCAAGCCTAAAAATGAAGGGGGACACGGGCTGTTCTCTGCGGTTTCCAAGGTTGGACCTCTTCGTGCGATGTTTGCTTGAGATTACTTCATGAAGACTGATTATTTGCTCTACCACATTCTTAGAAGCAAGTATGGAGGTGAGATATGGAATGAACCGGTGAGGAGTGCTTGCTCTCCTTCTTGGAAGATTATTACCATGGGGGCTTTCTATCTTAGAAACATTGTGAGATGGAATGTTTCTAATGGTAATTCTATTGATTGGATGCTAGACTCTTGGGTTCTTAACAAAAGCTTCTCAAAGTGGCCGACCTTTGTGAATAGCCTGGAACCTTCTAACTTCAGGTTAAATAACCTTATTCTGGATGGAGCATGGAACATGAACCAGCTGCAGTTGTTTTTCGGAAAGCATCTGGTGGATCTTATCATTCAAATTCCGATAGCAGCCAGCAGTGAGAATGATCAAATGGAGTTGAAAACAAAGAACTCTGGTAAATCTATTGCTGCTTTGTCGTTTGAAGCATTGATGGAACATAATACAGAAGTTGCTCACTGGACTTGGATGAAGAAATTAAAATTAAGACCGAGAGTTGAAACTTTTTGGTGGAGGCTCTACAATGATGCTATTCCTTCGAATGCATTCTTGTTGAGAAGAAGATTAAGCTTGATTGCTGCTTGCCCGAGAGGATGTCAAGAGGATGAGAACAACTGCCATATTGTGGGGAGATGCGTTAAGCTTCAGAATGTGATCAGCATTCTTAATGGCTGGGGTTTTCCAATTCCGGTGTTTAATAATTTCAAAGTTTGCTTGGAAGGTTTAAAGAGGTATGCAGGTTATAGATCTTTTACTGCAAATCTCTACTGTACTTCTGTTTTTCTTATTTGGAAAAGTAGATGCAAGTTGGTTCATGAAGGTGTGGAGGATTCAGATATTGTTATAGCAGCAAACTCGGTTTCTATGGCTATGGTGAGCAACTTCATTCATCTTTCCTCGAACAACTGGGATGTCAACCAACGCAAGATGTCTACTTCTTGGCATCCTCCTCCACCCGGGTGGATAAAGATTAATGTAGATGCTTCACTAAAGAGTAACAACATGGCTGGGATTGGTGGAGTGGTTAGGGATGACAAAGGAAGGTTTTTATTAGCCTTTGGAGCTCAATACATGCATTGGGACATAGCCCAAGTGGAGTTGATGGCTGTTTATTTCTTGAAAATTATTATGGAAGATTGGATGTGTGAAGCTCAAGGTGTGGTGATAGAAGGGGACAACTTCAATATCATTAAAACTCTTTAACTAGCCTTGAAGGAATGGAAAAATAAAGGAAGAATTGAGAATAATTTAAGCTTTTTACAGATTTCAACCAAGTCTTATTTTCATTTTGTAATAGAGGTTGTAACAAATTAGCGGATGTTTGTGCTAATTTGGGCGTGGACAAATTTTTTGTTTGGTTTGATCTTTCTGATGTGGAGATTCCTCCTTCATTCCTATTTTGCTTGAAGGAGGAATGTGATGTTTTAGGTACTATGTGATGTAGTTGCTTTTTTTTTCTTTGGTTTTTTTTTTAATGCAAATTAGCATTTCTATCAAAAAAAAAAAAGTTAATGTTGTGTTAAATTAGTAGTGCAGATTAGTAGTGATGTAGCTTCTTTGATTTTCTGTAGAGCTTTTTTTTTTCCTGAAATTTTATTCGTGTTAAGGGTTTTTGGAGTTCGTAGTCAAAATTTGTAGTAAGAGGTTTGCATATACAGAAATTTGAGTGAGCACTTGGTGATGTGACTTGTTTTGAGAGATCTCTATGTATATGAATTTCTTAGTGAAATTTTAAATTTGATAAAGTGAGTCATTCATTGTAGTCTTAATAGTTAATTTTAAAATTTTTTTATTATAGAATCTAATAAGTTAGTATGACATGTGCACTAATCAGAATCGGTTGATAGTTATATCAAGTATTGCCTATCAATCATTATTAATTTTGACAGAATTTATTAAAATATTTAAGACTTAATTTTTCTAATATACTTATTTCAGTTGGAGAGAAAATATAAAAATATACATCCTTGCTTTACTCTTAATATATATATTTTAACAACTGGTATATTTTTTATTTCAATGTATATGAAAATATTGGCTTTCCTTTTTATACAAAGAAGCACTTAATTTTATCTGTAGTTACCTATCGTTCTTAGTATCAAGGTTAATTAATGTTTATTAATTGTATTAGTAAATTTCCTTTATTTTTAAAAATTTTAAGTGGAACGTAGCAGTTCAATAATGAGTGGACGATGAGCTATGTCTTCTAGTCTAGGTTGTGAGCCTTTATATCTCATGCGATAATTCATAAGGTTTTCATAAATTAACTTGGTACAATCACATCCTGGTAAGTTTGGTCTACTCACCCGTCGTTTTCTATATATAAGCTTGGTCTACCCATGTAGGCCTGCATGGTCTTTATGTGATTTTAACTAAATTGGGTTAGGTTAGCCTATTTTATTGTACTTCAGTTAACCCTTATAGTTTAGCTATCTAGTTGGCATCAAGTGACTTATAATAAGAGCCAATTCAATCACATGGAGTTTGTATGCTAGTCACCCATTTTTGAACTTGTAATATGGATATAGTATGTTACATTATACATATTTATAATAATTCATTCCACAAGTATTATATTGCTTCTTATTGTTGCATTTACCACACCTTTAACGTACTTTTTTCATTATATTTACTAAATAAATTTTAATGTACTCATCTTATATGCTCTTATTTCACATATTTTAATATAGGTCTTACTAGAGAATGTTTATTTTAATATCCAAATGATTATCCAAGAAGAAAGATATTGGATGCATAACAAATTGTTACTGGCTCAAAAAGGATTGGCAGTTAAATTTATGGAGAGAGTTGAAACTTTTAATCAAATCGTATGTCAATTACCTTCGTTTAAGTTCGATAAAATATTTAGATATCATGTCCATACTCGAAGCACAAAAATCAAGCATTCCTTAAGCCCAAAGATGTAAAGTTTGATTTATATCGTAGAGGATTTATTTCAGGATACTGAATTTAAATCTCACATGGCGAGTACGAGCTACATAGAGATACTCATGTCGGTCCATCCACAGCTTTTGAAATAGTCGATGAAGATCAAATAAGTAGACCGTATGAAGAACTTATTTTTGATGCAGTAAGTTTTAATTTAAGGGCCAGCATGGAAGAACTATCAAACTTAGAAACCAATTTTTTTTTGAATTACTACATGCTACTCAAAAACTAATTTGGGATGGTTGCACAACTCATTCAGAATTATCGATTGCTGTTAGGATGCTAAGTATCAAAATTGAATATAATATTTCTCGTGACTACTTCAATGACTTCATTAGTCTTCTCAAGTAAACAAATCCAACGGACAATTTAATCTCCATAGATTTGTATCGAATAAAGAAACTAGTATCCAAATTAGGTCTCACCACTATAAAAAATGATTGTTGTATAAATAGTTGTATATTATACTACAAGGATGATGCGATAGAACTTTATTGTCGCACCTACAATGTACCTCGGTTCAAACCCAACTCGGGAAAATAATGTCATCAAAAGAAAGGTATTTCATATTTCCTTTTATTTTATTTATCGATTATTCTAAGATTTCAGTGGATCAATGCATCAATGAGTTCAGCTAGTCATATGAGATGACATAAGGAGAAATTAACACACAGTGGCGTTCTTTCTCATCCATCAGATGTTAAAGCGTCGAAATATTTTGATCGAACACATACTTCATTTGCTACTAAGCCACGTAACATAAGATTGAGATTATGTGTTGATGGTTTTACTCCATATAGTCAGGAAGCTTCACCGTATTCTTGTTGGCCAGTTATACTAACACCATACAACTTTCTACCAGAGATTTGTATGACTACCTCATACATGTTCTTAACCCTTATAATACATGGACTACATAATTCAAAAGTAAAAATTGATATTTTTTTACAATTATTAATTGATGATCTCAAGTTCTTATGGGAAAAAGGTGTCCTCACATATGACATCTCAATCAAATAAAATTTTCTCCTTAGAGCTGCATTGCTTTGGACCATTGGTGATTTTTTAGCTTATGGTATGTTATCAGGCTAGAGCACAATAGAAAAATTAGCTTGTCCTTACTGCATAGAGAATACTAAATCTTTCATACTAAAATGTAGAGGAAAAAAATATTTGGTTTGATTGTTATCGTATGTTCCTACCTTCTAATCATCCATTTAAAAGAAATAAGGATGCATTCGTTAGAAATAGAGTTAAGAAGTCACCTCCTCCACCCAAATTAAGTTGTTATGACGTACTACAGAGACTTTCTAATATTTCATCAATTATTAATTTCCTAACATTATCATAGTATAAATTTTTGGGATATGATGTTCAACATAATTGAATTAAAAAATATATTTTCTAGACATTACCATTTTGGAGTATAAATTTGATAAGGCATAATCTGGATGTTATGCACCTTGAGAAGAACTTTCTCGACAATATTTTTAATACAATCATGATATTAAAGGCAAGAGCAAAGATAATGTGAAAGCTATAATGGACATTAAAGAGTATTGTTGGCGAAGAAATCTAGAGTTACTAATAACCAGCGACGGTAAAATAATGCACCATGTAAAATCAAACTTCCCTATTATTTTAGGACAGGAAAATGAAAAAAAAGGTATTAAATCATAACTTCTTGATTAAAATACTTTTCAGACATATGCTAATAAAATTTTTATCTCGAGTATCATGATCCAAAATTTTTTTGAGTAAATCTCATAATTATAAGATCAAATTTAAATAGCAAAAAAAATATGATCTATGATAATGAGTTCTTTTAGACCATTAGAAAAAAATTGTTATTTCTTTTCATTATGCACTATCTCACAAGCCTTTTATTTTCCTTAGAAACACCTAATAGTACTCATGAATGGAATAAAGTAGGATCATCACCATTTTTTGCTCGGATCGCACAAATCTTGAAATAAAAATTAAATGATAGGAGACAAGATATTTTTAATGGTTATTTTAAGAATATAGAAATTTCTTCTATCTTGTCTAGTCAAAAAACATCTATAATCCCAGATCAGTTTGTAAATCTGATAAGAAATTTAGTATTTTACTGAAAATGATAAATCTTTTAATTGCTAATTCCAAATTAATTTTAATAAGTTTCTGAATTAAATTTCCCCTTCTAAATTTCAACATGCATGTACTGTATAAGCACTTAAGTAGATCGCCATAAACCTTTTCTCTCAATATAACTATAAAACTTCTATGTTTTTCACTTTCTTAGTATTAGTAACCATTCATCATGGAAATAATTATCATTTTTCTAATGCATGCATGCCACTACATTAAACGACCACTTTATATTAGGAAATAACTATCAATTTCCTGATTAACTCCAGAACCGCACCTTCACTACGTCCTCCATTACACATACGAAGTTTCCCTATGCTTGTTGCAAAAAAGTTAAGAATACTGTAATGGCGAACTTGCCTGCATCACCATTCTTTCCACATTGGGCTGAAAGGGTGGCTGAAGTGAACCATGCATTTGGATTCAAGCTTTTGACGGTGAAGAAATTAGATGCTTCAGACATCTCAGCACAGCATAACGGTTTTCTCCTTCCCAGAGATGTCGTGGAAAAAAAGCTCGTTCCTTTCCTCACATACGAAGAGAGAGAGAAAGCAAGCCTTCTGGCCAACCATGAAAAGAGAAGGAGAGATAGAGAGCCTTCATCTTCAAATGCTAGAAGGAACTATGATGGGCTGAATGTGTCTGTCTTCATCGAAGGTGGGTGGAGGTTCGAACTGTTACTAACACACAATGATGAAAGTGGATACACCTTCATCTGGGGAAATGAGTTGGAGCTATTGCGAAGGTTAGGCAACTTCAAAGAGGGAGACAATGTAGCGATTTGGATGTTGATACATCGTGATCATAGCAATAACAAAAGTAAGGTTTCCTTCTGTTTTGTGAAGATCGATTCGTCGTTGATGATTGCCGAAACATCAGAATATGACTTGAGACTTGCTGTTCTTTAATGTCAACAATATGGTCCAAGCTGTTTATGAGTAAGTTGTGACTTAAAAATATTGAAAAGAATTATGCCGAAAAGTTTTAAGGTATTTTTATCAGCGTCTTCTTAAAATTAAGATATTTGTATTGCTTGTTTGTTTTTGAAATAAAGAATTATTTCTGCAGTTTTTATGTCACGACAGTAAGTCTACATATTTTATGTAAATACCTTCAAAACAGATTAATTTATCTTCAAAATTATCATATTCAAATTTATGAGTGGGCGACAAAATAAGCTGATAAAACACCATTATTTTTTATTTTCTGAAAGCTGCGAATTCGAGATAATGATCCTTGTCCTCTTAGGCTTGTCCTACGACCTCCTATTTATAGATGAGGCAGAGGAATAAATCTAAATGAAGTGTTATATAAGAAAATGAATATATTACAAAATATAGCATAATGAAAGCTTACAATAAAATGATGATTCCCTAGATTGAGCTTTTAATTATATTATATATATATATATATATATATTAGAGCAATTTTTTTTTTATAAAACCCACTGACGGGTTTACATGTTATTTTAAAATAGGGATTGCAAGTCCTTAAAATAGATCACCGGCGGTCTGACATCCAGTACAAAGTGACAATTAAACCGTCGGTAAAATCGAGTTAACTGTTGGAAATTCCGGCGGTCAAATGACCGCCGGAATTACTAGCGGTCTGACCTCCGGTACAAAGTGGCAGTTAAACCGCCGGAATTTCTGGAGGTCAAATGACGGCCGGAAAAACCGCCGGAATGTTTTAAGTAAGACGCAATTACCGGTAGTCGCACCATTGGTTTTATGTGACTTATTTCCGATGGTTTATACCACCGGTATTCGCCCTAATACCCAACCTACCCTCTCCTTCCTCCACATTTCAACGCCTGCCTCGTTTCGTTCCATCCAGAGAACGCCCACTGCAGCTCCAGCCGACCTTCCGCCCTAGCCTAGCCGACACAGGCCTTCATCTCCATCTTCTAAGCCAAAGGTGATCTCCTCCCTTCGTGCTTCTTCGTCCGAGAGCTCCCTGATTCGCCAAGTGCAGTCAGGTGAAGGTAAGTTTTTTGCATTTTTTTTATATGAGTTAATGCTATGTTAAATTAGTAGTGCAGATTCGTAGTGATGTAGTTTCTTTGATTTTCTGTGGATTTTTTTTTCCTGAAATTTTATATGTATTTGTTACAAATGTGAGCTTCGTGTTGAGGGTTTTTGGAGTTCGTAGTCGAAATTTGTTGGTAAGAGGTTTGCAAATACAAAAATTTGAGTAAGCACTTGGTGATGTGACTTGTTTTGAAAGATCTCTATGTATATGATTTTCTTAGTGAAATTTCAAATTTGATAAAGTGAGTCATTCGTTGTAGTATTAATAGTTAATTTTTAATTTTTTTTATTGTAGAATCTAACAAGTTAGTATGACATGTGCACTAATCGGAATCAGTTAAAAGTTATATCAAGTATTTCCTATAAATCATTATTAATTTTGACATAATTTATTAAAATATTTAATAATTAATTTTGCTAATGTACTTATTTCAGTTGGAGAGAAAATATAAAAATATACATCCTTGCTTTACTTTTAATATATATATTTTCACAACCGGTATATTTTTTATTTCAATGTATATAAAAATATTGGCTTTCCCTTTTTAAACAAAGAAGCACTGAAATTTATCAGTAGTTGCCTACAGTTCTTAGTATTAAGGTTAATTAATGTTTATTAATTGTATTAGTAATTTTCCTTTGTTTTTAAAAATTTTAAGTGGAACATAGTAGTTCAATAATGAGTGAACGAGGAGCTATATCTTCTAGTCTAGGTTGTGATCCTGTGTATCTCATGCAATAATCCATAAGATTTTCATAAACTTGGTACAATCACATCCTGGTAAATTTGGTCTACTCACCCATCATTTTTCATGTAAGCTTGGTCTACCCATGTAGGCCTGCATAGTCTTTATGTGATTTAAGCTAAATTGGGTTAGGTTAGCCTATTTTAGTGTACTTTGGTTAACTCTGATAGTTTAGCTATCTAGTTGGCATCAAGTGACTTACAATAAGAGCCCATTCAATACATGGAGTTTGTATGCTAGTCACCCATTCTTGAACTTGTAATACAGATATAGTATGTTGCATTATACATTTTTATAATAATTCATTCCACAAGTATTATATTGCTTCTTATTGTTGCATTCACCACACATTTAATGCACCTATTTTTTATTATATTAACTAAATAAATTTTAATGTACTCATCGTAAATGCTCTTATTTAATATATTTTAATATAGGTTTTACTAGGAAATGTTTGCTTTAACATCCAAATGGTATCCAAGAAGAGAGATATTGGATGTATAACAAATTATTATTGGGTCGAAAAGGATTGACAATTAAATTTATGGATGGAGTTGAGACTTTTATTCAAGTCGCATGTAAACTACCTTCGTTTAAGTTCGATGAATGTTTAGATATCATGCCCATACTCGAAGCATAAAAATCAAGCATTCCTTAAGCCCGATGATGTAAAAGTTAATTTATATCATAGGGGGCTTGTTATAGGATACTGGATTTGGACCTCATATGGTGAGTACGAGCCACATAGAGATACTCATGCCGATCTATCCTTTTTTTTTGAAATAGCCGATGAAGATCAAATAAGTAGATTATATGAAGAACTTATTTTTAATGCAACAAGTCTTAATTTAAGGGCCAACATGGAAGAGCCACCAAATCTCGAAATCAAATTTTTTTTTGAATTACTACATGTTGCTCAAAAGCTAATTTGGGATGATTGCACAACTCATTCAGAATTATCGGTTACTGTAAGGATGCTAAGTATCAAAGCTGAATATAATATTCCTCGTGACTGCTTCAATGACTTCATTTGAACTTCTCAAGGAAATAAATTATGTGGATAATTTAATCTCCATAGATTTGTATCGAACAAAGAAACTAGTATTCATGTTGGGCCTCACAACAATGAAAAAATTGATATTGTATAAATGATTGTATGTTATTCTACAAAGATGATACGACATAAGTTTATTATCGCACCTATAATGCACCTCAGTTCAAACCCAACTCAAAAACAATAATTTTATCAAAAGAAAGATGTTCCATATTGTCATTTATTTTATTTATAGATTATTCCAAGACTTCAGTGGCTCTACGCATCAATGAGTTCAGCATGTTATATGAGATGACATAATAAAAAATTAGCACACAGTGGTGTTCTTTCTCATCCATCAGATGCTGAAGCATAGAACATTTTAATCAAACACATGCTTCATTTGTTACTGAGCCATGTAATATAAGATTGAGATTATGTGTTGATAGTTTTACTCCATACAGTTAGGCAGCTTCACTGTATTCTTATTGGCCAGTTATACTAATACCATGCAACCTTCTACCAGAGAAGTGTATGACTACCCAGTACATATCCTTAACCCTTATAATACCTGGACAATATAATCCAAAAGCAAAAATTGATATTTTTTGTAAGCATTAATTGATGATCTCAAGTTCTTATGGGAAGAAGGTGTCCTCACATATGACATCTCAATCAAATAAAATTTCCTTCTTAGAGCTTCATTGCTTTAGACCATTGACGATATTTTAGCTTATGATATGTTATCGGGCTGGAGCACAGTAGAAAAATTAGCTTACCTTTACTGCATGGAGAATACTAAATCTATCACACTAAAATATGGAGGAAAAAATATTTGGTTTGATTATCATCGTATGTTCTTACATTCTGATCATCCATTTAGGGGAAATAATGATGCATTTGTTAGAAATAGAGTTGAGAGGTCACCTCCTTCACCTAGATTAAGTAGTTATGACGTACTACAAAGAAAATTGCTATTTCTTTTCATTATGCACTATCTCACAAGCCTTTTATTTTCCTTAGAAACTCCTATTAGTACTCATGAATGGAATAAAGTAGGATAATCACCATTTTTTGCTCGGATCGCACAAATCTTGAAATGAAATTTAAATGATAGGAGACAAGATATTTTGAATGGTTATTTTAAGAATATACAAATTTCTGATATCATGTCTAGTCAAAAAATTCTTAAATCCCTGATCAGTTTGTAAATCTGATAAGAAATTTAGTATTTGACTGAAAATAATAAATCTTTTAATTGCTAATTCCAAATTAATTTTAATAAGTTTCCGAATTAAATTTCCCCTTCTAAATTTCAACATGCATGTACTGTATAAGCACTTAAGTAGATCGTCTTAAACCTTTTCTCTCAATATAACTATAAAACTTCTATGTTTTTCACTCTCTTAATTAGTATTAGTAACCATTCATAATGGAAATAATAATCATTTTTTCTAATGAATGCATGCCACTGCATCAAACGACCAATTTATATTAGGAAATAACTATCAATTTCCTGATTAACTCCAGAACCGCACCTTCACTACGTACTCCATTATACATACGAAGTCCCCCTATGCTTGTTGTAAAAAAGGTAAGAATACTGTAATGGCGAACTTGCCTTCATCAGCATTCTTTCCATATTGGGCTCAAAAGGTGGTTGAATTGAACCATGCATTTGGATTCAAGCTTTTGACGGTGAAGAAAGTAGATGCTTCAGACATCTCAGCGCAGCATAACGGTTTTCTCCTTCCCAGAGATGTCGTGGAAAACAAGCTCGTTCCTTTCCTCACATACGAAGAGAGAGAGAAAGCAAGCCTTCTCACCAACCTTGAAAAGAGAAGCAGAGATAGAAAGGCTTCATCTTCAAGTGCTAGAAGGAACTATGATGGGCTGAATGTGTCTGTCTACATCGAAGGTAGGTGGAGGTTTGAACTGTTACTAACACACAATGATGAAAGTGGATCAACCTTCATCGGGAGAAATGAGTTGGAGCTATTGCGAAGGTTCGGCAACTTCAAAGAGGGAGACAATGTAGCGATTTGGATGTTGCGACATCGTGATCATGGCAATGACAAAAGTAAGGTTTCCTTCTGTTTTGTGAAGATCGATTCGCCGTTGATGATTGCCGAAACATCAGAATATGACTTGAGACTTGCTCTTTAATGTCAACAATATGATTCAAGTTGTTTGTGAGTAAGTTGTGACTTAGAAATATTGAAAAGAATTATGCCGAAAAGTTTTAAGGTATTTTTATCAGCGTCTTCTTAAAATTAAGATATTTGTACGTATTATTTGTTTGTTTTTGAAATAAAGAATTATTTATGCAATTTTTATGTCACGACAGTAAGTCTACATATTTTATGTAAATACCTTCAAAACTTATTAATTTATCTTTGTTGTGTCCGGGAATATTCGCGGCTGTAGAGAAGTATAAAGTTTAACGTCTTAGAGTTGTATGAAGATCCAGCATATAATTAGATAAAAGAGAGAGTGTTGCGCTTATAAGAGACACCAGAGTTTTTACGTTGAAACTCCTGAAAATGGGAGAAAAACCACGGGGCCTAGCCCAATTTGAATGACTCCACTAGTATTTGAAGTTGTTTACAAACGAGGCCCTTCCTTGGGAGAAGGCCTTGGCTTGATGCAACAAATATACATCATATAGAGTACATTAAATGGTGTAAATTGGAAGAATCACTATCGATATGTATGTTGGTCAGCAGGACCATAGTCGGATGGTGACGGAGGTCAGAAAGGTCGTATTTGGGTGATGGTGGTCAGAAGGACCGTAGTCGGCGGGCGACGGAGGTGGGAAAGACCATAGTCAGAGGGCAGTACAGGTCATAAAGACTATTGTTTGACGCCGGAGGTCGGAAGGACCTTAGTCGGTGGGTGACGAAGGTCGGAAGGACCGTGGTTTGGCGACAGAGGTCGGAAGGACCGTAATCCGCCGGCGTCGGAGGTTGAAAAGACCGTAGTTGGCAGGCGAAGGAGGTTTGAAAGACCATAGTCAGCGGGCTAAGGAGGTCGGAAAGACTGCAGTCGGAGGGCGATGGAGGCCATAAAGACAGTTGTCTAGTGATGGAGGTTAGAAAGACTATAGTCTAGCGATAGAGGTCGGAAAGACCATAGTTCATGGGCGATAGAGGCCGGAAGGACCGCTATCTAATGCTTGAGGTCGGAAGGATCGTAGTCTGGTGATAAAGGTCGAAAGGATCTTAGTCGGCGGGCGACCAAGGTTAGAAGAACCATAGTCGGCAGGCAACAGAGGTCATAAAGATTATTTTCTGGCGATGAAGGTCGAAAGGATAGTAGTCGGCCGATGATGAAGGTTGGAAAGACTATAATCAGGTTATAGTGGTCGGAAAGACCATAGTCGGTGGGTGACGGAGGTCAGAAAGACTGTTGTCTCATGGAAGTCCATCAATAATTGGAAGGTAAGTGGAAGTCCGCTGTTAGTTGGTGGTCGAGTGTAATTTTGACACAAGTTGGTGGTCCGACAGAAGTCAGGGAGTCAGTTGGTGGTCTGGGAAGAGTCCAGGTGTCAGTTGGTGGTCTGGTAAAAGTCCAACATTAGGAGGTGGTCCAACAAAAATTCGATGTCATTCGATGGTCTGGCAGAAGTCCAGACATCAGTTGGTGGTCCGAGAGAAGGAGGGGCGTCAGTGGTGCTTCGGGAGAAGTCCGGGCATCAGTCAGTGCTGGGAAAAGTTCGAGCATCAGTTGGTGGTCCGATAGAAATTCGGGCATCAGTTGGTGGTCTGGCAGAAGTCTGGCGTCAAGTAGTGGTCTGACGGAAGTCCGGGCGGTGATTGAGGAGGAGCTAGGTGGCAAGAGCGATCTTCAATCCCTCTTCTTGCTTCCTTGCTTCGGCCCCCCTTCCCATAAGAAGTGAGGGGTCTATTTAAAGATTTTTGAGAGTGGCATGGCCCGTAAATAGTAGGAAGATCAAGGATAAATTGGGAGTAGTTTCGAGGGATGGACGATGTTGAATCCCTTGATCATGGACCATTTATTTAGCATTTGAATGTCTTAATGATATTAGAATTTAGTGATCTTAGGCTCGTTGGATTCATCTCGTCAAGCCGCTCAATTTGAAAATAAGCATGTCATGTTCAGAAACATTTTGGTAATCCAAATTGTGGTTTGAACCTTCCAATAGTGCTTCAGAACCTTAATTTGGACTTATTTTGGCTCGGATTGAGTCGAATTTGGTGTCATTGGGTTCATATTTTTGAGACGTTCAGTTCGACTGTAAGTGTACTGAAATTGAAGTTCAGATGGTCTCAAGTTTAATTTTGAAAATTTCTAACTTAATTTTGCCTCGAGATTCATGCTTGATCCCGATCAAGATAATTTTTTGATGATGTATCAGTTACCCCTTATTTTCAGACATCGAAGCTCCAAAAATTCAAAAATATGCATTATAGCTCTAGGGAATTTTTGACATAATTTAAAATTCGATAATAATCAGATCTTGAGTAGAGAGGTCTTGGATAGCTTTAAAAGTATTAAAATTGAGTCAGGAACATCAAAAAATTGTCCCAAGGACTCCAAAAAAGTCCCATTTGGCCTTTCCAGGCCAAAAATTGGGTCCGAGAACATGTTGGGACTGTCTAAGTACTGTCGACCAACACCGACCGTCACCGCCATCATTGTGCTTCCACTAAGCTGCCCCCGCATCGCCACTGCGATGCCCCCACACTGCCCATAAGTGCTCGCCCGCGCTAGCCTGCCTGCATTACTACACCTACCCACACTGGCCGGGTACGACCAATGTGTCCCACGTCACCCGCGGCGTGCCTCCAGGTCGTGCGCAAACCACTACCGGTTAACTGCAATTAGCCGACGATTTTGCTAACTGCCAGTTAACCGTTGGCTAACCACCAGCCAATTTTTTTTCTCCTCCAACCCTATAAATACCCACCCTAGGTTATTCAAAAACTTTCCTTCCTTTGCTCTTCTCTTTCTGAGGCTGAGGCATTCTCCTAGTCCTGTTTAGGAGGTATCCCTTGTCCAGATCTAGGGCCCCTCACTGAGTAGGAGTTTCATCCTGATGCAAGTATGTTGAAGAAGTCCTTCAATGTTCTCGAGCCACCTGTTCCACATTAAAGGTCACTCCTAAGCGACAGGCGAGAGGTGACGATCCCTAGACTATGTTGAAGAAGAAAAAAATTGGAGGGCATTGCAACGAGTACTAACACGACTCCACCCGACTCCTCCCACATTAAGTTGCATATTCTTAGGGATGTGTTGAACCACTAGTGTATTGGACGTCGCAAAGCTGATGACTTGGTGGTTAGAAATTTTAATGCTTCTTTTTTGTTCATCAATTGGGATGGCCTTTTATGTACCTTCCTTCCTTATTTCAGTTATCGTGGTGAATGGAGCTTAAGGTCGAGCTTACTGAGTCCTTGAACGAATGGAATAAGAAATTTATGAAGGTAAAATATCTTTAAGGAGAGTACAAGTAGAAGTATGACCATAAGACTAAGGAGATGAGAGTAGTAAAAGAATAACTGGCTGAGTATAGAGCTGAGTTGGCTACCATGGTGACTTCTCCTTCTTTACAGAACTAGTAGATAGATAGGCTCTATATTGACATGATGGAGGCACAAATGATGATCAACCAGCTTTTGAAGGATCAGTAGGTCTCTGGAGAGAAGATAGTGGCCATCAAAGTTGAAAATAAGGGACTTCAGAATCTTATAGCCAAGAAAGAAACTACTATATCAAGGGTTAAATCTGGATTAGGATCTTTGAGAGTCATTGAAGATTTTAAGAAGTCTATAGCCTTCAAGATCATTATCCTGGATCGCATTTAGGAGGTTAGCGATTATATATATTATGTAAAAGTGAAGACTTTGGAGTAGTAGTATATTGATGAAGGCTTCATTTAAGACTTTTTTGAAGGGAGTTTGCCTGGTATAACACAAGACCAGAGTTAAAGTTGAAGAGTTGATGCCAAACCAGGCTTCTGATGACTCTCCTTCAGATTCTGAGGGTGACAAGATAGAGAGTGAGCTATAGAAGGCCTTTACCCTCGAAGAGGATGATGAGATTATAGAGATTGAGTAGTGTTTATTTTCCACTGGTTATATAAGTTTATCTTTCTTAGTGATTGTTATATGTGTCAGATGTTTCTACTCTCATGTGTGATCTTCTATGATTTGGTATAGAGTTATTGACATTTTTATTTCAAGTTGAATAGTGAAAAAAATTTTAGTGATCTCCTTCAACTTAAGTGAATTTGATTGATGTCTTTCTAAGATACTTGACCTATTTGAGGTTATTAGTTATAGCTTTATTTAATGCTTTTTAACCTGTGAGAAAGAGGTCAGATTGAATCCCTCTAGGACTGATTATCTAGTAATTGAGATATAATAAATAATGCGTACTTCTCGAATCAAGGATTTTAAGATTTAAGTGACACCCACTTAAGATGTCTGACCTATCTGAAGTTATATGTTAGAGCATTGTTTGATAACGTTAACCTATATTGAAGAGGTTGAGAGAATCCACCAAGGTTGTATGACTTATTCGAGGTTATATGTTAGAGCGATGCTCGATGACATTAACCTATATAGAATAGGTCAAAAGAACCCACCAAGGATATATAACCTATCCGAAGTTATATATCAAAGCACTGCTCGATGATGTTAACCTATATGGAAGAGGTTGAGAGAATCCACCAATGATGTATGACCTATCGAAGATTGTATGTCAAAGCATTGCTCAATGATGTTAACCTATATGGAAGAGGTCTAGAAAATCCACCAAGGATGTATGACCTATTTAAGGTTGTATGTTAGAGTACTACTCAATGATGTTAATATATATGGAAGAGATCGAATCGAATCCCCCTGGGATCAATTTTACCTTGATTGGGAGGGGACGAATGCCACATATATCCCAAATCAAAGGTGAAGAATATGAAAGTTCGATAGGGATGTTATGCCCTTGTGAACTAGTCCCGAGGTTAACCAGGGGGGAGGGTGAATTGGTTATTTTTAAAAATTCATGGACAAACAACGATTTAGAGAAAATCTTTTTGAATGTTTTATAATAATTATAGTTTCACGATGATTTGTAGATGTTCAACGATGATCAAAGAATAATAATCACAATCACACAATCATCAACAGAAAAGTAAGTGCAGAAAATAATAAAAAAAATACACCAGATTTTATAGTGATTCGGTCAACTTGACCTATGTTCACTCCCCGGAGCCTCCCCTCCGGGTATTGTACTAATACTAAGTGACTCTCCTTTTGCTCCCACAGCAAGACGGAGAAGCCTATACAAAATCTCCTTTCCACCAACCCGGTGAGGCAGAGAACCTGAACTCCTTTCGCTTCCTACTAAAGCAGGCAGAGAACCTGGACTCCTTTCGCTTCCTCCTGAAGCAGGCAGAGAACCTCGATCTTCTTGCGAATGATCCTCTCATAGAAAACACTGACAAGATAAGAGACGACGACTGGAGAAGACGACTCAGATCCTTGCTTGGAGTAACCTTTGTGAATTCCTCACAAACTCCCCCTCACAAGATCCTCTCTCTCTCCCAAGCTCTCTTTCTCTGTCTCAAGGTTTTCTCTGGAAAGAAAAGTGGCAAAAGATATTTCTTGTTGAAAGAAAAAGATCTTTTAAAGGAGGGCTAAAAAATTGCCCTAAAATTCAATTTGATGATGCCGTTCGTACAATACGATCCAATATCGTACAGTACGATCAGTTCAAGAACAGTGTCGTCTAGTACGAATGCAAATGAATAGTTTACAAATTTTACAAACATCGTATCGTACGATCCGTAGATCGTATAATATGATCAACTTATTCTCAACTGTTCGTACGGGATGATTTATGGGATGAATAAAATTCGTCTCTGTCCATCATCCCACACTGTACCATTCGTACAGTATGATTAGTTCATTTTAGTATATCATCCGGTACGATATAAAAAATTTATTCGGGATGATCAGTACAAAAATCATAGTTTTATCTGGTACGATCTACAGGACGATCCAAAATCATCTCTGTCCATCGTACTGGACGATTGACATCGCACAGTACGATCGAATGTATTTAAGAAACTAAGATTTAATTGCCTGATTACGAGGGATAATTTTGGCAAGATTTGAGATGATCGTAAAGTTAGTTTAAAATTTTAAAATTTAAATCTTACCAAAAATAGGCTTGGTGGCTAGGGTTTTTCCAATCGTATAGTACGATCGGAATAGTACAGTATGATTAGTTCTCAAAAATAAACTTTCAAAATTAGCCGTAAGCCTAAAAATTAATCACAAATCATACAGTACGATGTATACATCGTACAGTACAATTTTCTTTAAGAGAAACACTAAATCACTCAAAAACTCCCCCTGAGTGTGTGTGTGCAAGGTTACTTAGCTACGGGATCCTTTATATTACATTTGACTCAATAAAGATGAAAAGAGTATATTGGACCTGAATTACAAAATAGACTGACTCGATCTTGGACTAGCTTGAATTTATAATTGATCCTGCGGACCTGAAAGATTAGACAATCAACCAGAAATAGAAATGTTTGCTATCATCAAAATCATAGTCCTTTAAACCAGATTCGCAATAAAATGATCTATCTTTTGACTATTACTGCTTTTTTGAGATCGAGGTTAAGACCTTGCATAAGGAGTAGAAGTCTAACTATGGACTGTATAAAGCATGAAATACATTGGAAGTATTATTACATTTGTTAGAAGCTTTATGATCCCAAGATATCGTCTTGGATATTGAAAGAGTTAGAGGAATCTTCTTGACCATGGCTGTAGTCAAGATTTCCCCCAGTCAATATTTAATTCCCATAAAATTGATGCAATAATAGCTGATACTAGGATGTTGACAAGAACAAGCATTTGGGGTTAGAGCAAAAATTGCCCCTAGTCAAAAACTACTTTTTTACAGACGGTGCCAAACTATTATATCCTGGAATATTCATGGTGGTAGAGAAGTATAAAGTTTAACATCTTAGAGTTATACGAAGATCTAACACATAATCAGATAAAAGAGAGAGCATTGCGCTTATAAGAGAAATCATAATTTTTACTTGGAAACCCCTAAAAAGGGGAGTAAAACCATGGGCCTGGCCCAGTTTGAATAACTCTACTAGTATTTATAGTTGATTACAAATGAGGCCCTTCCTTGGGAGAAGGCATTGGCTTGATGTAAAAAATATACATCATATAGAGTGCATTACATGGTGAAAATTATAAGAATCACTATCGATATATATGTCGGTTAGCAGGACCATAATCGGCGAGTGACAGAGGTTAGAAAGGCTGTATTCGGGTGATGGTGGTTAGAAGGACCGTAGTCGGTAGGCGATGGAGGTCGGAAAGACCGTAGTCGGAGGGTGATAGAGGTCATAAAGACTGTTGTCTGGCGACGAAGGTCTGAAGGACCGTAGTAAGTGGTGATGAAGATTGGAAGGACCACAGTTTGGTGATAGAGGTCAGAAGGATTGTAATCGGCAGGCGTCGGAGCTTGGAAAGACCGTAGTTGACGGGTGAAGGAGGTCGGAAAGACCGTAGTCGACGGGCGATGGAAGTTAAAAAGACTAGTGGGAGGGCGACGGAGGCCATAAAGACTGTTGTCTAGCGACAGAGGTTGAATGGACTATAGTCTAGCGACAGAGGTCAGAAGGACCTTAGTTGGTGGGCAACAGAGGTCGGAAGGACCATAGTCGGAAGGCGATGAAGGCCATAAATACTGTTGTTTAGCAATGGAGGTCAGAGGGACCATAGTCTGGTGATAGAGGTTAGAAGGATTGTAGTCGACAGGCGACGGAGGTCAGAAGGATCATAGTAGGCGGGCGATGGAGGTTATAAAGACTTTTGTCTGGCGATGGATGTCGAAAGGACCGTAGTTGGTGGGCGAAGAAGGTCAGAAAGACCATAGTTGGGTGATAGTGGTCAGATGGACTATAGTCGACAAGGGATGAAAATAAAAAACTATTGGCTGGTGGAAGCCCACCAATAATTGGAAGCCAAGTGGAAGTCCGATGTTAGTTGGTGGTCAAGTGTAATTCCAATATAAGTTGGTGGTCCGATAGAAGTTAGGGTGTCAGTTGGTGGTCCGGGAGGAGTCCGAGCATCAATTGATGGTTCGATAGAAGTCCAGCATCAGGTAGTGGTCCGATAAAAATTTGGCATCAATCGGTGGTCTGGCAGAAGTCCGGACATCAGCTGGTGGTCCGGGTGAAGTTTGGGTGTCAGTGGTGGTCAGGGAGAAGTCCGGGCGTCAGTCAGTGCCAGGAGAAGTTCGGGTATTAGTTGGTGGTCCGACAGAAATTTGGGCATCATTAGGTGGTCTGGGAGAAGTCTGGACTTCAGTTGGTGGTTTAGCAGAAGTCCGGTGTCAGGTGGTGGTTCGATGGATGTCCCGACGGTGGTTGAGGAGGAGCTAGGTGGCAAGAGTGATCTCCGATCTCTCTTCTTGCTTCGTTGCTTTAGCCCCCCTTCCCATGAGAAGTATGGGGTCTATTTATAGATTTCTGAGAGTGGCATGGCATGTAAACGGGAGGAAGATCAAGGGTAAATTGGGAGTGATTTGGATGGATGGCTAATGTTGAATCCCTTGATCTTTGATCGTTTATTGGGCTTTTGAATGTCTTAATATATCAGAATTTAGTGATCTTGGGCTCGTTGGATTTGTCTCGTCGAGCCGCTCGATTTGAATATAAGTATGTCATGTTTGGAAATTGTTTAGTAATCCAAATTATGGTTTGAACCTTCCAAAAATGCTTTGAGTCCTTGATTTGGACCTATTTGGGCTTGGATTGAGTTGAATTTGGTGTCATTGGGTTTGTATTTTTGAGACGTTCAGTTCGACTATAAGTTTGTTGAAATCGGAGTTTGGATGATCCCAATTTTAATTTTAGATGTTTCCAGCTTGATTTTGCCTCGAGATTCATGCCCGATCAAGATAATTTTTTGATGATGTATCAATTTTCAAAATTATCATATTCAAGTTTATGAGTGGGCCACATCTGGACCTTAGTAAAAATTAGCTGACAAAATACCATGATTTTTTATTTCCTGAAATCTGGGAATTCGAGATAATGATCCTTATCCTCTTAGGCTTGTCCTATGACCTCCTATTTATGGATGGAGTGTAGGAATAAATCTAAAAGAAATATTATATAAGAAAATGAATATATTAAAAAATATAGCATAATTAAAGCTTAAAATAAAATTATGATTCCCTAGCTTGAGCTTTTAATTATATATATATATATACAGGAAAAATGGTGATTTTCGACTGAAATAAATGAAAGTTCGAATAGGTTGTTAGACCTATTGCTCACGTCCCTAGGCTAACCAAGAGGGGGGGGGGGGGGGGGGGGGTGAATTAGTCCTTTAAAATTTTACTCTTGAGATTTTGGAAAATTTTAAAGCAAATCGTACAGTACGATATTACTTCGTACAGAATGAACATAGTTAATATCTTCTCTTTACTTAAGCACAGTAATTCAACAACAAAGAAAATAAACTACAGAAATGAAAAATGCGGTAAAGTAACCAGTGAACAGAAAACACCAGAATTTATAGTGGTTCGGTCAAACACGACCTACATCCACTCCCTAGAGACTCCTTCTCTAGGTATTGCACTAAAACCAAGTGACTCTCCTTTTGCCCCCACAGTAAGGCGGAGAAGCCTTTACAAACTCTCTTCCACCAACCCCGGTGTGGCAAAGAACCGTCATCCTTTTCACCCTCCAAGTGCGGCAGAGAACTGTCATCCTTTTCGCCCTCCAAGTGCGGCAGAGAACCATCATCCTTTTTACCCTCCAAGTGCGGCAGAGAACCGGAATCCTCTCGAACAACACTCTTGCAAAAGTGTCCAAGGAACTAGAAAGATGCTCGAAGAACAAGCAAAAGAAATCCTCACAATTGGATAACCTTGTGAATCCCCTCACAAATCTCTCTTGAAAGATCTCTCAATACTCACTCCCAAACACTCTCCCAATCACTCTCCTTAGACTTCTCAAAAGAATTTTTGCAGAAGGATGTTTCTTTCTGTCAGTTTTAAGTCATTTATATACTTGGGATAAGAAAAACCATCAAAAAACTAAAATTTTAAGTTTAATCCGTGCCAATCGTCCCGTACGATCGATGATCGTACTGTACGAATAGTTCAAAATATCGAATGATTCGTCCCGTACGACTCATGAGACGAACAAGTCAGAGCCATTCGTACGAACATTTCGTCCGTACGAACACTTGGACGATCAAGTCAGAGCACTTCGTATGACCGTTTCGTCATGGACGAACCCTTGGACGATCAAGTCAGTGCGCTTTGTACGAACATATCATCCCGGATGAACCCTTGTACGATCAAGTCAGTGCGCTTCGTACGAACATATCGTCCCGGACGAACACTTGGACGATCAAGTCAGTGCACTTCGTACGCTTAGTTCGTCCCGTACGAACCCATGGACGAACAAGTCAGAGCAATTCGTACAGCTAAGAATGGTATTTCGTACTGTACGAACATGCCTTAGAAAGATTTTCTTGTCATATGGGTCCGATATGGAGGACATATTCTATAGATCGTCCCGTACGAAATGTTTTTCATACTGTACGATCAATTTAAAAATTTAAGCTTTTTACTCCCCCATAGTGTGTGTGTGCACAGTTATCCAACTTACAATCACACTCTCTCAGACTCAAGAAAAAGAAAATTTACATACTTCATTTATAGTGAACAAGTGAACTTGAAGTCTTCAGCGATCTGGAGTGTGAATTTCTTGAAAAATACTTTAGTACACACAACAAAACTCAAATAATTGTTAGGAGAAGAATAAAACAAACAATAAACTTTTGTAATCATCAAAAATATAACTTGGATTAGAATTTACTTGAACAAATAAATGTACCCAAATCATAACAGTCTCCCCCTTTTTGATGATGGCAAAATAATTATTGTTTGGTTAAAGAAAATGTCTCCCAAGCTCTCACTTCTTTCCGTAAATGTACGCTCCCCCTAAATAATTGATCTCCTAATCTCCCCCTAAACCCTAAATGACACAAAGGGAATAAGAGGTTAGAGGATCTAACACGGAATACACAAGGGAAGAGTAGAAAGGATAAAAGTAAATACACACACAAGCAAATTTATAAGCACATATACATGAAAATACAATCAAACAAACATAGACAAACAAACAATACAATAAATTTTACACAAGCAAATATACAATCACACATACATGAGAATACAATCAAACAAAGAAAGACAAACAAATAAAGACAAACAAACAATCCAACACTCCCCTTTTTGACAATAACAAAAAGGGAAGACACTCAAAAGAGTTGTTGATTTGAAAATGTTGAATAAAGATTGACTACAATTTAAAAAATCACATGCAGCAAGTAAAGACTCAAAAAGATATAGATTGCATAAAATAATGAGGAGAAGAAAAGTTGATCTATGCTATTAATGTATTAGACAGATTAAGTAACCACAACAATTGCACAGAAGATGAAATAAGATTACCAAAAATTCTAAATCAAAAGTGACAATCATTGATTAGTGAATTTGGAGAAAATGTTAAAGGAAAGGACGATTGGCGACCTTGCGCATCTTTTTATTATTTGGGCTAATTTTATGCCTCTTTTCAAATTTGGCGACATTGCGCATCTTTTATTTTATGGCACACTTTGTGCATCTTTTTGAGCTTTGCTCTTTTTGTCTTCATTTACTTCTTTCTAACAATAATATCCCTTGATCACTTTTATAATAATGAACACTTTGATATAGGAATTATAAGTAATATTAAGACATCAAATATACAATGATTTAGGCTAAGTAATGCAAGTCTAAATTAAGATAAATTAAGATCTTCTAATCTACACTAAATCATAATGAAATCTAAATATTTTGAGAATTTAATTTTATGCACAGAGTTTTTATTGTAATAAATTCTCAATTCACATTTTAGAAATCTGAACAACTACAGTCAAGTGTGTTAGTGTAAGAAAACAAATTTCCAGTTAAAATACACAAAAAGATATGGTCAAAAGCACTACAACATTTCTCATTTCAAAATGATTCAAGATACATCATACAACTATTTATAAAATAAACATAATAGTAAGTTCTCTGATGCAGCACATAGAAAAAGTTAAACTTGCTAATCTTTCAACAACTCAACAACAACAACAACAACACAGAAAGAATAATAAAGACAACAACAATCTCATCCAACAAAGCCAAACAGAAGAAATACTAAAAATCAGAGGGACCCTGATCTGGAGGAGGTGACTGATTGCCAAACAACATAAAATAGCTGTTCAGCATTGCAATGTTAGTATTCACAGATTCAAACTGATCCCTAACCCAGACTCTTTCCTCGCTGTACTGATCATCCTGTTTCTTCAAATGTGCCTCCATGTGATCGAATCTTTGATCCATTCTCTCAAAATGTTGGACCATATTTTGATAAAAATCTTGAGATGGTCCAGATGCAGTTGAGGGTGCAGTTAAAGGAGTAGAAGCAGAAGGAGGCTCATCATCTGAGCTGTCAGCAGTACCTTCTTTCCCAAATAAAGCTTGAAAGGAAGCATCAGTGAAGTACAGTGGGAGTTTAGAAGGACCAGAAGGATAAACTAGGTTGTTTTTCTTCTCTAGGATATAACACATAACATGTCCTAAAGCAATATTTTTCTTCCTCTTCACACTAGCCAAACCAATATCAGAAAAATAGTAGATATAGTCTAAGATTAATTGGGCTTCATCTATAGGTTGGCTAGTCATAATAAGAAAAGTGGTTGAAGAAAAAAGTGGGGTCATATTAATCCGATCTCCTGCTTTAGGAATAATTGATGTCCTAAGTACATGCTGAATTATTCATGCATTTTGATTCAAGGAATCTACCCGGGAGACATGTGTGGGTGTGCTTACACCTCTAAGAACTCGGTTTATTTCCGACCAACCATTTTCAGGTCTAGTGGAGAAGGTATGAGCCCTAGTCCTTTGAGTTCTCAGATGAATATATTCCCTAGATCCTCCTTGGTTATTACTACTTTTTGCTTAAGGACAAAAGAAGAAATGCCAGTGTGATCCTGGTTAAAGGTTATATTGGCCAGGAACACATGAAACAGATCCTTGTTAAAAGCATAAATTAAAGTCAAGAGAAAAGAAAATTGGGTGGAGTCAAAAAGGGGCATTACAGCAAAGTGAATATTTTCCTGCAACAGTATGCGGGAAGGGGTGACCTTAGATGCAACATACCTAAGATATGCTTCCTCATTCTCCTCACTTAGGAAGTTCTCATCCCAATTCCTTCTAGAAGATGGACCCCTAGCAATACGAGCTCTCTTTCCAC
This sequence comes from Dendrobium chrysotoxum, assembly GCA_019925795.1. Lineage (NCBI taxonomy): Eukaryota > Viridiplantae > Streptophyta > Magnoliopsida > Asparagales > Orchidaceae > Dendrobium > Dendrobium chrysotoxum. The sequence goes on from CM034314.1 coordinate 69,290,736, forward strand.
TGCCCGACATCTTTTCTCAAAGCTCTAAAGGGTTCTAGATAGAAAGTAACATGAAAGAATATGACCCTCACTTATATAGAAAAAGCCTGAAATCGTACAGTACGAATAGACTTTGTATAATATGAAATTGTTTTCGTCCTGGACGAATAAAAGTTCTTCCGGGATGAACAAAAGCAGTCAAAATGAAACGGGTTTTCATAAACTACTCGTCCCGAGGTGTCCTTTCGTACATGCTTTTTAACTTCCTGATTGTACAGATGATGACGTGTTCGTCCGGGATGATCAGAAAATTTAAGATCGTTCAGGCGACGGTTAGGTTCGTCCCTCACACGAAACGACATGTGGATCGTACAGATGAATGACGTATTCGTACGTACGATCATCAATAATAACTGACTCTAACCGTGATTCCTCTCAATTCGTACGGACGAAATACTTGTACGATGATGTAATCGTAGAGTACGATAATGTAATCGTATAGTATGAATAGACACAATAAACTCTCATCTCTCCAATCTTACATGCTTTTAACATTCATTCTCTCAAGGAACAAAACAAAACAAAACAAATTTTTTTTTTGATTTTTATTTAAAAAGACAACACACAATAAACTAATAAAACATAAAATACAAGAAAATAAAACACATCCAAAGAACAAACAAACAAACACATATAAAACTACATTTACAGAATTTTTAATCAAGCATTAAAATCAATCACACCTAGCCTTATCCTCAACATGCTAAATGTGTCAAAGGCTAAGGATTTTATGAAAATATCTGCAAGCTGATCTTTAGTAGCGACATGATGTAGTTCAATTTCCCCTTTCGCTACATGATCTCTTATAAAATGATGTCTTATGTCAATATGTATGGTTCTAGAATGTTGTATCAGATTCTTTGAAATATAAATGGCACTAGTGTTATCACAAAAGATTGGTATGGTGTCAATTGAAAAACCCAAATCATCCATTTATTATTTTAACCAAAGCACCTGTGCATCGCAACTCCCTAAGGCAATGTATTCTACTTCAGCTGTAGAAAGTGCTACTGAATTTTATTTTCTATTGGACCAAGATACTAATGAATTTCCAATGAATTGACAAGTCCCAGAAGTACTTTTTCTATCCACCCTACAGCCTGCAAAATCAGAATCTGAGTATCCAATAATTTCAAAAGAAGAACTATTCTTAGGATACAAAATTCCTAAATTTTGAGTTCCCAAAAGATATCTTAAGATCATTTTCACTGTTATCAAATGCGATTCTTTTGGATCTGCTTGAAATCTAGCACATAAGCAAACACTAAACATGATGTCAGGTCTGCTAGCAGTCAAATAAAGTAAAGATCCAATTATATCTCTAAACTTCTTTTGATCAATAAATTTTCCCTTAGGATCCTTATCTAATAGTGCTGAGGAACTCATGGGTGTATTTACTGGTTTAGCATTGTCCATTTCATATTTTTTTAGGATATCCTTAACATACTTAGATTGACAAAGAAAAGTACCTTCCTCATTTTGTTTTATGCTAAAACCAAGAAAATAACTTAGATCACCCATTAAACTCATCTCAAATTCACTACTCATTATCTTTGAAAATTCATCACATAGAGTTTTATCAGTTGATCCAAAAATGATGTCATCCACATATATTTGTACAATGAGTATTTCATTTCCAATTCTTTTCAAAAATAGAGTGGTGTCCATACTTTCTTTAACAAATGATCTGTTTAATAAGAAAGTACTTAACCTCTCATACCATGCTCTAGGTGCCTGTTTTAGTCCATATAATACCTTTTTCAATTTGAAAACATGATTAGGGTATTTAGAATTTTCAAAACCAGGAGGTTGCTCAACATAAATATCATCTTCTATCACCCCATTCAGAAAGGCACTTTTGACATCCATCTGATACAATTTAAAATCTTTAAAACACGCAAAGGCTAACAAAACTCTTATTGCTTCAAATCTTGCTACAGGGGCAAATATCTCCTCAAAATCAATTCCTTCAATTTGATTATACCCCTTAGCTACTAATCTAGCCTTATTTCTCACAACTACTCCTGAATCATTCATTTTATTTTTGAAAACCCACTTAGTCCCAACTACACTTTGATCTTTTGGCATTTCAATTAACTCCCAAATATCATTTCTCTTGAATTGATTCAACTCCTCTTGCATAGCCAAAATCTAAAATTCATCCAAAAGTGCTTGTTCTATATTAGTGGGTTCAATCATTGAAATGAATGCTGAATGATTTACTTCTTTCCTCAAACCATGCGTAGTCCTTACTCCTTCACTTGGTTCTCCTAAAATTAACTCTTTAGGATGACTCCTTACAAATTTCCATTATCTAAGCAATTGGTTTTCCTCTTCTTTTTCAACCATTTCTTCAACTTTTTGATCTTCAAGTTTTTGGGTTACTACCTCAACCTCATCTTCATCCAACTTAGACCCTTTACTATCATAAGATTTATAAAAGATAACATGTGTGGTCTCTTCAACTACCAATGTTCTCTTATTAAAAACTTTATAGGATTTTCCAACACTTGAATATCCTAGAAAGATTCCTTCATCTGATTTCAGATCAAAATTTTCTAGAAGAGTTTTATCATTATTATGAATGAACACTTTACATCCAAAAATATGTAGATGTGAGAGGTTGGGACTTCTACCTTTAAGAAGTTCATAGGGTGTCTTATTCAATTTAGACCTTATGTACACCCTATTCAACACATAACATACTGTACTAACTGCTTTAGCCCAAAAATATTTAGGTAGTGAATATTCTGCCAACGTGGCCCTAGCAGTTTAAACTAATGTCATGTTCTTTCTTTCTACAACTCCATTCTGTTGTGGTGTCCTAGGAGCAGATAAGTTGTGTTCAATTCCAAGAGATTTGCAAAAATTATTAAACATTTCATTTTTAAATTCTCCCCCGTGTTCACTTTGGATACTAACTATTTCAAAATCAAGTTTCCTCTAAATCCAAGTGGCAAAATCTCTAAACTTTTCAAATGATTCACTCTTATGATTTAAAAATCTAATCTAGGTGAATCTAGTATAGTCATCCACAATAACATACCCAAATCTTTTTCCTCATAAACTTAAAGTACTAACAGGCCCAATCAAATCTATGTGATGAATTTCTAAGGGTTTGCTAGTCCTAATTTCCTTGATCAAATTGAAAGAGGATCTCACCTATTTTCCTAGTTGACATGCATCACACAAGTGATCTTTAGGAATTCTAACTTGGGTACTCCTTTAACTAGTTGCTTTTGAGTGATTTTCCTAAGATTTTTCATGCTAGCATGACAAAGCCTTCTATGCCACAACCATGATCCATCAGATATAGTTTTTAAACATAAGACAATAGAAGGTTTAACAGAATTAAAATCTAGCATGTAAACATTGTTAACCCTATCACCATTCAAAATAACAGTTCCATTTAGACTAATAACATAGCTTGTAGGTAAAAACTTTATATGATAACCCTTGTCACACAATTGACTAATACTCAACAGATTGTGTTTCAAACCTTCAACCAACAGTACATTCTCAATCACAAAGTTTTTTGAATTTTCAATTATACCTGTACCTACCACTCTCTTGGTGGTATTATCTCCAAGTGTCACCTTACCTCCATTCATGGCTTCCAGCGATATAAATTGATTCGTATCTCCAGTCATATGCTTTGAGCAACTGCTGTCCAGGTACCAAATACTCTCACGAGATCTTGTGTGAGAGCATTCCTACAAAAATGATCAAACGTTAGTCTTGGGAACCCAAATAAGTTTGGGTTCACCTCTTGACAATTTTAAATCAGATGCATGTGTGATATGCTGTAATTTATGCACCTTAGGTCTCCACACTAAATTTGTTCTATATTTAATTATACAAGTGTGGGAAATATGTCCTAAACTACCACAAGAAAAATACTTTATCCCTAGAAAGGGATTCACCAACTTATTCTTCCTGAAAATTTTCTTCTTAGATCTTGAATCAGTGATATTATGGTAGGTTTCATGAAACTCTTCAAATTTAGGTGGATTTTTATTTTCCTTAAGTGCTTTTACGTGAACTTTAAGATAAGCATTAGCACTTTCTAGAATCGAATTATCAATCTTCAACTCATGCTCTCTAGAATCCGACTCATCCATAAAAGTCTTAAAATCATTTTTATGTTCAGCGTGAGATGATTTTAAAAGATTATGTTGTTTGTTTAAATCATCAAACTCATCTAACAAAGTCATGTGGTTGCTATCAATTAATGTATGATCTTTCCTAAGGATCTCATTTTCTTTGTGCAGCTCTAAAAATTCCAAATTCAACTTAGCGTGCAGTTTCTTAAGTTTCCTATATGCAGAGTGTATGTATTCAGAAACTTTAAATAATTCTTCATAGCTTAAATACATATCTCATCCTCATCCAAATGGTTGAGATTGTCAGCCATTAAGCACAAATTTGTAACTTCCTCTTCAGGTGCTATTTCTGACGAATCTGAAGCTGAGTTTGCCCAGAAAGCTCGTTGTATTCACTTCTTACCCCTTATGTCCTTCGGTTTCTCCTCGGCCTTATCCTTGCTAGAATTTCCTTTGAGATTGGGGCAGTCTATCTTGATGTGTCCTGGCTTCCTGTACTCATAGCAAATGACTTCATTAGAAGCCTTAACATTCTTCTGAAACTTATCTTTGTTCCAATGCTGACGTCTTCTCTGCTTCCTTTTTAGGAAACTTCTAAATTGCCTCGTCATCAAGGCAATATCCTCTTCGTCCTTAGGTAGTGACTGATCACTTTCAGAGTCGTCCACCTTTAAAGTAATGTTCTTCTCCTTTCGCTTCTCACCTGCATGAATCTGCCTTTGAGTCACCGATTGCTCGTAAGCAATTAGTGATCCAAGAAGATTGTCAACATAATAAATGTTTAAATCTTTAGATTCTGTTATTACAGTTATCTTTGTATCATATGCAGTAGGTAAACAACATAATATCTTGTTAACTTTCTCTGCATTTGTCAACTCCCTACCTAAAGCATGCAATGAAGTGGCTATATGTGTAAAATGAGTGTACATGTCAGAGATTGATTCATTCTATTTCATGTAAAAAAGTTCATAGTCGTGCAAGAGAATGTTTAATCTAGTTTATTTCACTTCATTCATGCCTTCATATGTGATGTAAAGCCTATCCCAAATTTTCTTTCCTGATTTACAGGTAGACACACGCATGTAATCTTCAGACTTTAAAGAACAAAAGAAACTATTCAAACACTTAGCATTCAGTTGAGTTAATTCACGTTCTTCTACAGTCCAGTTTATAAAAGGTGTTTGAACTCTTATCCCTTCTACAATCCTAGTAGGTTCAGTATAACCATCCTGAACTAACATCCACATGCGATAGTCAAGTGATTGTAGAAAAGTAGACATGCGAGTTTTCCAAAAATCAAAAGGAATATTATCAAACAACGGTGGTCTAGTGATCGAGTATCCTTTCATAGTATTTATATTTCCAAAATTAGCCATGATCAAAATTTCAAAAAGTATTTAAAACAGTTATTTTTGAAACTTGCTCTGATACCACTTGAAAGTTCGAATAGGTTGCTATACCTATTGCTCACGTCCCTAGGCTAACCAAGAGTGGGGGGGGGGGGGGGGGTGAATTGGTCCTTTAAAAATTTACTCTTGGGATTTTGAAAAATTTTAAAGTAAATTATACAATACGATATTACTTCGTACAGTACGAACATAGTTAATATCTGCTCTTTACTTAAGCACAGTAATTCAACCACAAAGAAAATAAACTACAGAAATGAAAAATGCGGTAAAGTAACCAGTGAACAGAAAATATCAGAATTTATAGTAGTTCGGTCATACACGACCTACATCCACTCCCTAGAGACTCCTTCTCTAGGTATTGCACTAAAACCAAGTGACTCTCCTTTTGCCCCCACAACAAGGCGGAGAAGCCTTTACAAACTCTTTTCCACCAACCCTGGTGCGGTAGAGAACTGTCATCCTTTTCACCCTCTAAGTGCGGCAGAGAACCATCATCCTTTTCACCCTCCAAGTGCGACAGAGAATCGTCGTCCTTTTCACCCTCCAAGTGCGGCAGAGAACCAAAATCCTCTCGAACAACACTCTTACAAAAGTCTCCAAGGAATTAGGAAGATGCTCGAAGAACAAGCAAAAGAAATCCTCACAATTGGATAACCTTGTGAATCCCCTCACAAATCTCTCTTGAAAGATCTCTCAATACTCACTCCCAAACACTCTCCCAATCACTCTCCTTAGACTTCTCAAAAGAATTTTCGCAGAAGAATCTTTCCTTCAGTCAGTTTTAAGTCATTTATATACTTGGGATAAGAAAAACCATCTAAAAACTAATATTTTAAGTTTAATCCGTGCCAATTGTCCCGTACGATCGATGATCGTACTGTACGAATAGTTCAAAACATCGAATGATTCGTCCCGTACGACTCATGAGACGAACAAGTCAGAGCCATTCGTACGAACATTTCGTCCCGTACGAACACTTGGACGATCAAGTCAGAGCACTTCGTACGACTGTTTCGTCATGGACGAACCCTTGGACGATCAAGTCAGTGCGCTTCGTACGAACATATCATCCCGGATGAACACTTGGATGATCAAGTCAGTGCGCTTCGTACGCTTAGTTCGTCCCGTACGAACCCATGGACGAACAAGTCAGAGCGGTTCGTACAACTAAAAATCATGTACGAAAGGTATTTCGTACTGTACGAACATGCCTTAGAAAAGTTTTCTTGCCATATGGGTCCGATGTAGAGGACATATTCTATAGATCGTCCCGTACGAAATGTTTTCATACTGTACGATCAATTTAAAAATTTAAGCTTTTTACTCTCATAGTGTGTGTGTGCACAGTTATCCAACTTACAATCACACTCTCTCAGACTCAAGAAAAAAAAATTTACAGACTTCATTTATAGTGAATAAGTGAACTTGAAGTCTTCAGCGATCTGGAGTGTGAATTTCCTGAAAAATACTTTGGTACACACAATAAAACTCAAATAATTGTTAGGAGAAGAATAAAACAAATAATAAACTTTTGTAATCATCAAAAACATAACTTGGATTAGAATTTACTTGAACAAACAAATGTACCCAAATCATAACAATAAATTTGTCAGAAATTCTGACAGATTTTTTGACGAATTTCTGGTGGATTTTTTGGAGGTATTTCGGGTGGATTTTTTGCAAGAATTTTCGGCGGAATTGCTGGCAGATTTCTGACGGAATTTTAAATTTGATCGAAAATGACAATTAGAAATATTTAAAATTATTCATTTTATTAAATTAAATTAATTAAATTAAATATTGCTGAACTAAACTAAATTAAAAAGTTTAATAATATATTATTAAATTAAATTAAATATAATAACTAATTTGATCTTAAAAAAGTTGAGCTTTTAAATATAGAAATTATTTTAAATAAAATATAAATTAAAATAAACCAGCTCAGCTTTTAGAAATTAATTTAATTATTTTAAAATTTATTAAGTTTATATTTTAAATAAAATATAAAATTAGATATTAAATATTTTAAATAAATTATATTAAATATATTAATTGTTTTGATCTTAAAATATATTAATTATTTTAAATAAAATATTATGTCGTTTATAATATAAATAGAAAAAAACTCACTCTTTATTACATTTTTGCAGTGGTGGCATGATGGTCTGGCGGGAGCACAAAAGAGTGGGGTTCGAACCCCGCGAGGCATAGGCGTGGTTGGCGGGTTGCGCTAGCCTGAGGCAGGGTGGGTCATAGCAGGTCTCACGTGGTGAGATAGGTTGTGTCGCGGGTTAGGCAGGGTGAGCTAAGGCCAGTCGTGCGGGTCAGAAGGAAGGCCCAGCTGGGCTAGGCGGGGGCTGCAGCGGGCTTGATGAGTTTTTTTATTTTTTTTCTTAAATTTTCTTGCAGATATTATATTCGCCAGAAATATTTCTGATAGATTTTTCACCAGAATTCTGTCTAAAATTTTTCCAGCAGACTGTTTTACGTCGATAGCAATTTGTCGATGCGTGTTTTACTGGCGTAAATATTTTCACCAAATTTTGGCCATTTTCTGGCGAAAATAACCACCGAAAAAAGACATTTTCCTGTTGTGTGTGTGTGTGTGTGTATATATATGACCCACGGACAGGTTTACGCATTAATTTAAAATAGGGATTATAGGTCCTTAAAAGCGATCATTAACCCGCTAATGCTTGGAAGAGTTACAACAACAAAAAAAGAAAATAATGAGCTAGAGATCCCATCTAAGTACAAGTATATAAAAAATCTAGGATAATTCTAGGGAGGTCAGGAGCCATCACCCCAAAAATGAAGATCAACATGAATCACCCCAAAAATGAAGATCAACATGAAGGCTAACAACACTATCATCCAGCAAAAAGGTTTTGGTTTGCCCTTAACAAAGTGTGGCATACTTTTAGAACCATTCATGATAAGTCTCATGTTTTTTGTGCTATTTGGTATAAGAATATTTCTTTTATATTGTTCTATCCTGGTGTGGAGAGCTCTTCACAATTTTTTGCCGGTTGATGATTTATTGATGAAAAAAGGTTTTGATTTGCATTCGAAATGTCAGTGTTGTGCTAATATTGAAAATTTGAATCATGTGTTCGTCAACGGGGCTATTGCCACTACTATTTGGAGATATATTTTTTTTTAATTTGGCCAATAAGGGTAGTTATAATTGCAATAGTGATGTTGTGTCCATTCTCCAATGTTGGCTTAATCCTATTGAAGGGCATACCTACAACTTAATTCCCATTCTTATTATGTGGTTTTTGTGGATAGAGAGAAACAATTCTAAACATAGAGACATTAAAATGGATTTTAGGCGTGTTATCTCCAAAGTGAGAGATAAAATTTTGCAGCTTTATTCTATTAATCTCATAACTAATAAAAACTTCCAAAATTGCAAGGACATTGCTACCGAATTGGGGTGCCCCACTACTAGCAAAACTATTGAGAAGCTTGAAAGGATTGTGAGGTGGATCAAACCGTCTCTTCCTTTCTACAAATTAAATATTGATGGTTCTGTTAAGTTTTCCTATGCCGGTGTTGGTGGGATATTCTTAATCATATGGGTAAGGTTATTTCTGCGTTTGCTGAACCTTTAACTTTTACCAATGCGATTACTACTGAGATTATGACCTTAAATTGCGGGATTAATGTGTGCCATAAAATGAGAATTACTGATGTTTGTATTGAAGTGGATGCTATGCTTCTTCTCCTCATCCTGAAAGATGACTTTGTTGGTAGTCCTGATAACTTTTATTTAAATAGACAGATTAAACTTTCTCTCAACATGCTAAATTATCATATATCTCATGTTTTCCGTGAAGCTAACATGTGCGCCGATTGGCTAGCAAATTTTGGTTGCCTACTTTTAAACTATCAGGAGTTTGATGATATACCTCGCCCTGTTAGAGGCATGGTTAATCTAGACAAGTGTGGTTTAACATGATTATTTTGGTCAAAACCTAAGGGATGATGCTGCAACTTTGAAATATTCGACACTGCGGTGCTCATACTTTTGGATCACCAATAGAGCTAGGATAATAATTATACCTTTGTAGTTGAACTCTAACTCCCACAGTATCCAACTTCTTTGAAATTATAGCAACTTGAGCAGTAATAATTGACAAAACATTTCATTCATAAACTCCAATTACTTTCTTAGGATTCACCCTATCAACAGGCCACTAAAAATAATTTGTATCAATTTCCTCTGTTAGTTCATCTGTTTGCTCAAATGACTTTGACATTAAAAATCCACCAGCTACAACATCTAGAATTGATTTAAGGGATCCTACTATCAATTATAAAAGGTCTTAATAACCAACAAATTGGGTATGACATGGTGAGAGAATTTTCTTAAATATCTCTCAACTTTCATAAATTGATTCTCCCTCAAACTAGACAAAAGATATGATATCATTTTTAAATTTGATAATTTTAAAAGGAGAAAAATACTTAGCTAGATCAGTTTGTAAATCTTATAAGAAATTTAGTATTTTACTGAAGATGATAAACCTTTTAATTGCTAACTCCAAATTAATTTAAATAAGTTTCCGAATTAAATTTCCCTTTTTAAATTTCAACATGTACTGTATAAGCACTTATGTAGATCATCTTAAACCTTTTCTCTCAATATAACTATAAAACTTCTATGCATTTCACTTTCTTAGTATTAGTAACCATTCATCATGGAAATAATTATCATTTTTCTAATGAATGCATGCCACTACATTAAACGACCACTTTATATTAGGAAATAACTATCAATTTCCTGATTAACTCCAGAACCGCACCTTCACTACGTACTCCATTATACATACGAAGTCCCCCTATGCTTGTTCCAAAAAAGTTAAGAAGACTGTAATGGCAAACTTGCCTGCATCACCATTCTTTCCTCACTGGGCTGAAAGGGTGGCTGATATGAACTATGCATTTGAATTCAATCTTTTGACGGTGAAGAAAGTAGATGCTTCAGACATCTCAGCGCAGCATAACGGTTTTCTCCTTCCCCGAGATGTCGTGGAAAACAAGCTCGTTCCTAACCTCACATACGAAGAGAGAGAGAAAGCAAGCCTTCTCAACGTCAATAAAAGGAGAAGCTGGAGAGATAGCGATGCTTCATCTTCAAGTGCTAGAAGGAACTATGATGGGCTGAATGTGTCTGTCTATGTCGAAGGTGGGTGGAGGCTCGAACTGTTACTAACACACAATGATGAAAGTGGAGACACCGTCATCAGGGGAAATGAGTTGGAGCTATTGCGAAGGTTCGGCAACTTCAAAGAGGGAGACAATGTAGCGATTTGGATGGTCCGACATCTTGATAAGAGAAATAGATACAGAAACAAGTTTTGCTTCTGTTTTGTGAAGATCGATTGGTCGTTGATGATTGCCGAAACATCAGAATATGACTTGAGACTTGCTGTTCTTTAATTTAATGTCAACAATATGGTTCAACCTGTTTATGAGTAAGTTGTGGCTAAGGAATATTGAAAAGAATTATGCGGAGAAGTTTTAAGGTATTTTTATTAGCGTCTTCTTAAAGTTAAGATATTTGTATTACTTGTTTGTTTTTGAAATAAAGGATTATTTCTACAATTTTTATGTTACGACAGTAAGTCTCCATATTTTATGTAAATACCTTCAAAACTTATTAATTTATCTTCAAAATTATCATATTCAAATTTATGAGTGGGTGACATCTGGACCTTAGTAAAGATTAGCGGATAAAACACCATAATTTTTTATTTCCTGAAAGCTACGAACTCGAGATGATGATCCTTGTCCTCTTAGGCTTGTTCTATGACCTCCTATTTTTAGATGCAAATCTAAATGAAGTGTTATATAAGAAAATGAATAAATTACAAAATATAGAATAATGAAAGATTACAATAAAATGATGATTCCCTAACTTGAGCTTTTAATTATATTAGATATATATATTATAACAATTTTTTTTTGATAAAACCCATTGATGGTTTTACTTGTTTGTCTAAAATAGGGATTACAAGTCCTTAAAAGAGATCATTAGCCCACTAATGCTTAGAAGACACTACAGGAAATTCACTGTTAAATGACCGTTGGAATTACTGGCGGTCTGACCTCCGGTACAAAGCGACAGTTAAACCGCTTGTAAAAATCGAGTTAACCGTTGGAAATTCTTGTGGTCAAATGACAGCCGGAATGTTTTAACTACCACGCAATTAACGGCTGCCGCACCGCCTATTTTATGTGACTTTTTTCCGGTGGTTTATACTGCTAGAAATACTGCTAGTATTCACCCTAATAACCAACCCGCCCTCTCTTTCCTCCTCATTTCTGTGCCTGCCTCATTTCCTTTCATCCAGAGAATGTCTGCTGCAGTTCTAGCTGACCTTTCGCCCTAGCCTAGCCGATGCTGGCCTTCATCTCCATCTCCTTAGCCGAAGGTGATCTCCTCCCTTCGTGCTTCTTCGTCCGAGAGCTCCTTGATTCGCCAAGCGTACTCTGGTGAAGGTAAGTTTTTTGCTTTTTTTTAAAATATAAGTTAATGTTGTGTTAAATTAGTAGTGCATATTAGTAGTGATGTAGTTTCTTTGATTTTCTGTGGAGTTTTTTTTTTCTGAGATTTTATTTGTGTTTGTTGTAAATGTGAGCTTCGTGTTAAGGGTTTTTGGAGTTCATAATCGAGGTTCACAAATACAGAAGTTTGAGTGAGCACTTGGTGATGTGATTTGTTTTGAGAGATCTCTATGCATATGATTTTCTTAGTGAAATTTCAAATTTGATAAAGTGAGTCATTCGTTGTAGTCTTAATAGTTAATTTTTAAATTTTTTAATTGTAGAATCTCACAAGTTAGTATGACATGAGTACTAATCGGAATCGGTTGAAAGTTATATCAAGTATTTCCTATAAATCATTATTAATTTTGACATAATTTATTAAAATATTTATGAATTAATTTTGCTAATGTACTTATTTCAGTTGGAGAGAAAATATAAAAATATACATCCTTGCTTTACTTTAATATATATATATATATATATATTCACAACTGGTATATTTTTTATTTCAATGCATACGAAAATATTGGATTTCCCTTTTTAAACAAAGAAGCACTTAAATTTATCAGTAGTTACCTATAGTTCTTAGTATTAATGTTAATTAACATTTATTAATTGTATTAGTATTTTTCTTTATTTTTAAAAATTTTAAGTGGAACATAGCAGTTCAACAATGAGTAGATGAGGAGCTATGTCTTCTAGTCTAGGTTGTGATCCTATGTATCTCATGTGATAATCCGTAAGGTTTTCATAAACTTGGTACAATCAAATCCTGGTAATTTTAATGTCAACAATATGGTTCAAGCTGTTCACGAGTAAGTTGTGACTTAGAAATATTAAAAAGAATTATGCCCAAAAGTTTTAAGGTATTTTTATCAACGTCTTCTTAAAATTAAGGTATTTGTATTTCTTGTTTGTTTTTGAAATAACGAATTATTTCTACAATTTTTATGTCACGACAGTAAGTCTCCATATTTTATGTAAATACCATCAAAACTTATTAATTTATCTTCAAAATTATCATATTCAAATTTATGAGTGGGCAACATCTGGACCTTAGTAAAAATTAGCTGATAAAACACCATGATTTTTTATTTCCTGAAAGCTGTGAATTCGAGATAATGATCCTTGTCCTCTTAGCAGGGGCGGAGCCAGAATTTTGTTCATGTGGGGGCACAAAATATTGAAGTAAAAATAGCCCTCAAACTTTTTCATCCGGGCTTGGGATTGGCATCGGCGGTTTTAATTTTTTTTTAAATCATTAGAATCATTATAAAAAACATAAAATATATAATAAAGCAAAAAACTTAAATTTGAGAACACTAATTTTGATATTCTTCATGATCACGCGGTTGACACGGTCCTTTCAACAAATAATGTCTAATGACACTGTCCCTCTAGTTAGGATGATAATCCAAAATTTTTTTCCTCAATCCTGGATCAACGGGGATATCCGCAAAATTAATTTCTACACGGCTATATTTGATTTGTGTATTATTTTCTTCACATGTTATTTTGTGGTCATCTCCTTCAACTTTTCTTTTAAAATATCTATCCATGCTAAATTGAATGAAAAAAAATTATAAATTTTATTATAATAACAATCATTTTTCATAACATGAGTCATGCTTTATATAGTCATATGAAAAATGGTCATACATGCCGATTGCAGAGTAATCAAACAAAACAAAATCCCCCTCTCCGATGCTCGTATGTAAAATTTAACTGAAAAAAATAGCATGCATGTGACATATCTAATTAAAGCACAAGAAAATTTTCTTTGCTGAATAAAATATGCGGGGGCACATCATCCCTAACAAATTCTTCTTTAGTGAAAAATAACTTAACAACTCCATAAAGAAGAACATAACGGGACAAATTTTATTTGTGCATCTTAATATAAACCCTTTTTTTTTTTTCATTTTTTCTCCATCAAGAGGCAGAGAAGAACACAAAACATGGTTCACACAAAAAAATAATCAAATTGTAAAGGAAATTGTTTTACCTTCAACTGTAGAGATTATATATAAATCCATAGAAGTGAACATGTACAAAATCTCAGTAGCACAAAAAGAATAAATCTGAAAATAGGCCAATAGAGCTCTATGTGGTATATTTTCACATGTAAATGACTATCGAATTAAAGCCTGCTATATATTCCAAATATTTACTTGCACTCCGCTTTCTCTCCTCATAACAAAAACCTAACTAAAGCAGTAAACTCGAAGCCATAGGCAAATCCAAAAGAAAATGGGAACATCACCAGATCCAATGCGGTGTCGTTTGGGCTCAGAAGAGGGCGACAGACGATGGGCCGGCGGCGTTTGGGCTCGAACGACGGTGAATGGGCGACCAGGGGCTGGGTTCGGACTCCTCATCCCAGCAGGTGAGTTTCCCGCATCATGGAGCGTCGTAGCGACTTGCGCCTGTGGAATAGCGAAAGGCGAAGGAAGGTATATAGCATATTAGGATGATAAAAGTAAAAAAAGCTTAATTAGTATGTACTTAATGTATCATAATTACTATTAATTATTGTTTATTTCCAAAATGAATGGGGCCCAGTGCCCCCATGGCCCCACACTAATGGGGCCCAGTGCCCCCATGGCCCCACACTGCATCTGCCACTGCCTCTTAATTAGTATGCGAGTTGCTCCCTCAAAGCTTTCATTATGCTATATTTTGTAATTTATTCATTTTCTTATATAACATTTCATTTAGATTTATTCCTCCGCCGCATCTCGCATTAGCCAACTAGTTAGCACAACTGTTGGCTTCACGCCACACATGGGAAAATTGATAATTGAAATGTAACAAGATAAGTCTGATTTCCCTAATGATATAAAATAGCTCATTATTACAGATGAGGGAATCAATAGCCTTCACTATTTGTATTATAAGTAAAACATCAACCTCAATCCAAATATCTTTTAAATTTAAAACTAAATAAAGATTTAAACCATAACATAAAGCCTTGAGCTCAGCATAAATGACAATACATGGTTGTAGAGGCCCAACATAGGCAATAATAACATTACCATAACAATTCCTGTTAATGCCACCAAAACCATAAGCACCATCTTTGGCAGAACCATCAGAATTCAGCTTAGCAAATAGGTTAAAAGGTTTGATCCAATAAATAAATCTAGATTAATGATTGAACTCCCTCAACCAAAAGTTTAAACCAAAATAAGAAGCCACCCCCGAGCATCCTTTAAAGTTTTTGGAACATAAAAGGTTAACATTATGAAAATGGAAAATGCTCTCCTTGATCCTAGAAATAATCCTCTTATAATCCATTATGTGGTTATTATGAAATGCATTGTTTCTCTGAAGCCACATAAACCAGAGAATAAGAATAGGGATAACATTCCTAATATGCCCTTTGGAGTTGCAAAACCAGGAGCTCAAAATGGAATAAATATTATAGTCTAATTAGAAATACTTTATGCTAAAAACATCGTTGAAGTGAATCCAGACTTTGATCGCCATAGAGCCAGACACAAACACATGATTCATAGTTTCTGGATGTTAGCAACATCTACATTTGGTTCCAAGTGGCTTTAAGTGAAAATTTAACAAAAGCTGAAGCTTTAAATAAAATGTAATCCTCATCATCAACCACTAATGAAATTTTAGAAATTTGCACAACTAAGTGGCTAGGGATATTACCCAAATGCTTAAGAATATTTCACGAGCCTCCGTAAATAAAATTATGCACTTTAACATTAGAAGTAGAATGAGAATAAAACATAGTATCAGAAGAAGCTATTCTCATCCAATGATCTTGTCAAAAGAAAATATTACTAGAACCAATGCCCCAAAGAATAAGATTTTTAGCTTCCCACTTAATATTCCAAAGCCTTTTTAAAACCAAATAATTACCTCTTTTGAAAAAATAGGTGGTTAGATGTTTACCCAAACAATTTTTCCAATCCAAGAATTTAGCACAAAGACTTTGTTTACCTCTAAAGATAAACTAAAGCTTAATAGAAAAAGCATGAGCCAAATCCATCATAGTCTTGCAACCCAAACCTCCTTCATTCAAAGCACCATAACAATTGCTCCAAGACTTCCAATGAATTTTATAATTGTTAGGGAAGAATCACAAAAAAAACTTGTTAAGAGTCATTTCAATATGGGTACAAACAATAATAGTAGGATTAATAGTTTGTAGTATGTAGTTAGTTAATGGACATAAAACACTCTTAATCAGAACAAGTCTACCATCAAGAGAGAGGAAATTAAATTCCCAAGAAGAATGGTTTTTTTGAGGAGCAGAATAATATCATAAAAAATAGATCTTTTCTTACCTTTATAAAGAGGAATGCCAAGGTATTTAATAGGGAGGTTACTATAAATAAACCTAATTTTAGCTTTGATACCATTGATATGTCTAACACAACAATTCTTAGAAGTAACAACGAAACTTTTATTATTGTTGATGAATAAGCCACTATTCTCCTCAAAATTATGAAGAAATCTTATGAGAATTTTAATAGAGCCATTAGTAAAAATGATAAAGTCATCAGAAAATTTAAATGGGTAATAGAAAATCCCCCATTAGAATGATAATATATGGTCTTATGGTTTCTAAACAAATCTTCAAGGTCTTTAGAAATGTATTCAACATTAATGATAACCAAAGTTGGGGAAAGAGGATCCCCTTGTCTAAGACCTTGAGAAGATTTAAAAACACCATTACTCTTACCATTAATGATAATAAAAAGTAGCAAATTTCAATGAAATTTTTAATAATCTGAATGACTTGAGAGTTAAAACCAAATGAATCCATAATATTGTAAAGGAAATCCCAACAAATATTATCATAAGCTTTTCTAATATCTAACTTAAAAATAATGTTCCCACCCTTAACTTTAGAATTAATCTCATGTATCATTTCTAGAGCAAGAAGAATATTTCCAACTATAGATCTCCCCTTAACTAAATCTATTTGAGAAGGAGAAATAATCTTAACAAGGAATAAAGCAAGCTTAGTCATGATAAGCTTTGAAATGAGCTTGTTAAAAAAAGTACAAAGGCTGATAGGCCTAAGATCCTCCCAGTTGTTGATAGCATTTCTCTTAGGGACCAACATAATAGAGGTGGAAGAAAACTATTTGAGAAGAGGACTACCACCAAAGAAATCCAAAACATCATCCACTATATCATCTTTAGTAGTATCCCAAGCTTTTTGGAAAAAAAAAAAAAGGCGGTGAAGCCATCAGGGCCAACCACAGACTTAAAACTCATACTAAAAATAGTGTCATGAATTTCCTTGACAGAAAGGGGTTTAGATAGAAAAGCATTATCTTCCTCAAAAATTAAATTGGGAATGAGATGATTTAGGACATAATCTTAGGAATGAAATTTTTGTTAAAAAGATTTTCAAAAAAATTAATGCCAGAGGAAGTGATATGATCCTCAGAATCCAAGGTAGTACCATTATCAAGAGAGATTTTTTGAATACAATTCATACTTCTTTTCTTATTAACATAAGCATGAAAATATTTGGTGTTGCTGTCACCTTAACATAAATGTTTAGCAGCAGCTTTTGCTTCCAAAAGATTTCCTTATGGGACTGTAAAGGTTGAGATGGTTCATAGACTCTTATAAAAGCTCCATGTTAACCTCATTAGGCTACAACAACAACAACACTAAGCCTTTGTCCTACTATGTGGGGTCAGCTACATGAATCCTTTTTCTCCATTGTGTCCTGTTAAAAGTCAAATTCTCATTTAAATCTAAAAGAAAGATTATTTATAATATTTTCTAACCAAATCTTTTTAGGTCTACCTCTACCTTTCTTGACATAAGTCAAATCTAATACCCCTACTTTCCTAACCGAGTCTTCGGAAGGCCGCCATTTTATGTGACCAAACCATCTAAGGCGACTCTCTCTAATCTAATCTTCCATTGGAGCTACTCCAACCTTTTCATGTATATGCTCATTTAGTATCCTATTTCTAAGGCTAAATCCACTCATCCACCTGAGCATCCTCATCTCTGCAACACTTAACTTAGTATTATGCTTCTCTTTTAATGGCCAACATTCGACGCCATAAAGTATTGCAGGTCTCACCATAATCTTATAGAATTTTCCCTTAAGTTTGAGGGGGGCTTTTCTATCACACAACAAGCCAGATGCATTCCTCCACTTCAACCATCCAACTTAAATTTTGCTGATAATATCCCCATCTATTTCCCCATCACTTTGAACAATAGATCCAAGATATCTAAAACATGCACTCTTATTAATGACTTGATTGCCCAAAGTCACAAACCCCTCACTAGGTCTATTACTACTAAAATTACACTCCATATATTCTGTTTTAGATCTACTCAAGAGAAAATCTTTAGACTCTAAGGTTGACCTCTATAATTTATGTTTACCTTCAACTCCCTCTCTAGTCTTATCAATAAGAACAATATTATCAACGAAAAGCATACATTAAGGTAAATCCTCTTGCAAAAGTCTAGTGAGAACATCCATGACTAAAGCAAAAAGATATGGGCTTAAGGCTGATCCTTGATGTAATCCAACCGAAATAGGAAAATACTTGGTTAAACCACCTTGTGTTTGAACAGAAGTAATAGCTCCTGCATACATATCTTTAATGATTTGAATATAAGCGTTATTAACTTCTTTTTTTCAAGAACTCTCCATAACACTTCTCTTGGAACTTTATCATATGCTTTCTCTAAATCAATAAATATCATATATAAATCCTCCTTATTCTCTCTATATTTTTCCATCAAACCTCTCAATAAATGTATGGCTTCCATAGTAGACCTACCTAGCATGAATCCAAATTGATTTTGAGAAACATTAGTATCACGCCGCAACCTACGCTCCATAACTTAATCCTATAGTTTTAGAGTATGACACATTAACTTAATTCCTCTATAATTTTCACAATCTTGTTCATCACCTTTATTCTTAAAAATAGGAATTAAAACACTCATTCTCCACTCATCTGGCATCTTTTTAGTCTTCAAAACAACATTAAAAAATTTATTAAGCCAAGAAATTCCTTCATATCCTAATCATTTCCACACCTTTATTGAATATCATCAGATCTGACAGCTTTACAACCCTTCATTTTCTTTAAAGTCTCTCCAACTTCGATTTTACTAATGCGCCGATAAAAATAGAAATCTTTATTTTCATTTAGGGTGCTAAGGTCACTAAAGTCAATCATATTTTCACATTCTTCATTAAAAAAGTTTAGCAAAATATCTCATTCACCTTTGTTGAATATCATCTTCCAAGAACAGTACTTTTTGATCTTCACCCTTAACCTCATTAGGCTCATTCATATAATTATTCTCCAAAAGCAAAACCTTCTTCTCAGTAGCTATAATATTAAAAAAAAAATATTTTTAAAAATGTTTTTGTTCCACCAATTAATCTTAAAGTTCAATCTTATAAGCTTGGGCCAAAGCCTAGTCATAACATAACAAGAATAATCCAGATGGAGAGAAGCAGTCCAATTATCTTGAACCATATTCATAAATTTATTGTCCAGAAACCATATGTTTTGAAATCTAAACATGGTAGGATAATATGAGAGAGAGAGAGAGAGAGAGAGAGAGAGAGAGAGAGGAATTTTAATACCAATTGAGAGGCAAGAGTGATCAGAGAGAGTATGACTAAGATGTTTGATATGAGAATAAGAATACATGGAATTCCATTGATTATTGAAAAAATACAATTAAGTATTATCCACAAATGGCCACGATTTCAAGTGAAGTTGCTATCAGAAAAATCAACATTGACAAGATTACAATCTAAAAACATATTGTTAAAATTTTTCATTAAAAGAGAATTAGGAAAGCCCATAACCCCCACCCCCCCTCCACCCCCCAGTCTCTCATCAGGGGAAAAAATAGCATTGAAATTACCACCAACAAGCCAAGGAAAGCCCCTAAAAAGGAGAGATTTGAATGCTGGTCCCATAGTCTCCTTCTAAGAAGCATACATGGAGGAAGCATAACATTTGAAGTTAAATAGTTCAAGAGAAGAATGAAGAGATTCCTCAAAATAAACAATAATCTCTAACTTAACAAGACTATTCCACATCACTCAGATCTTATTAGAATAATTGGCATAACAAAATTTAAAATCCATCAATCTAGTCATAGAAAGCAGCTAATTAGAAGAAATAAAAGGCTCAATTAACAGTTAAACCATAAAATTATGAATCATAGAAATATTATTAACCCTTATCCTAGTGGAGGGGCAACCAATACCCCTAATATTCCAAATAAGAGACTTAAACATAAGAAGAAGATTGACCCATTTTAGATATGTATTCCTAGGGATTGCCAAAACACATTTTGAAAGCTTTAAATTTCTTTTTAGTCACTTTAGTAGAACCAGCTAGCTTATCCTGCAAATCCTCATCAATTTGTTTCCCCATAGAAGATGAAGCAGCTTTAGAAATAGTGCAATCATTAGCATAAGATATAATGGTATTATCCATAAATGTTTTTTCAACAAATTCACCTTCCTCCATATAATCAATAACAACATGAATGTGTTTATCCAAATTCTGAGTTTCATCCCCATCAGACAACTCATTAGAGACTATTTCCCTTAAAGCATCAAGAAAATAGAATTGGAAATGATATTATCATCAGCATTATTATGACAAGAAGCTAAATTACTATTTTGAATGTTATTCATATTATGAATTAAACCACACTTCATTTTAGATATAGGTAAGGATGAATTCACTACAATTTTATTCACAAGATTATTATCTTCCACCAAAATAGTTTCATCCAAGTTATGTTTTAAAAGGGTCACAATATGAAATATGCTAAGGTGAATCAACCAAAAGCTAATTATTAGGTTCATCGAAGCCACCATCTATACGATCCCCATTGGTAGCATCTGGTAGAACATGTAACGAAGGTAAATTAGTAGGATTCATAGAAGGTATATATATTTTCCTTCATTGGAGATATCTCCACATTAATTATAGGTGAAATAAGTGGATCAAAAGCCTCCTTAGTAAACATTTTAGGCTTTCTCGACAAAGGGTGCATAATCTAAAATCGTATGTTCATGAGTTTTAAAGTGATTACAAAAGAGAGGGATATTCTCAAATTCAACCTTTCAC
Organism: Dendrobium chrysotoxum; assembly: GCA_019925795.1. Taxonomy (NCBI): domain Eukaryota; kingdom Viridiplantae; phylum Streptophyta; class Magnoliopsida; order Asparagales; family Orchidaceae; genus Dendrobium; species Dendrobium chrysotoxum. The sequence goes on from CM034314.1 coordinate 69,311,970, forward strand.
ACACACCCTATATTTTTTGGACCCACCCAAACCTCTTTCAAATATTTTTTCATAATATCCACTTCAACAAGAACACGAGCCATAGATGGACTTGAACAAGCTGCAATGGCTTGATCCGTTGTTGACCTCCTTTCTATATGAGGTCATCAGGACCTACCTAGGCTCCCTCCTGGTGACCTGAGGGTTGGAAAGTTTCCACTTTTCAATCACATAGGTCCCAGTTAAATTCCAATCTAGTCCCTTTTCAAATTCTATTCAACTTTCCAATTCAATTTCCAGTTCAACATTCAACTTTAGACACCAGCCCAACCCTCAATTAAGCTTCAATACTATCCAACCAATCTTAATCATTTATGTGACTTTGATTGATATGGGTAATTCAAACTCAAAATCCACCTCAAATCCAAAACTCTAGGTCAAAATCCAGTGTTAAAGGCTTATGTCATGAAACCCTTTTGAGGTGTCTTTTTAGTCACCTTAAAACCTAATCAAATGACCTCCAATTTATGATCTATCAGTTGTATATTAATTAGGTATGTCCCTAGGGTCAACCATCCAAATTTGAGCTCAATCCAAAATTTCTAACCCCAAAAACTAAATTGATTTCCAATTCAAATATTTATAGTTTATGTCACTGGACCCTCCACGCTATGGATTTTAACCTTGGGACCCTCCCCAAGACCCTTAACCAAGCCCATAGCATTTTCTATGACATATTGACCATTAAACTACATTTTATTAGATCAAATTTGACCCATAGTTGACCATGGGTTAAAATGGCAAAAATGCCCTTTTAGGGTAAATTTGGACTTTTCCCCAAAACTCAACATGGCATAGTCAATTCAATCCTTAAAACCTCTTCCAACGCATCTTAAACATCATTAGGAGTCCATTGGACCCAAACATAAGTTTTGGTTTGGCCTGGTTGACCAAGTCAACCATGGTTAACCAAAATGCCCCTTAAGGGTCCAAATGATCATTTCAACCCAAATAATCATTTCAGTGCATGGGACCACCTCCACTAGTCTCTAATGATCAATTCATACTTGTTGAGCCAAAATCTAACCCCTGATTTGACCTAGTTAACAAAGTCAACCATGGTTGATCAAATCAACCATAAACCCCATTTATAGTCAATTAATCCCCAAATCAAGTCTAAACTCACTCAAAACATTTTGAATACCTCCACTAGTGGTTTGGACCTGAGGGGACACTTTGACCCAGTCAATAGCTGACTTGGTCAACTAAACCTTGTTTGGTCAAATCTTACCCATTTAGGTAAAATCATCCCATTTGACCAAATCAACCTCTTCAAACCTTCAACTCCATTCCAATTCATGACTCAAGGGCATTCAAACCCAACACAAGTTAAATGTTAGGAGGTTTGACCAATTCAACCCTTTGAGTCTAGTTAAATTTCACATGACTTTGTTCAAATCATCATTCATAGTCAATTAAACCTCCTTCAAGCCTTAAATTAATTCCTTTCCATGACTCGAACACATTTCAATCTATGAGTGGGTTGAACCCTAGTAGGTGTGACCAAGTCAACTCATTTGACTTGGTCAAATCTAACCACACACTCATTAACTTGCTCATACATCCAATTCATTCCCTCAAATCACTTTGAACTCATTTGACCAGCAAATCAAATCCTTTAGGAGCCACATCAGCCCACCTTGACTAGGTTGACTGGTTAAAATAGTGAACAAGACTTTAAGACCCTTTTAAAATTGTTAAATCCTATCTAAAACCTATCTCTACCCTAAGACACCTAGTTTGGGCTTTCTAAATCAAGCCTAAAGCTCTCCTAGGGTCCACTAAATCGAACCTAAACTTCGGTTTAGCTCAAAAGGGGAAATGTGGTCCCCTCTAGCCATAAAACTACACAACGAGAATGAAGCTTGGCCAGCCTTCCCCTATGTTGTCTAACGACATGGGGCATGTCTCCTCCATTAGAGTAATGGCTCTGATGCATCAAGGCCGCCTGATCTTGGGCATATGGTTTAATACAATGGGATGGCTCATTTGGAGACATTCACTCATTTTTCACTATCCAGAGCCTCCAAAGCCATTCTCCTTTTTGTTCTTGCTCTCTTGATTCTCCCCTACATTTCTCTAGTTCAACCCCGTCGAAAAGAGCCACCGGTGATGAGATTCTGATCACCCCTTCATTGAAGTACGTCCAACTCATCTAGCTCATAATCTAGGTGTTCTTGACCGTTAACCTCTTTTAGAAGATTAATCCTGGACAATCTACAAGCTCAACAAGCTCTTGATTGTCCGAATCCATCTATTAAAGCTCGATACATCTTAAACCCAAATTTAAAACCTTTAGGTTTAATTAACTTCTTGAAAAGCACTTTTTAGACCATGAAATTATTTCCCCATTTTTCATTAACTTGTCCTTAAGCTCTATCTCAAATTTTATCTCAAATGGTTGAGTATTTCATGAGTTTGAACGCTTCTTCATCTTAGGGTAACATCTTAATAGTTTTTAAGCTGCATTTAAGTCCAACCATTTGACATGAATCCCATCATTCAGATTACGCCGGATGGATCATTTGTCCTCATGACTGTGCACTAGATCGTGCTATCCACTGACATGAATAAGTTAAAAGCCGTGAATCAACGCCGCGTGAAGCGTGGCATGTAGCATCTCTACCACGTGATATATATGACCGCCACCGCTAATGCTTGGAGTCGCCATTAATCATTGTGCTGTTGGTTTGATTTTCTGGATATAACATATTTAAAAATTAATTAAATGCTAGAAACTTAAAAAATCCATGAATTTTTTTTTCAACTAAATTATGCATGCAATACCTCTGTAGATTCAGGGTGAAGAGCTCTATTATCTAAAATTAATTTCATTGAGTTTTGATGCATTTTTTAGGAGCTATATAGTTAATATTAAATTTAGTGTGTATTTATTTACACTTTTAATTATTACCCATATGATCTCAATTTTAGCAGGGAGTAATAACAAGGTATTACTTATATCCTATAACTTTTTAGCCTTGATTGAGTTGGTGATTGAGCTCATTGGGATTTCCAATCACATGGGTTAAAATTTAACCCAAATGATTACAAATTCATTTCACCCTATGCATGTATGTTTAGACATTCATCTTGCTTTAGTGTGATTGATTAGGTGTATGTTGAGGATTACTGAACCTGATTTCAACCCTATTTAAACTTAGTGACATCTAGGGACAAAATTAAGGATAATGCTAGGAATTTAGGAAAATTATAAAGAATTAAATATGCATTCAATAGGGACAAGATTTTGAAACACTTGAACTTAGTTAAACTACCTACCTTAGGATAGGAAACCACTGATTCTAAAAGCCATTTAATCAGAAAATTAGTTAACTTAAGATTAACCCCTTAATTAAGCTTAAAACTCTTAAAAATCAAAATAAACTCAAATGAACTCCAATAATTTTAAATAATATATCAAATTAACTAGGATTAAACCCTTAATATAAAAAAATTAAAAGCCCCTTAATTTAACTTCAATTTTAAACTTAATTTAATTTTAAAGTAAAATTAATAATTAATTAATTTAATTGATTAAAAATATTTAAAAGTTCTAAAAATTAGTTAATTATATAAACTTTAAAAATTCATAATTAATTCCAAAAAATTCCAAATTAACCAAAGTCAAAGTCATTCAACTCTATTTAAGGTTTAGTCTTTTTCAAAAATATCAAACCACCATAATTAAGTCAAAGTTAAAAAGTCAATAATTTGGTCAATCATAGTTCAAAAATAAGTCAAAATTTAAAAATTCATAACTTAATGTAAAAAATCTAATTTCAGCAAACTTATAGTATAATTACTCATCTTAAGGTCTAGTATTTAGGAAAAAATATGAAATTCTAGAATTCACCTTAATTTTAAAAGTCAAAATTTAACCCCTTAATTTAATGCATTAAATAATTCTAAAAATTTCAAAAATTCAATAATTAACTAAAACTCTAGAAATCATTAAGTTGATTAATAAAATCAATCAACAAACCTCTAAATACATAATAAGTGCTTCAAAGATGTAGTTTTTAGGATGGACTACCTTGAGCTGTGGGGCTAAGTGTCCTAAGGAGGCCTAGTTCCTCGAGCCCAATGTGACAATGCTACAAACTAGTTGATGAAAAATTTAAATTAACTTAATAATTAAAATTAATAACTAATTAATTTAATTAAAAAATTATTAGTCCTTTATTTTCAATTAATTAAATTAACTTAATTAAACTGGTTATCATTGGGTAACCTGAGCCTTTGAGGCTATTAACTTAGCCCTAAAGAAGGTGAAATAAACTTCACAGCCCTGTAACAAAGATGGTAATCATTTAACACTTAAAATAGATCTTAAAATTGACTTAAATCATTAATACTTAAACTCAAACTTAAATCCCTTTGACCTTCAACCAATCAGAATAGTGGACAACTTTAATAAATTTCCTAATCTAAGACATATCCAAGCCATATAGCCTTCTGTGCACACTTTAGATGATTTGCTAAGACAACCGACTCTAGATTTAGGCTAGGCCGGTGTTTACTTTTCTGTTGTTGCGTGCTAAGCTTTTTATGGCTTTTACTACATATTGGTTAAAAATTAGTTGATTGATGTGATTGTTTATTTATTTTTATAATCTATAATTTTATTTAATGAGCGATAGATTATCTTTAGGTTAGGAATGATCTGGATGCTCAAAGAGTTTTTTGCAGGTGGCCATGCTCATGTAGAGCTAAATCAAGGGGGTAAAATTAAAAGATTTAAATTGATAATTTTTTTACAAGTGCAAAAATGCTAAGTCCCCCTTAAAATGAAAAGAGCATGGCCAATTATGACTATAATTTAAATTTAATGCAAATAGATAATAGCTTAGGATGATTTATAATTTTAATTATAACGGCTTAGGATAATAGTGCAGGTGATTTAGATTTTTCTTTTATTTTTGAAATGTGATGTAATTCAATTGTAATTTAGTTATAAAAGTGAGTCTTTGAGTTGGGTTTTATACATCCAATTTGGAATCCAAAGAGGAGGGAGAATCCCTTAGGGGAGAGCTCCCTTCTATTTGGAAATTCAAGTTTGGATGATTTCAATATCTAAAGGGAAAAGAAGACACCCCTTCGGGGAGGAGTTTCTTTTTATTTGGATATCCAGGCCCGATGAATCCAAGGAGCTCAGAGATGGAAAAAGAAGTGAAGACAAAGAGTATCACACTCAAAGTCACTTACATCAGTCTTAGGATAAGAATCCGGGTTATTTTTAGTTGTACCCGGCGACTTTTAATTTCTGCAAACCCTGAGTTGTAATTAGATGGCATTTTCCAATGGACATTTGTTTTATTTAATTTTATTAATTGATTGATTGATTTACATTGATTGTGCTTAGAGCTGCTTGCCTTTTCTAGCTTTTTTTCTTGCATTTAGATTTTATTTTAGCTTGGATATAATCGAAGGCTCGTGAGGGTATGATTAAAAATCTTTTTTTATTTAAAATCAAATTAAAATTTTTAGGTTCACATAGAAACTCTAACAATTTAAGTAAGTTCGGAACCATCGAGAGTCTTTTTTTGCATTATATAAATTGCTTCTCCTCTTTGTTAGGCACCTCCCTGCCTGCGGGTTCTAGCAGACCACCTGATCTATTAAGGTATAGTTCTATCAAGGGAATGTTATGCAATCTCTAGGATAAAATTATTTTAAGCTTGATTTAAAATTGGTTTATATCAATTTTATGCATTTATCGAGTGAAATAGCATGCATTATATTAGAAATAAATTATAAGAGTCTAAAATTTCTAATTATATTTTCTTAAGCTTAATCACCCTATATTAAGTCAAGGGGCCACTTAGGATCCTCTCTAGATGTCAGTCCTAACTCCTAAAAACTTAATTAACATCCTACCACTCTTTCATAAAAAAGATCTGACTCATGGTTTTGAAGCACCTAAGTGGTTAGCTGGCTCCCCAATCTAGGGCAGGGTAAGTCCTGGTTTTGCATTGCATCAGCTAGGTATGGGCTACTATTTTTCAGTGCCTAAATTTGGCTTAAGATCCAAGGTAGACCCAAATCATAAGTCCCCACCTTTCGAAAACGTAATCCCAACTTTTTAATAAATTGATCAACTTAAATTAAAACTTCTCTTCAAATCAAAACTTAAAACCCAACACATAAGATAGATTGGGGCATTTCTAAATTATTTCAAAATCTCAAAATGTCTCTTACACTTCTTCCTTTGACCTCCAAAAATAATTGTTCAAATTTGATCCAATCCCAATTGAAAATTCAAACCTCACTTCCTTTGCTATCACTCCTCAAAAATCTCCAAAATAAATTTTTTTCCATTATTTTAATTAAGAGTTTTTGTAGGAAACTCCAATTTTTCTATGATATAATTCACTATGAGGGCTTGTCTTGTGCTCATAGAGATTTAGAACCCAGATCTACATTTTAAAAATTGATTTTCAAAACTCAATTAATTTTCTTTTGGAAAATAAAAATTAATGATGTTCATTATCATCATATTCGAATGATCGATAATGGGTGATATCCTCTTCTCTTGGGGGGATATCTCATTTATCATCATGACTTTGAATATGAAAATAATTAAATTTTATCTAGACTATGATAGTTGAATGCAGATAGAACGTCAATTTGACCCTTCTGGGTCAGATATAGTTCTTCCTCAAATTTGACTATAATAACGAGGATGAAACTTTCAATTTCATTATCTAAACCCATTATAGAATAATATCTTCATCTCTTGAGGCGATATATCCTTCATAATAATGCATTCAATTTCGAAATTGAAATTCTTGAAATTAAATTATCCGAAAGAAAATTAACTTTTCAAACTGCTTTTTTAAACTCAACCCCAAGAAACATCCATTTGGGATGTCTCCCAAAAATTGAAGCCAATGCATAAATAATTTGTGAATTAAAAAGATACAACATAAGATTAGGAGATGAATTCCAAACAAGGACTATATGAGACTCCTCTTTAATGTCAAAAAAAGTAGCCCATTTTAAAATCCACATCTGATAAGCATTAATGTAGTAATATCTTCTAACAAAAATTCTACTATAATCAATATCATTTGTTAACTAAATAGACACATGCCTAGGATCTGAAAGCCCCACAAAAAAGACCCAAAAAGTTTAAGATTAATGAAATAAGAATGAATAGTATCAGGATCAGGTCTCCGTAAAGCAAAAATTCTCATAAGAGTAAACTCAAAAAGTGCAACCAGTCTTTTAATAATATCTTCTTCAAACATGACTACAGGAACTCCTTTAAAAGAAGTATGCATAAAAGAGATAGGAGGAAGTGGAGAAACCAATGATCCAGAAACCACATCATGAAAGGAACATGATTTATTATCGAAACCATTTAAGCCAGAAAGCTTATCAGAAGATGTTGGTTTGCTAGAGCCTTATGGGTTCGAGTATGAAGCAGCCGTAAGGAAACCATAGAACTACAAATTAACATTGTAAAAAAGTTGGAACTAGGGAACTTGAATAAAATAAAAAACCTAGGGCCAGAAAAAATCCTAGACCACTGAAGACATGAATGAAATCAGTACCGGTAAGCAAGAAAATACAAGGAGAGGAGTTTGAAAATAACAAACGAGCCAAAAACCTAGAGTCGTCAAAGCACGGGAGGCCAGAGCTATGTTGAGGAAAAGATTGAATGTGAATCTACTTATTGATTGGATCAAGATGGGGTATAAATTTTTCATCTAGAGAGAGAAGCTCCACGTTTCTAGAGAGAGAAGGAAATTTTTGAATTGTAATTTCATGCATTTTTAGGTGCTTCTGATGACGGTGGAAGGTCACCGACCACCTTCTGCAGGTGGCTCTTTCGACGTTCGCCGTCCTCCCTCTTCGGCTCGAAATTTCTTAAGACTTGTTGCTGGTTCGTCTCCTCCAGCTTTTGGAGATTAAGAGTTCTTCCAAGATGCGAAAACTAGGTTCAAGAACGAACATCCCTTGAGTATTAATGAAGGCAGTTTACTGTTTTCAAGGAAATCCATTGAAGTTCTGGGAAAAGGGAAAGATGTGTTGGTCGACAATTTTGTTAAAAGTCCAATGAAAACTGGGGTTAACCAAGATTCTTCTTCTGGTTTCATGACTAATTTTGTTGCATCTTCTTCGTCTGGTTCAAAGTTGGAACTGAACAATAATGGTGATGACTTAAACCCCATTAAATGTCCTATTTCAGAGTCGATGGCAGACATGAAGGTCTCAGATGGTGGTAATCCTGTTGTTGAAAATATTCCATTCTCAGGTCTCCCAGATTCTAATTTGGAGAGGGTTCGTTGCTATGAATCAGGTGATCTGGGTAATTGCATTCCTAATAATGACAAGCTAACTGTTCCCTTACAACAGTCGACCAGTTTGCTAATGAATGCTTCGAGTAAAAAAGCAAATATAAGAGTTCCGGAATTAAATCTTGGGGAAGGATTTATTGAGAACGGTCCTGTAGTTAAATTGCATGCTCAAAATGAATTGGACAATTCTAATAAACTGCAGAAATCACTGGTTATCAAAGTCTTTGGGGAGTATGTTCCCTTTCATATCATAAGTTTGAAATTGGGGAGGTAGTGGGCCTCTTTTGGCAAATTTCATTTAACCTTGCTCGGAATGGGTTGGGTATTTTGTGCTTTTGATGAACCAGAACTAGTTGAGATGGTTTTAACCAGTGGACCTTGGTATGTCAATGGAAATATAATTGGAATAGATAGATGGTCACCTTCCTTTTCGCCTACATCCCAGAAAGGGCTGACTGCTCCTATATGGATTTAGATGCCAAATCTCCCATTGCAATGTTGGGATGAAATTAATGTGTGTAGGATTGCTTCTATCGTGGGCAGTGCTTATCTTATTGATGGAAACATGTTCCAATAGGGGAGAAGAGAATTTGCTAGAATATGAGTGCGAGTCAAACTTGACAGCCAGTTACCTTTGGGAGTGTGGGTAGAAGGCAGCATGGGTAAATTCTTTTAATGTATTGAGTATAAAAGATTACCTACTTTTTGTTTCAACTGTGGGAAGCTACGCCATTTAAAAAATAATTGTATAGAGAATGGCTTAGGAGCTTCTCAAGTTCCTGAACATAAGGAGAGCATAGCTGGGAAGGCGGATTCGGGAATCCCTGATAGGGTGCTGAGTGAGGCTACTGATGACAAAAGAGATGGTTATGGACCTTGGGTCCATGTTAACTATGGGAAGATAAGGTTTAGGAGTGCAAAGCTTAAGAATAATGAGCCACGTTCATTGAAGGAGGATGCTGTAATAGAGGCGGGAGTTTCGGTTGTCCCAGTTAATTAGAAGGAAGCAGATTCTGCTGCTAAAGTTCTTACTGATACTGTGCTGGATATGAGTAGAGTTGCTTCAAGTTCACTGCTTGGAGGTCGGGCTGCTGAGGAAATCCCAGTTGAAGACAAGCTGAAGAATATACCGGCTAAGGAATCAGAGGAGGGTATGTTCTCAAATTCTTGTGGCTTTCTTAATAATGTTAATAAGTTTGATTTATTAAATGGAATTGTTGAAGAAGGGGAGATAGTTGATGTGGTTTCATCCCCTGTTCCTTCTATTGTCAAGGAAGAAATATATGTTGATGTTATGGGGAAATTAGATGTTGGTTTGTATGGTGAGTTGGGTCTTAATGAAGGTGGTTCATTGAATGTTAAGAAAAAAGGGGTTAATCAGCTTAAAGGGCTGGGTCCTATTAAAGTGGTAACTAGAAGCAGAAGAATGGATGGTGATTTAAAGGGAAAAGTGGGGATCTCTTCCCCTCTTATCCAATAATGTCTTCAATACTTTTTTGGAATTGTAGAGGAGCTAGGAAAAGGAAAGCTTCTCTATATCTAAAAGAGGTGGTGAAGGAGCATGGGGTTTTTTTGTAGGGTTGTTGGAAACCAAGTTGACATCTTTTGGCGGTAGGTGTCACAACCCAACCCGACCAGGATATGTCCTATTGTGTTGAGCTGTGACAGGCAAACCCCAAGATCTAGTTTTGAAATTATTTCAAATTTTCTTCCAATATTCATTAAAATAAAGCCATGACTATACAAAAATCAAAAGTACAAAATACCTATGACCTCAAGTCTGATCCTGAATTGCTAGTCCACAACCTCTTTCCCCTTCTCAGATCCTCAAAACCAGAAGTAAAACCACAGTGAGCTACAACAGCTCAACAAGCCACACAAACCAATCTAAATTTTCAAATATTCTTTTATAAAATATTTTGCTGAATATTTAAAAGCAGTTAATTACAGTTTATAAATAAATCAGTGAACTGAAAATCACAAGACTGGAAAATGTCATAAATGCATATCGATAACAGTATAGAACAAATGAATAAACTGAAATTCATATCACAGGGTAGTTCAGATCACATTTTCCTAACCTAGACAGAATCTCAAAAGATTCTAGCCCATCATGACTCCCCTTTTTATTTGTGCTTATAGCACCAGAGCAGATCAGATATCCCTGTCTCAGATAGAATCTCAAAGGATTCTGGCCCCTTATAACTCCCAACAATTCCCTGACACAAACAGAATCTCAAAGGATTCTGGCCCCTTATAGCTCCCAACAAATATCATTTACTCACATATGCACATATATAATCACATTATAACAATTAAAGAGTAATTGAGCATGTATCAAAATTTCACAGTATTATATAACGGTAGACAACAGAAAATCCAACTAGGCAAAAATGCACATTTTCAGAAAATTACCAAATTATTAGAGATTGTGTAAAATGATGTTTGAAGACTTTTATTGTACTAAAATACTATTTTTCAACATCCTGATAATTTTCTATTTACTAAAAACCCCGCAAATTTCAAAACCCCCGGTGAAAAATTTTCAGAAAATATTAAAAATGTGCATAATCGTAATCTCTACAACATACAAAAAGTTACGCGGTGAAAGTCTTATTGGTGCAAAATTATCCCCGTTTTTCGCTAACGGATACAAATTTTTAATCAAAATATTTGCTAAAACTTACACATTTTTGTAAATTGAGATGGGCATTATGTACCTTACCTCGAGACGAATAACTTTCCCAACTGCGTCGACGGACGAAAATGGCTCGAAGTCGCCCAAAAATCGGTTTTCACTTTCTCTCACCTCTCTTTCTCCTCTCTTATTTCCTAATCTGATTTCTGTTTGGGGAAAACCGAAAATAAGCAAAGTCTTATTATAATATCAATTAGTGGATTAGGATATTTTATTAAAAGATTAATTATTATAATTATTTAATATTAAAATATTACTTTAATTCAATTTCTTTTATATCTTTAAATTCAAAAATCCAAAAATTACAAAAAAGTATACATAAATTAGCTAATCTTATTTAAAATACTCTGGTGAAATCGGTTTGCAAAACGGACACCTGACGGTCCCCAAAACTCCACTTGTACCAAGAGGTATCGATTTCTTAAGAAATTTTGACAGTGCCCAAAAATTATGAAAAATTTAGGGAAGCTAAAACACGACATTATAAATGTTTTGGCGAAGACGGTTGGTGATTTGGACTTCTCTAGGTCAACCAAAAAAATCTTGAAACTTTAAAGGGTTTCACAATCTACCCACCTTAAGAAAAAATGTCATCCTCGACATTCCCAAAGCAGAATGAGTCAGAATAAACCTGGATATAGCTGCCTCATATGAGGCTCCTTCTCCCAAGTAGCCTCTCTTGCGGTCCTATGCTTCCACTGCACCTTAACCATAAGAATTTATTTGCTTCTCAGTTTTCTCACATCATATGCCAAAATCCTTTCAGGTTCTTCTCTATTTTACAAATTTGGATGAACCTCAACATCATCAGCATATAAGCTTTTTGCAGAATTAGACACCCACTTTCTCAAAGATGATACATGAAACACATTGTGTATATCAGACATATGATCAGGTAATAATAATCTGTAAGCAGAACTACCAATCCTCTCAATGATCTCAAAAGGTCCAATATACCTTGGACTGAGCTTGCTAATTCTCCCAAATCTACATAAACCAAGTCACCAATATGAAACTCAATCAATCTGTGCTTCTGATTGTAATACTTATTATGTCTATCTTGTGCAGATTTCAACCTTTCTCTAATCAAATTGATCTTTGTAGTAGTATCATCCACAAAGGCTGAACCTATTACCTGTCTATCTCCCACCTCTGTCAAAGTCAAAGGAGTCCTACATTTTCTGTCATATAGAGCTTTATAAGGAGTCATGCCTATGCTGGACTGATAACTATTATTATATGCAAACTCTATCAATGGGATATGATCCTCCCAACTGCCCCCAAAATCCAAAACACATAATCTCAAAAGATCCTCCAATACCTGAATAGTCCTTTCAGGCTGTCCTTCTATTTGTGGATGAAAAGTCGTACTGAAGTGCAACTTCGTACCCAGTCCCTGCTGAATACCTCTCCATAATTTGGAGGTAAACCTGCCATCTCGATCAGATACGATCACTTTCGGCACACCATGCAACCTGATAATATCTTTAACATAGATCTGTGCTAACCTGTCCACCGGATCTATTTGTCTAATTGGGAGAAAATGGGTAGATTTTATCAGTCGATCAACGAAAATCCAAATAGCATCATGCCCCTGCCTCAATCTAGGAAAACCCATAGCAAAATCCATTGTTACCTCTTCCCATTTCCACTATGGAATGGGTAATGACTGCAAAAGACCTCCCGGTCGTTGATGCTCTGCCTTCACTAGTTGACAGGCCTCACATTTTGAAACAAACTTCGCTATATCCTTTTTCAATCCAGGCCATCAAAACATACCCTTCAGATCTCCGTATATCTTGCTACTTCCTGGATGAATAGTATAACTTAATTAGTGAGCCTCATGCAGAATCTCCTACCTCATATCTCCAAAAATAGGAACCCAAAGTCTATCTTTATAGAAAATAACACCAGAATTAGAAACTCGTAATTCAGATTTTTTGCCTGATCTGATCTGATCAATCAACTTCAGATATTTTGCATCTGATTTTTGAGCTTCATAAATCTTTTCTTCTAAAGAGGGTTGAATGATCATTTGAGTCCCTATACCAGAATCCCAATCCATAGGAGAAATAACCTCTAACTGTAATCTTTCCATATCTCGTATCAAATACTCATCTGAAGTGAGTTGCATACATGATAATCTAGAAGACTTCCTACTCAGAGCGTCTGCCACCATATTAGCCTTACCAGGCTGATACTGAATCGTTAGATCATAGTCTTTAATTAACTCAAGCCACCTTCTTTGCCTCAAATTCAGATCCTTCTGAGTGAATATGTACTTTAAACTTTAATGATCCGTGAAGATCTCACACCTGACACCATATAAATAATGATGCCAAATCTTTAGAGCAAATATAATAGCAGCTAACTCTAGATCATGCGTCAGATAGTTCCTTTCATGTGGCTTCAACTATCTTGAAGCATAAGCTATCACTTGACCATGCTGCATCAAAACACACCCCAAACCTCTCAGTGAAGCATCACTGAACACCTGAAATCCTTCTGTACTAGAGGAAAGAGCCAAAAATTGGGGCAGAAGTCAAACAATCCTTCAATCTCTAAAAACTAGCCTCACACTCTGGTGTCCAGATAAAAGCTAAGTACTTCTGAGTCAGTCCCATCAGAGGTACTGAAATTTGAGAAAATCCCTTTACAAACTTTCTATAATATCCAGCCATACCTAAGAAACTGCGTATCTCAAATACCGTAGTAGGCCTAGGCCAATTAGTGACTGCCTGAACTTTCTGAGGATCAATAGAGATACCATCACCACTCACCACGTGTCCCAAAAAAGAAATACTCCTCAGGCAGAACTCACATTTAGAAAATTTTGCATATAACTTGTGTTGCCTCAAAGTCTCTAATACACTTCTGAGATGTCTTGCGTGATCTTCCTCAGAAGCAAAATATACCAAAATATCATCTATAAAAATAATCACAAATTAATCTAGATAATCTTTGAATACTCTATTCATTAGATCCATAAAGACAGCTGGTGCATTAGTCACCCCAAATGGCATGACCAAAAACTCATAATGTCCGTATCGAGTACTAAAAGCTGTCTTCATCACATCAGTCTCTCTCACCTTCACCTGATAGTAACTTGATCGTAGATCAATCATTGAGAATACAGAAGATCCAGCAAGTTGATCAAATAGATCATCAATCCGTGGTAGTGGATACTTATTCTTGATAGTGACTTTGTTCAACTCTCTGTAATCAATATACATATGCATTGTACCATCTTTTTTCTTTACAAATAGAATAGGTGCTCCCCATGGAGAGAGACTAGGATGAACAAATCCCCTGTCAACCAACTCCTAAAGCTGAACCTTCAACTCTTGAAGCTCCTTTGGTGCCATTCTATATGGAGCTTTAGATATCGGGGCTATACCAAGAAATATGTCTATACAAAACCCTATGTCTCTATCCGGAGGTAAACTGACTAAATCCTCAGGGAATATGTTGACCTCATTGTTAGAGGTCAATTTCCCTGAGCTCATCTCTAGCACCTAAGTCTTCGCAGCCTAGTGTAGACGTCGCTTTTAGGATTCCCCTTAGGTGGATGCCCAATGACGTAGTGTTGACTCGGCTTCTTAATTCGACCTGAATCATCTCGTTGGTCACTATTAAATTTCCGATCGAGTTGAATTTGAGTTGATTATGATTGATTTAATCGAACAAATTTAATTCGATAACGTCAGATTTAAGTCAATTCAATTCGAGTCTGATTTGAACCCGACGTCGTCATTCATCATTAAATTGAGTCAATTAAGCCCAATTTAATTAAAGTAATTATGATTAATAATCAAATAAATTTATTTGAGCCTAGTCGAGCCATTTTTGACTCGACTCGAGCCCAAAATTATTAAAACTAATTTAATTATTAATTAGATAAATTTAAAATGAACGAAATCAAGCCGATTCGACTCGAATCGAACTCGATTCACGGCCATCGGTTTCGATCGACTCAATTTAATGTGACCAATTCATTTGCGATCAAATTAATATATCATTCGATTCAAATTAACTCGACCCATCAAACCCAAAATTCAATCAAAATCGACCCATAGATCCTTTTTTTTAAGGGCAAATGATCTTAGCCGTTGATTTAAATTAAGAGATGGTTTGGGTTAGACCTGTGGTGCGATTAGGACCGGTTCGAACAGCCTCCACATTCGCTAGATCTCCCCTATTCATTCACAAAACCGCTCAGCCCCACTATCTCCTATCAGTTGGCGAAACTGCCTAACCACTCCCTCTCTGTTTGCAAGGTCCAGGCGGAAGAACCCCCAAGCCATCCCTCTGCATTTGGCACAACTCCTAGACCTCCGTCTCCCCAGTTCGCAGGAAACCCCAGGTCCATCTCCTCCTCTCTTCTGTCGATCTTCGATCAAGACTCTAGGCCCGAACCCCATCTCCTCTCCTGCCGCCACCGTCCCAGTCCGACTCGACCAAAACCCCATCCCTAACCGGACCATCCGATTCCAGGCGTGTGAAGTCCCTCTGATTAGCCTCCATTTGCGCAGGTATACTTCTCCTTATTTCTCTTCCTCTTGAAAGATTTCTTCTTCTTCAACGAATATCACTATCATCCCTATGTGATTGTTGGATTATTTTCAAGATTTGAGTGATCCTTTTAAGCTTGCTCATGGGAATAATGAGACAGATTGCTGATTTTATTTCTTGAGTTTGTGGACAATCTCTTGTGATACTTTCTATTGGAGAAAGTGGTATTCCAGATAAAAGAGATTATTGCCATTCTTTATGAATTCTTGAGATTGACGAGCTTGTGGGTTTATACATTTGGGGAAAAGTTAGAGTTAAATGTTGGTTAATTAACATCTGGAATGGATTGTGAGAAATTTGATGTGCTTTACTTACTTGAAAGATAAGTTATCATTAACCTTTCTTTCTTTTGCTTCAAGTGACGGTATGCCTCTTTTTGTTGAGTTGAGAAGTAGGTGCATATGGATTCGTGGTGAAACATGATCGGTGAGAATGGATTTGCATAGTTGTGCTTCACTCTATGCATATATATGCGTTTATATGCTCTTTTAGTTATTCATGGTATATATGCAAGTTAAGTGTTTGTATGAGAAAAGTGAAAGTCAAGTGTATGTGTACGCTTAGTCAATATTGATTGTGGAAGTCACATGTGTATGTGAGATGTGCGAGCTTTAAAAAGTGTGAGTTTGGAAGGATAAAGCGTATGTTATTTTGAAAGGCAAATGGTACATATGCATTGGGAAGTGCCTCAAGTGTATTCTAGAAAATAAAGTAAAGATGAAAAGTGAGAAGTGTATGTCTTGAGTGGTAAAGTGAAACTTAAGGTGTTGAAAAGTGGAAGCTGTGTGGGTTTTAGAAAAGTGAAAGTGTATGTCCTTGATGCGAAGTGTGTGTTTTGAAAGGTGAAAAGTGAAATGTGTAGTGGAATGAAGTGTGTAAAAGTGTATTAGTGAAGTGTTGTGTGTAGGTATGAAATGTGAAGTGTATGTGAAGTGCATAAATGTTTAAAAGAGAAAGTAAATTGTGTGTATAATTTGAAACATGAATTAAGTGATTTTGAAAAGCGATTTGTGTTTGATTGGAAAGGTGAAAATGTGGAATAATGAAGTGTATGGAGTGTTGAAGTGAATTATGTGTATTTCTTTGAGAAATGTAAAGTGTATGTTTAAGTGAAAAGTTTAGTGTGTGATCTTGGAAGTGAAGAGTGTGTGAGTACCAAGTGTGTAAAGGTGTAGTGAAAGCAAAGTATGTGTATGTGGATAATGAACTGTATGGATGATTGTGAAAAATAAATTATGTGATCATGTGTGTGCTTTAAGAGGTGAATTGTGTGTTTATGCGTTGGAAGGTAAAATGTATGAAAAGTTGAAAAGGGGAAGTGTATAAGAGTGATTTTGAATAGTAAAAATGTAGACTTTGGAAAGTGAAGCATGTGTATTTATTTGTAACAAGTGAAAGTGTATGTGTGAAAAGGTAAATTGTGTGTGTCTCTTGAAAAGTCAAATGTGTAAGATAAAGTGACATGTGTATGCGTATTTGAAAAGTGAAATTGTGGAGATTGTATGTTTTAAAGAGGAAGTGTAGGTTAGAAAATTATTGTGTGGGAAAGATGAAGTGCTTTGAAAAAGAGAATTGTGTAATTTTGGAAAGGTGAAATGTATATGTCTTGAAAAGCATATGTGTTTTTGGAAGGTAACATGTGTTTGTTTTTGAAGGGTGACATATATAAGTGTGGAAGGCTTTTGTGGAAAGTGTGTGGGGGAAAGTTTGTAGATTTTGAAAGATTAAGGTATGGGTGTGGAGAAAATGAGTTCATTGGGTGTCTATTAGGAATGAAATCTTTAAAGGAAGCAATGCCCCTCTTTCTCTCTCTCTCTACCCCTCTCTTTCTCCTTCTTCTACAACTCTCCCTTTTTGTGCCTCAAGAAAAATTTCAGAAAATGTAAAGTATGTTATCAAAAGTGAAAAGTTCAATGTTCAAAAGGTAGACAGCTTGTGCTGGTCTTCAAGCCCGAAGAAAGGTACGTTTTATTTTTAGTATATTTTAATCATTTCATTATTAATTATTAAATGTGCTTCTAATCACTATTTTCTTGTCTTTATTTGCATGAACTGCGAGGAACGTTACCAATCAAGTGAATAAGAGGAAGTAGATTAAAGGTGTCAGTCACCTCTATCCAACCGGGTAGAGGTGCTACGGGCGTAATCCACCGGGTCATAGCCCCCGGTGTTGTAAGTTTTCTTAAAACTTAGAAAGCCCCTAGGAGGCCGTGGTGTGTTTTGTGCGAACTCCTCCCCTCTAGGTCCCTATAGCAACTTCAATTTTATTAGGATTATTTATTCTATTTTAGATCCTTAAACCTCTTTACACGTGCACAAAGTCCTAAGGGTTAGTGACAACAAAATTCTTTTCATTCCATATAACATTAGTGACATCTAAGGACAAAAATTAAGGATTGAGTCCTAGAGAACTTAGACTTAGGATGCATGCACACTTTAGGGTAGAAATACATAACATAGAAAACTTAGTGACATTCCCCTTAGGATTATTGTATGTTATTAATACAACCTTAGTCAACTCTAATTAAACATAAATAATTAATTAAGGAGAATTTCAAATACATTAATGATAATCCAAATAAAAAATAAATAAATATACGAAAATCACATAACCTTTAATAACCAAATCATAATTAACACACATAACCACTAAGAGACTGAACTTGAACATAAAAATAAAATTGAATCTAATTAATATGTTAAGCATCTTATAATCAAATAATAACTAAATAAAATCTTCAAACTTCAATAAATCATCAACAATTTAATAAATCATTAACAAATTAAATAAAATCATTAAAATTTTAATAAAATATTAACACTTTAATAAGTCAATTAAAATTTTAATAAATGATTTAAAATTAACAAAATATTAAAATATTTAATAAATCATTAGAAAATTTTAATAAATCATTAATTAAAAATAATCTAAAAAAATGGTTAATTCAAATACACTAAAGAACCAATTATATTAATCAACTTTAACAATTAAAAATAAATCTAAAGTAAACTTCAAAACAGTAAAGACACTAAAACTTAAATTTAAACTAAAATTCCCTTTTGACCCTTCAACAAACTAATTTCAATCAATTAAACAACTTTAACTAATAGTAAACTCAGGATATCTTTAAACCACACGACCTACCGCACACACTTAGATTTGTTTGCTAGGACAACTGACTTTAGCTCTAGGTTAGGCCGATGTTTACTTTCTTGCTGCTGTGTGACGGGCTTTATCGTGGTTTTCATTGCATGTTGTTTGTAAAAATGATTGGTGTGTATGTTTATTTATTTATATCTGCAATCTGAGATATGATGTGATGGGCGATAGATTACCCCTAGAATAGGAATGATCTGGATGCTCACATAATCTTCTGCAGGTAGCCATGCTCATGCAGGGCCAAATTAAAGGGGGCAAATTAAAGATTTAAATTAACATAAAATTTCTGCAGGTGCTTCAGAAAATGCTAAGCCCCCTTAAAATTAAAAGAGCATGGCCAAGTGTGGCTGATAAGTTTAATATGAATATATAACTGCTTGGGAATGATTTTATTATAAATGTCTAGGATAACCCTGTAGGTGTGTTTAGATTTTCTTTTTCTTTCTGAGATGTAAATGTAATTATTTGTTAAAGTCAAGTGCTGTGAAAGTGATTCAAAAGTGGGATATTACACCCAACTCGGAATCCAAAGAGAAGAGAATGTCCCTTAGGGGAGTATTCTCTTCTATTTGGAAAGCCAAGTTAGGGTGGTTCTAATATTCAAAGAGAAAAAAATACCCCTTCGGGGATGAGTTTCTTTTCATTTGGATATCCAAGCCCGGTGGACCCAAGGAGCTCGTAGCGGATCCAAGAAGCTTATAAAGGAAAGAAGACAAAGAAGTGAAGATGAAGAAAATGAAGATAAGAAGAAAAGTATATCCCATTTTGAAATCACTTGCGTCAGTCTTAGGATTAGAATCCGGGTTTATTGTCAGTGGTACCCGTCCACTTTACTTTTTCAGCAGACTCTGAGTTGTAAATAAACTGGACATTATATTTTTGGATAATTTAATTTGAGTGTTTACATTGTTTGTGCAGTATCTTTTTTTAGGACTCTTGCATGCCGTGTTTTGTTTTAGCCTGGATACGCATCGGAGTGTTTTTTTGGTAAGGACCACGATAAACTTTTTCTACTTGAAATTTAAAATAAAATTTTTTAGGCTCGCATAGAAACTCTAACGAATCTAAGAAGTAAGCTCGGACCGCCGAGAGTCAGCATAAGCATATTATTACTTTCTCTTCCTTGTTTGGCACCTCCCCGCCTGTGGGTTTTGACAGACCACCTGACCTATTATGGTGCAGTTTTGTCAAGGGGATGTTGTGCAATCTCTAGGGAAAAATCTATTTTCTAAGCCTGATTTTAAAACTGCTTCATAAATCATTTTATGCATTTGAGTCAATTAGCATGCATTGCATTAGATACAAATTAAAAGAGTTTAAAATTTTAATTGCATTATGCTCTCAGGCATCATTTATCCTACATAAGTAAAGGGGCCTATTAGGTTTTGTCTTAGATGTCGGCCCCGATTCCTCAAAACTTAAATAACGTCCCTACCCATCTTTCATAAGAGACTGGACACATGGATTTGAAGCGCCTAGGTGGTTAGCTGGCTCCCTAATTCAGGCCAGGGAAAGTCCAGATTTGCATTGCATTAGCTAGGTTCGGGTCACTACTTTGTAGTACCCAAATTAGATTTAGGTTCTGAGGCAGATTTGTGAATCTTAAGTCCTCACCCTTCGGGAATAAAATCCCAAATTTCTAATAAAATGTCAATTCAAACCTAAAAATTTCTCTCTTAAAATGTAAAGCCCAACATAGGGTAGATTGAGGTTGCCTCTGAGCTTCTCAGAATCCTGCATCTCATACTTTTCTTCCTTTGGCTCGTTAATAACTGTTCAATGTTGAGTTTTCTCCTTGAAAATCCCTACTTCTTTCCTTGTCTTCTACTTTGTAATCAGAGGGTACGAAATCACTACTTTAATCGAGAGTTTTCTTAGGAGTACCGCTCCTAGGATGTAATTAACTATAGGGGCTTGCCCTATAGAGATTTGAGAACCCCAGATTAAAATAAACTTGTTTTATTTTTTTTATAAAACAAGGGAAAAATCTTTGGGAACGCAGACATATTTTAAAACCTCATTTCTAACTTTAAATATATTTATAGAATATTATTATTATCTTTCCACGTAATATAATATTCTATTTATTATATTCAATTTTAGAAATGATGACTTTTATAAAACCCATTCTTTCTTTTGGGTGTTTTTGAAGAATGTTATGTTCGTCTTTTTAGAAGATACAATATTCTCCTTATTACACCTAAATAAAGGGATGGATGAACTTTTCAAAACTATATTTCTAAACACATTCTACAGAATTTCATGTTCATCTCTCGAGATTATATGTTATTCGTAGAATTGTGTTTGACTATAAAAATATTATTTTCTAAAACCCTGTTTTGATATTGAATCCATTATAGAATATTGTATCAGTCTCCCGAGACTGTATTTTATTCTGGATGCAGTATTCGATTACAAAACAGGAGAAATCAAAATCTGCGTGGTGACATAAATTTTCCCACCAGAATACTTCTGAAAAATCTCGCACTACTGGGATATCAGAAAGAGAACACACATATATACTCCTATCCCAAACTGATGCTAGAAATACCATACAACCCTTCTTCCATAATTTATTTACTTCCAATGTAGAAATCAAACAGGATAAAACACATCTAACTCCTTGGAATATATAACTTTCACTACCCATAAATAATGTAACTCGCTTCTTTGAACAATCAATCTGAGCCCCATACTGACTCAGCCAATTCATACCCAAAATAATATCATATGAGGAAATGGGTAGTAAAATTAAATTGGATTTCCACTTCTTATCAGAAATCTCAATATCACAGAAATAGAATCTCCTGGCTATCATACTATCTCCAGCCGGTAAAATAATAGAAAGAGAAACAGGCAGTGCAATGGAAGCCAAGTGTAGTGAATCGAAGAAACACTCAGAAATAAAGGAATGACTAGCTCCAGAATCAAATAAAATATGACATGGATGCTCAGAAATATAAACCGTACCTGTCACAATGTCTGGAGCATCTCGGGCTTCTTGCTGAGTCAAACTGTTACACGCGGCTGAACTGGAGCTGGAGCTGTAGAACTACTAAGCTCTCTCTGACTACCGCCAGATGGCCTCTTTGCCACTAAACCCGAGCCACCAGCTCTACCATCAGTTCCCTCCAAAAAAGTACGCAGAGGAACCACCCTCGGTCTCCCTGCTGGTCTAACAAAGCTCTCCGATCTGGATTCAGAACGTCGGTCAAATCCTGTTTGTGGACACTCTGCTACCCGATGTCCTGTTTGACCGCATGTAAAACACTGTCCAGTCATCCTGTAGCACTAACCAGAATGATGTCGACCACAACTCTGACACATAGGTGCCCCACTAACAGAACCCGAACTGGCTGCGTTGCCACTACCAGAGACTGCTGCAGATACCGACTGTCCACCTCTCCTAGAATCCCCAGGTATAAATGTGCTCTTCTTCCCCGAAAAGCCACTACCAGAAGTCTCACCACTGAACCTCTTCCTACTAGCAGTCCATCACTGTTGAGTAGCCATAAGGTCATTCTCTATCAAACGAGCTCTCTCCATAAGCTCAGAGAAATTAGAAATGTGAAATGGCACAAGAGGCTACCCTCCTCTCAGAAACCTGTAGCACTTCTCTGCAGGAGTGCTAACCAACTGTGGAGCATATCTAGCCAAAGCAGTGAACTCTGCCTCATATTGCATAACTGTCCTGCTCCCTTGAACCAGCCTCAAAAAGGTCTCCTGCATGTACTATCGTGCAGAAGGTGGTACAAACCAGGCTCTAAACACATCAGAGAACTCCTCCCAGGTAATCAGAGAGTTCAATCTCTGTTGAAATTTCTCCTCTTGCTGGCCCATCCACCAGCGCTCTGCCTCACCATCTAATAGAAAAACTGCTAATGGTACCTTCCTCTCAGGAGGACACTGCATACTGTCAAATGTCTTTTAAAGCCTCCTCAACCAGTCCTCCGCCTCTCTGGGCTCAACCATACCCTCAAATCTCAGAGGCTTCAATCTCAGAAACATCTGTAGATGTCTGTCTACCTCTTCAGATTTAGCAACAGGAACTCTGCTCTGTGCCTCACCCATCATCTGGGCTATCAAAGTAGCAAACTGTGAAACTGTATCTGAACCAACGGTTGGAGCAGAACTATATACAGGAGCTGCTTGACTAGTACTCTGTCCATCGGTCATATCTGGGTCTGGTGGATCCATAATAACATGGAATATGCAACTGAACACATATTCACATAAAACAAAAATAATGAACACTCAGACAGACTTAAAACTACCCCACTAAACTTACAAATCAATTCCTATAGCTCTGTTTTACGATCCAATTTCAAAACTATTGCTTTGATACCAGAAAAGCTTGTCACAACCCAACCTGACCAGGATAGGTCCTATCGTGTTGAGCTGTAACAGGCAAACCCCAAGATCTAGTTTTAAAATTATTTCAAATTTTCTTCCAATATTCATTAAAATAAAGCCATGACTATATAAAAACCAAAAGTACAAAATACCTATGACCTTAAGTCTGATCCTGAACTGCTAGTCCACACCTCTTTCCCTTTCCCAGATCCTGAAAACCAGAAGTAAAATCACAGTGAGCTACAACAGCTCAGCAAGCCACACAAACCAATCTAAATTTTTAAATATTCTTTTAAAAAATATTTTACTGAATATTTAAAAGTAGTTAATTGCAGTTTATAAATAAATCACTGAACTGAAAATCACAAGATTGGAAAATGTCATAAATGCATATCGATAACAGTACATAACAAATGAATAAACTGAAATTCATATCAAAGAGTAGTTCGGATCACATTTTCCTGACCCAGATAGAATCTCAAAAGATTCTGGCCCCTCATGACTCCCCTTTTTATTTGTGCTTATAGCACCAGAGCTTATCAGATATCTCTGTCTCAGACAAAATCTCAAAAGATTATGGCCCCTTATAACTCCCAACAATTCCCTGACACTAATAGAATCTCAAAGGATTCTGGCCCCTTATAGCTCCCAGCAAATATCATTTACTCACATATGCACATATATAATCACATTATAACAATTAAAGAGTAATTGAGCTTGTATCAAAATTTCACAGTATTGTATAACGGTAGACAACAGAAAATCTAACTAGGCAAAAATGCACATTTTCAGAAAATTACCAAATTACTAGAGATTGTGTAAAACGATGTTTTAAGAC
Source organism: Dendrobium chrysotoxum (assembly GCA_019925795.1). NCBI lineage: Eukaryota > Viridiplantae > Streptophyta > Magnoliopsida > Asparagales > Orchidaceae > Dendrobium > Dendrobium chrysotoxum. Next base: position 69,335,936 of record CM034314.1, read on the forward strand.
TTTTATTGTACTACAATACTATTTTTCAACATCCTGATAATTTTTTATTCACTAAAAATCCCGCAAATTTTAAAACCCATGGTGAAAAATTTCCAGAAAATATTCAAAATGTGCATAATCGTAATCTCTACAACATACAAAAAAGTTAGGCGGTAAAAGTTTTACCGGTGCAAAATTATCCCCATTTTTTGCTAACGGATACAAATTTTTAATCGAAATATTTGCTAAAACTTACACAGCTTTGAAAATTGAGATCGGCATTATGTGCCTTACCTCGAGACGAACAACTTTCCCAACTGCGTCGACGGACGAAAATGGCCCGAAGTCACCCAAAAATCGGATTTCACTTTCTCTCACCTCTCTTTCTCCTCTCTTATTTCCTAATTCGATTTTTGTTTAGGGAAAATCGAAAATAAGCAAAGTCTTATTATAATATCAATTAGTGGATTATGATATTTTATTAAAAGATTAATTATTATAATTATTTAATATTAAAATATTACTTTAATTCAATTCTTTTATATCTTTAAATTCAAAAATCCAAAAATTATAAAAACATATACATAAATTAGCTAATCATATTTAAAACACTCTGGTGAAATCGGTTTGCTAAACGGACACCTGACGGTCCCCAAAACTCCACTTGTACCAACAGGTATCAATTTCTTAAGAAATTTCGACAGTGCCCAAAAATTATGAAAAATTTAGGAAAGCTAAAACATGACATTATAAATATTTTGGCGAAGACGGTTGGTGATTTGGACTTCTCTAGGTCAACCAAAAAAAATCTTGAAACTTTAAAGGGTTTCACAGTAGGGATGTCAATAATATGATTGGTAGTGGATGAGATTACTTTCAAGTTCCTTCTGAAGGTTTGTCAGGAGATATTTTAGTGATTTGGAATAATAGCATTGCTTCTTTCAGTGTGTTAGAATCTACTCCTCAGTTTGTTATTGGCGATTTGGATGTTCTTAACAGTGCTGTGGCAATAAGGATGTTTATAGAAGAAGGAGTCTGTTGGAGAAACTGGAAGCTCATTCTGGAATCGATTTTCCTTTGGTGGTGGGTGGTGATTTCAACTGCTTACTCACTAAGGAGGACAAGAGGGATGGGAGAAGATTCACATTTTCTCAAGTTCCTAAAGAAGTGAATGCCTTCTTGGCTATCAATGACGTCCATGAGGTTGGTTGTGTTGGGCCAAAGTTTACATGGTGTAATAATAAATCTGGTGCTGATCGGAGTTGGACAGGTCTTTTGTGAATTCGGCGGCCATAAGCTTGTCTCATCATATGGTGGTTAGGCACCTACCAAGATTGGCATCGGACCACTGCCCTATCATGTTAAATATGTTGGAAGTTAGTTCTTTGGGCAAAAAGATCCATTAAGTTTGAAGATGTCTGGGCCTTCTTCCCGGCCTCTAATGCAGTGGTAAAGAACTCTTGGAGAAGGAAAGCTTGTGGTAGCTCATCTCAAATCCTTAACTATAAATTAAATAGAGCTTTGAAGGCCTTGTTTTACTAGAGTAGAGCTAAATTTCAAAACTTAATTCAGTAGAAGGAGGTACTAAAAAGGGATATCTTGGAGCTTCAAATTATAGAAGCTGATAATGGGCCTCTTTCGGTTGATGAGATGTGGTCCCTAAAGGTGAAGGTAAATGAGCTGAACTCTACTCTAGCTCGCCTTAGCACTTGGTGGAGGCAATGTGCGAAGGTTAAGTGGATGGTTGAGGGCGACTGTAACTCCAGATTTTTTTAGTCTTTTGCTAGTGCAAGGAGGAACTCTAACTTTATTTTCAGTATTAAAGGTGTAGATGGGTGTATGGTGGAGGATCAACACAGGATAGAGGGGGTTCTGCTTCAGTTCTTCAGGAACAAATGGTGCGAGAGAAGCTGTGTTTTGGACGGCTGGCCTGACTCGTGGAGGTGTCTGGATGCTGATGACATTGCTTTGTTGAATAAAGATTTCTCTTTACAGGAAATGGAGGTCATGATCAAGCAGGCCGGGGGTTTCATTGCTCCTGGTAAGGATGGTATTACATATTCCTTCATCAAAAGCTATTGGTCCATTATCAAGGAAGACTTCTGGAAGGCGTTATATCAGTTCTTTACCATGGCTGGAATGTGTGATGAATGGAAACAGACGCAAATAGTATTAATTCCTAAGGTGACTAATCCTTTGTCTCCTACTAACTATAGGCCCATTAGCTTGTGTAACACTATTTATAAAGTTGCAGCCAAGGTTTTGTTAAATAGATTGACTTGTATTATTCCTAAACTGATCTCTAAGGAGCAGGCAGCGTTCTTGAAAGGGAGATTGCTATCTGATCATGTCCTTAGCTCAAGAGGTATTTCATAAGTTCAGGTATTCTAAATCTTCAAATGGTTTAGTCTCTTTCAAAATTGACATGGAACAGGCTTATGATTCCATGATATGGCCGACTCTATGCAAAGCTTTAGATTATTTTGGTTTCCCATCTATGTTTTCTAAGCTTATTATGGAATGTGTTCAAAATCCTTCCTTCTCCTTATCAATTAATGATAATCCTTCTAATTGGATTTATGCTAAAAGTGGTTTCTGACAGGGGTGTCCTTTGTCGCCTTATTTATTCATTCTTTGTTCTTAGCTCCTATCTAACACTTTTTTGAGGAATCAGTCTGTTGGTATTCAGGTTAGTCCGAATGGACGACGGATCTCGCATTTGCTTTATGCAGATGATGTTATTTTCTTTTTTAAAGCCAAGTTTGAGAATGTGAAAGAGATCAAATGTATTCTGAAGGAGTTTTGTGGTTGGATTGGTCAGAAGGTAAATGACATCAAATCTGGGATCTTCTTTGGCAGGTCAGTTAGAAGAAGAAGGAAAGCTATAGCTAACATTATGGGCTTCAAAACAGTCAAGGAGTTCAACTACCTAGGGGTTAAAGTTGCATTGAGAAGGCTTGCAAAATCTGATTTCCAGTTCATCATTGATAAAGTTTTAAGGAAGCTGAACATTTAGGGTGGCAAATTCATCTCTTTGGCTGGCAGGATCTCCCTTGTGAAGACGATTTTGCTCTCTTATCCGACTTTCCATTCCACTCTTTCTCTGATTCCTAAGGGAGTATTAGATGAGATTGATAAGTTGTGTAGAGGCTTCATCTGGAATAAGATGAATGGAGGGTTTGGCCTTCATTATGTTTGCTAGAATATAATGTGCAGACCTTGGAAAATGGAGGCCGCGGTTTGCACTCCTGTTCTAGTAGAGTTGGTCCTTTAAGGGCTAAGCTAGCTTGGAAGTATGTTCAAAATGAAGATTCCTTGCTGCACAAAGTCCTTTATCCAAAATATGGCTCTCTTTGGGATTATGATGCTAGGAAAAAAACCTATTTCTGCGGCTTGGAGATTAATTTCTGATGTGGGGAAGTATCTTACACCTATTGTGAGATGGTGCATTGTAAATGGAGTATCAATTGATGTTCAAAAGGATATCTGGATCATGGACAAAAGCATTAACAGATGGCCAACATTTGTGGTGCCTCAAGAGTGCAGTGGATTAACGGTGAACATGCTTGTTTCCGAGGGAAGGTGGAATATTTCTGAATTACAGAAGTATTTTGGAGATGATCTAGTGAGCTTGATTAGTAAATTTTAGATTTATCCTAACTTACATGAAGACCATCAGGAATTGATTCATAAGCATTCTGAGAAGTCCATATCTGCATTGGCAGCTACTGCAGTGGAGGAAGATAATTCTAAGCTCAAAATCTAGGATTGGTTAAAGAGGGCAAAGCTTAATTCTTGGGTGGAAAACTTATGGTGGAGAATATTTAATCATGTTATTCCAACCTTCCAATTCCTATCATATAGAAGATTGCAAGTGATAGACCGGTGTCCCAGAGGATGTAATGAAGTGTACGACATAGATCATGTGGTGAGCAAATGTAAGAAGCTGAAGGAGGTGTTTTATCAATTGAATAAGTGGGGCTTTGGAGTTCCTGCTTTTAAATCTTTTGAAGATAGTAGTAAGTGGCTGGCTTTACAAAGCTCTTCATTGGTGAAATTGTATTGCAATGCGGTATATTTTACATGGAAGGTGAGGAACGAACTTGTCCATGGGAGATGTGAGGGGAGTTAAGTGTTCATCGCTACGGAATCTATCTGTTATGTAGTAGTTTCTGCTGACTTTAATTGTTTTAGCTCGGGCCGGTTGGATGCTAATCAGCATTTGCTGTTGGAAAATATTTGGCACCCTCCTCCTCCCGATTGGATCAAGGTGAATGTGGATGCAGCTTTATTAACGTCTTATATAGCAGGGATAGGAGCTATTTTCCGTGATCATAAAGGCAGGTTTGTTTTGGCTTTTGGCCATTCTTGTGTTCATTGGGATATCTCACAATTGGAGCTGCTTGCTATTTAATCAATCAGTTATGTTATTAAAGATTGGATGTTTGACTATCAGGGCCTCATAATCGAAAGTGATAATGTCAACATCATTAAGCTTTTGAAGGAGTCATTACGAAGAGATGGACACGGGCTGGAGGAACTTTCTTTTATCAAATAATTCAATTATGTGATTTTCAATTGTATAGGCAGGAATTGTAATAAGTTAGCGAAGTTATGTGCTAACTTTGCTATCTTTAGTTCTTTTTATTGGGAAGACATTACTATGAATAAGGTTCCTCTTTCTTTTGTTGAAATGTTAAAGGAGGAATTTGTTGGTACTAGCTTGTAGTTCGCTTGTTATTTCTTCAGATTATAATGCATTCTATGCTTCTTGAAAAAAAAAAAGAATCTACTGACTTAAGTCATTGGTCGACTTCACTTAGGTTGGTCGAGTTTTGATGGCTAAGATCATGGATGATCATACCAACAATTCCTCTATAACTAAATAGGTGAGTTGTTTAGCTAAGATTGCATTTTATTCGCATTGGGTGACCTAGTCTCTTCACTGAATTAATGACGGTGGTTGGGACATCATCTGGTTGACCTAGAAGCTAAAGGAGCATTGCTTCTTAATAAATTTAGTCACATGGTTTCATTGTGTTAACTCTTATTGAATGAATTCTCTTGAACTGGATCATATCAATTTTATTTATATAAAAATTAATATTAATTTATTTTTTGTTTAATGTTTATATCAAAACCAAAAAATGATAGGCATAATATATATATATATATATATATATATATATGTGTGTGTGTTAATTTTAAAAAGATCTTCATGAAAAATATTTAAGGACATGTGGAAAAAAACCACCCATTGATTTGGGTGCTCTTTTTTTTATAACCAAATATTGTTTTGAGAATAACATACATAGGATCTCAAAAGACTGATATACTATTCTATATTAGATTTAAAAATAAAAATAGGACTTTGAAAATATTTATTTTTAAAATAAAATATAATAAAGATAATAACATAATGTCTTGAAAGATAATAATGATATTCTATACTAAATTTAAAAATAAAAATGAAGTTTTGACAAAATGTCTGTGTTCCCAAAGATTTTTTCCTATATTATGGGAATAAGATAGGGTTTATTTTATTCTAGGGTATAGGCTCCTTATAAAGACAAGCCCTTATGATTAATTATATCCCAAGAGAAGTAAATCCAATAAGAATACCCTCAATTAAAGTAGTGATAAATATTTTCTTTTATATTTTAAAGCTTGAAGACAAAGATATATGATTTTTGGAAATTTTAAGTGGTATATATTCAATTTTTAAAAGTTTTTTCTAAGGGCTAAAGGATGAGAGGTAGGGAAAACTAAGATTCTGATAAGATCAAAAGTACTTCAGTCTATCCTATGTTGGACTTTATAATTTTGAGATATTGGAACTATTATTTAAATTGTCATTTTATTTGAGAATTGAGATTTATATTCTTAACCACAAGATCAAACAAATGCTCGAAGGGTGATGATTTATGATGTTAAAATCAATCTTAGGTCCTCAATCTAAGATGAACCACTACAGTGTAGTGATTTGAATCTTCCAAAGAAATGCAGGAGTGAGGTGTGACTTACATCTTTTAGGAAAATTCAACTCTACTGAACTTATATCTCATTTGAAGTGAAATGAGAGTTAAACTCACCTAATCACTTTAAAACCATGCTATCTTTTTTTTTTTTTTGAAATGCAAGATAAGATAAGATTTTATTTAACTAGAAAATTGAGACCGACATTTATTGGTCCCAAACTTATGAGTGGTGTTATGCTTCAAAATCTAAAAATGAAATTTACATTTTATTTTTAATTGGTTATTAATACAATGCATACTAGTTAAATATAATATTAAAAATGATTATTAAAATTTTAAAGAGGCTTAAAAATAAAATTTTCCCTAAAAGAGTAGGTCTCCCCAAAGATATAATAAGCTTATTAATAGGTCAAGCGGTTTCTCTAAATTGGTAGACGAGGAGATGCCTAAACAAAGAGTAGAAGCAAAATGTTATGCGATTGTGTTGAATCCATTTATCTTATTTAAATGGTTATCTTTCAATGTCCTTTAAAGTCAATTTATTGGTTATCAGAAGAAAATTTTTATATCTTAAAATAGCCTAGCAAAAATTATCCAGGAAAATCACATACACAAAAAACCCTAAAAGTAGGCATTTCTAATGTGCAATCAAAGTAAACAAATCATTTGCCCAACCACCATAGCATATAAAAATAAAAGTAAATTTCAAATGTCCAAATATGGCAATTGCCACTTAATTACAACTCATTTATAAACATATGCAATATGGTAATGTCTTTAAATTACAACTTAGATTCTACTCATAAATTAACCCTAGTCATCTAAATAAGATTTTTTTCAAAAAACTCAATGATAATCATTCTCCAGAAGGTTTTCAAAAGAAATTCACCTTTAGAAGGTTCATTCTTTTGGTCCATTTTCCTTGAGATGAAAAATTTCACTTGACTTTCACATTTTTATGCATTTGAATTTACATTTGAAAATAAAAAGGACTATACATCTTGTAGGTTAGTAAACTAGTCCATCTTTCAAACATCCAATCATTCATTTTACAGTGCAAAAGCACTTGCTCAATAATCGAGCAACTTATTATTTTGTCCATGCTTTTGAATCTTTAGAGGGGGTTAAGTGGTTTTATTTATAAGAAATCGTAGAAATATTTTTAGCTTAATATTTGATGAGTATTAGCCTCCTCTTTTTATAGCCCTCTCTTTTTATAGCCCTCTATAAGTATGACCACTGACAAAAAAAAAAAAGAGAAAGATTATTAATAAACATTTAGAGTGCTTCTAATTACAGAGCACTTACATGTTCATCACAAATCACATCATAATTTAAAGAATAATCAATCATCATAGTATTTACACATATGACCAAATTAATTTAACCATTGAATTTAAAATAAACACAAACAACATTTAACTCATCCAAATCAGAATAATGCTCCTAGACTATGACTATAGTTGGTTGTTGTAACAAGCAAACTAAAGTATGTTTTTGGCTGTGTGGCTGGTCAATTCTATTAGAATTTAATGTTTTATTTTTTACATCTTAATTTATTTGAAGGTCCAAAAAAAATTTATTTGTATCTTAATTTGTTAAAAGCTTTCTTATTATATTTTAAAGGTTTGATATTTTAGTTATACATACATGATTATCAACAATATTCAAATGCTCTACTAGGGTTTCATCCTTTCTGCCTTCCTTGGTCATCGACATTTGTTTGAGAGGTTCTACTGCAGAATCACAGGAAGTTTTCTCTCCTTCTCCTTATCTTCGCCTTTTTTGGTTGGCCGTTTGGTTGACTGCATTCTTAGGTATTGTGATTCATTTTTTTTTTTGGTTTTTTTATTGATCCTAGGGGTTTGTCACCTTCTTATGGAGACCATTTTCCCTTAAGGACTAATCCAAATTTCTTAAATGAAAAATCCTAATCTAAATCTTTTAATGATGTCGTAGCTGGTTCTTCTTCTTCTTCTTCCTCTTTTCTAAATCTTAAAGCTTCTATGCATAGGGGCCTTCCTTCTCTCTAGATTTTTGAGGAGGAGATCCAAGCACTAATAGATCCTTTTGAGTTTTCTCTTATTGGTAGATTTACGATCAGTCGGCCCTCACTAGATGATATTTCAAAGTTTTTCTTTAATCTCAAACTTATTGGTGAATTCTCTGTAACTAGTTTGGATGCTAGGCATGTGCTTATTAAATTATCAAATAATTTGGACTACAATCATATTTTTACTCGACAATCTTACTATGTATTCAACTACTTAATAAAATTATTAAAATGGCTGCCTCTTTTTATTTTATAGGAGGAATCTCTGGTTCTTCCTATATGGATATCTTTTCCTACATTATGACCTCACCTCTTTTCACATGTAATTTTATTTGGGTTAGGGTCCTTATTCAGATGCCCTTTGCAAATCGATAATTCTACGGGCTTCTGGTTCTAGACCTTCAATTGCTTGAATATTAGTTGAGTTGGACATTACTAAGAAGTATCCAGATTCTGTTTTGCTTGGTCCTAAAAAAATATGGATATGTTCAAAAGTTGTGTTTAATGATTTTCCTTCCATTTGTGAGTATTGCAAATATATTGGGCATGTCAAATCTGAATGCTATCATTTAAATTCTCTTTTGAGGAAAGATTGTATGACCTATAAACCTAATTAAGTGGGACAATAATTTAAAGGGAAGGAGGAGGATACTAATCTAAATGCTAATCTAATTAATCCTCAATTGGATCTGATTATACCTTCTATGATTGATAACTCTATTTTGAATGAGGAGAGTCTGGAATTAATTGTAGATCTTCATCCTATTCCTAAGGATAACTTTGATGAACATTGTAGTAGAATTTATGATAATAATATAGAGGTTTCATCTACTTGTTTTGAAAATAAATCTCTTAATGTGAACATAACATCCTATATAGCTGCTATTAAACCATTTATACTAATGATAATATTATGGGTGACCTAAATAAGTTGTCTTGCTTAATAAGAATATCTTACTTGTTAATTCTGATGAGGACCATCATGGCGATAAGTCATAATCTAATTGGGAAGAGGGAGAAATCCAATCAGAGGATGATGTGAATTAGGAAGTTTTTTATTGTAACTTCAAATATATGGGAGTGCTTGATTCTGTGGAGGAATTAAATGTTGTTAAATATAAAATACAAGTAAAAAAAAAATTAAGAGAAGATATGCATAATTCTTGGGTTACTAGATCTAAAACTTCCTCTAAATCTATTTGTTAATGATAAGTTCTATTATTTAGAATGTGAGAGGTGCAGGGAATCTTAACACTCACTCTAAAATTCATAATATTTGCAAAGTTCATAATATTTATTTCATTATTATCTTAGAGTCGATGGTTGATGCTTCTAAGCTTGCCACTTATCGACGCCAAGTGGGGTTTGGTTTCTCCTTTTCTAACTATAATAATAAAATTTGGCTCTTTTTGAAGATTAATGCTAAGCATGCTATTATAGGGTATTTTGGCCTGGTTGTTCATTTCAATCTATCTATTCTTAATTTCAGTGTGATGGATTCTATTATTTATGCAAGATCTACCAGATTTGGAAGGTTACCTCTTTGGAACCATTTACATAATTTTTATGATGCCTACAAGGGTCCTTGGTTTGTTGGTGGGGACTTTATTATTATTTCTAATATTGATGAAAGGGTTGGTGGTTCCCTTCCTAATCTTATTGTGCTTGATGATTTTAATAATATGATTCTTGATTGTGGCCTCTATGACATTGGTTTCTTTGGCCCAAAATTTACTTGGTCCAACTATAAACTATGGGAGAGATTGGATGGAATTCTTTTTAATATTGATCAGTTATCTCTCTTTCTTAATACTCAGGTTTATCTTCTTAGTAGAACTTCTTTGGATCATGCTCCTCTTTTAATTACTATTAAGCCTATTAATATCTCTAGAGGTTTCCCTTTTAGATTTAAAAATATGTGGCTGTTTCAACCCAATTTCTATAATAGGGCAAAGAACAATTGGAAAGCTCTGATAGATTATTATAATTGTTCTAATGACATTATTATGTTTTCTCTTAAAATCAAGTGTTTAAAACAAATGTTTCATTGGTTGAAAAAAATAGCTTTGCTAATATTTTTGAGAATATCACTAAAGTTGAGCAAGAGGTGATTCATTTGGAGAACCTTTGATTGAAATTATAAGGAGCTTAATAAAACAAACCTCTTAAATGCTAAAAACTTTTCGATTGATCTTCGAATGAGAGAAGAGGAGTAATGGCATCATATTGTTAATTTGAAGAGCATTTTTTAAGGTGATAGAAATATCAAATACTTTCACAATTTAGTGAAAAAGAAAGCTCAATCTTATATCAAAAAAATCAAATTAGATTATGGTGAGTGGTAGGATGATCAATTTTCCATTTTCAACTTGTCTATCTCACGCTTTCAAACTCTTCTTGGGCCAACCAATAATGTGGAGGATATTTCTAATCCTCTAGTTATCCCTAACCTTATTTCTACTGAGAATAATTATCTCTTCTCTAACATTCCTAATCACAATGAGATTTTAAACACTATTATGTGTTTAAATAAGGACTCTGATGCGGGTTTTGATGGTTTTACCTCTAAATTTTAACAAACTTATTGGAATATTATTAAGGGGGACCTACATAAGGCTATTAGATCCTTTTTCAATGGTTACTCGATTCCAAAAATTTTTATTAACACTTCTATTGTTCTTATTCATAAATGCATAAATCTTGAAACTCAGAATGATTTTAAGCCTATTAGCTTATGCAACACATTTCACAAAATTATTTCTAAAATTCTTGCCTCTAGATTGACTTTAATCCTCCCTAAAATTAATTTCAAAAATCAAACTAGATTTGTTAATGGCAAATGCATTACTGATAACATAACATAAATCTTAAAGTTTCTGGGAATAATATTATCATGAAGCTAGATATATCTAAAGCTTATGCCAATATTAATTGGTCTTTTTTTTTGGATTATTTTAAAGCTTTTTGGTTTTAATGATCAGTGCATTTCTTTATTTAGGAATATCAATGAAAATGTGTTTCTCTATCATAATGAATGAAAAATCTCATGGCTTTTTTAAAGCTCAAAAGGGTGTTAGATAGGGAGACCCTTTATCTCATGCCCTTTTGCCACCGAATATCTTTCCAGAGGTTTAAAGCAATTTATTTCTATATATACTAGTCTTTCCTTCATTAACTTAGATGGTTTAAATGTTTCTCACCTATGTTTTATCAATGACTTCATTATCTTTTGCAATAGTGATATGAGAAATGTAAAAATAATTAATTGCGTTTTGGTGTTATTTATTTCTGAAAGTGGATTGCATTTTAATTAGGAAAAAAAGCTCCTTTACTATTGGTAAAGGTATGACTAGGGCTAAAATTCATAGGATTAGAGATATTAGTGGTTTTAATATTCAATCTCTTCCTCGTCAATATTTGAGTATCCCTCTTCATAAGGGTCATAAAAAAACTTTTTTATTTGATAAAATATTTTCTAACATTCTCAAAAAATTTGCTACTTGGGAGTCTAATTTACTTTCTATGGGGTCTAGACTGGTGTTAATGAAAAGTTTCTTATGTTCTCTTCCTACTTATTTACTGTAAGTTATTAATCCTTATTTAGAGGTTTGTGTTAGGTTTGATAAGCTTATTAACAATTTTTTTTGGAGTTCATCCCATAATAATAAGAAGATCTATTAGGATTCTTGGAATTCCTATTATGGCCTTTTCAGTGAGAATGGTTTGGGTTGTAAATCTATATCTGATATGGTGAAATGTTTTTCTTGTAAATTATGGCAAAAGTTAAGATGTAATACCTATTTTTGAGCCAAGTATATGAATCATAAATACTATAAGGATATTCATCCCACTCAGTGCTACTTGAAGAATGGTTAGTCTCCTACTTGGGCTAGAATGTGTAAGATCAAATAGATTGGGGAGTATCATCTCCTGTAGGGTATTGGCAATGAATCTTCTTACTTCTGACAAGATGATTGGATGGGATTTGGTTCCTTAGATTCGTTTTTCAATACTCATTCTATTTCTAATCTGAAGATTTCTCATTTTTTCTTAAATTGTAGGTGGAATGTAAACCATCTTATGGAGCATATCCATAATTTAATTGTTGATATTATTTGTGAGATACCTATTAATTTACTATCTCATGACCATCTCATCTTTAAGTACTTTCCTCATAGGGATTTTAATTATAAAGATGCGTGGAATGGCTTTAGAGAGAAAAAAAGACTTCAAAATTACTTTTGATAAAATTTGGAACTCAATGACTCCTAATAATAATTCTTTATTTAATTGGAGGCTTTTCAAAGGTTTCATTCCTATCGATGAGAGACTTAAAAGGAAAGGGTTTGTCATTCCCTCTGAATTTTAATGTTGTGCAAATGTCGAATCCTTAAATTATGTTTTTCTTAATGACCCTATTGCTTCTAAGGTTTGGGCTTTATTAGGTTATGAATTAGATATTAATTACAGGCTTGATATTTCCAATTGTTTGGATATACTTCATATATAGTATTTTAATCTTCCTAAGGGCCATATCCTTATCGTTGTTCCTTTGATAGTTTGGCTTTTATGGAATGAGAGGAACAATGGCAAGCACCAAGGTATTATTATAAACACTGATATAATCATTATTGTTCTCAAAAACAAAACTGACCAACTTCTTAATGCGAATATCTTGAAGCCTAAGCATATGAGGGGCAAAGATTCTTGGTCTACTTTCTTTAACATTCATGAGGGTGGCAATAATGATATTATTCATCCCTTTTATCTTTCATTGGAGAAAGCCTGATTTAAATCAATTTAAGGTTAATATTGATGGCTTGGTGAATAAGTTGGCTGCTAGGTGTAGTGGTGTTATTCGGGATAAAAATGGTGCTTTTATTCTTTCTTTTGCTTCTCAGATTCCCATGTACAATGCTATTATGGTTGAAATGCAAGCATTATACCAAACTATTCGATTTTGTGTTGCTAACCAGTGGAGAAATATTTGGATCAAATAGGATTCTAAAATGCTAGTTTCCCTCATATTGAATAATTCTTGTAATAATGTTAGTATATACTATTTGGTCTAAAAAATTATACATTTACTAGCATTGTTTCAATATAAGATTTCTCATATTTGAAGGGAAGACAACTTGATTGTTGATTGTCTTACAAAAAAAGAAACTTCCATTCCTAGCAATGTGCATTATTATAACATGAATAATCTCTATGATATTATGGGTATGGTGAGGATGGATAACATTGGTTTCCCCTACATCAAGAAAAGATGATTTTGTTTTGGGTTTTCTCTTTAGCTATTTTCCCTATTCTGTATCGGTCGTTCTTCTCTATGTCCCATCTGGTTTACCTTAGAGTTTGTTTATTGGTGTGTTATGGGTTTTCTTTTTAGCCATTTTGTGTCGTGTTGGTTTACTGGTGGGGTGTTTTTATATTCTGTTGGTTGGACTTTTTTGGTGTTTTGGGGTTTTCTTTTTCTAACATGGCTTATTGTTATTGTGGAGTCTGTGGCTGTGAGGATTTGCTTGTGGTTTTTAGTTTCTATGGGGTGGATTCTCTATTTTGGCCTCTCTTCCATAGGTACTTTGGTTCATCTTTGGGTTTCCTTCTATCCTAGTGGGTTCAGTGGTTGCCTTTCTTGTTAGAGTTTGGTGGGTTGTTTCCTTTTTTGCTTGGTAGTTTCTTTGCTGGTGATCAGGTTTTTTTTTTGGCAGACCATTATGCTGATGGCTTGGCATTTCTATTTGGTTGTTGCTCCATATGGAATTATTGATTATGGATTTCTTGATTTCCAGGTATGGTTTTCTTGGTATTTTAATTATTTTTGCAATTTTGATTACATCCTTTGTTCCAGACTTGATATATTCTCAAATGTTGATCATTTTGGCTGTTTTGGGTTTGGCTTCTTGCCAACCTTTCTTTTGTTTCTATGTAACTAAAAAGGAATGTTATAAACTTTAGGTTTTATTTTATGTTTTGTTGTAGCTCATTGAGCATTTACTGAGTTTTTGATCCCTTTTAAAGACCTTTTAACTCCTTTTATTGTTAACAGGTAAGCCCATTGTAGGTTTTATCCCAAAAAAGTTCTATATTTTAGTTTAGATTTTTGACTTTTCAAAGTGCAACACTTTTCAATAAATCTTAATTACACACAAAATACAATCATCCCATCCAAGAGGGTGCAATAAAAGCATTAGTCTCTTTTATGGCTTTTATGAATTAAACTTTTATTTCAGGTATGTTAAATGTCGTTTAAGAAAGATGTTTTAAACTTATTTGGATCCTAAAAATTTATGTGGCCACATACTAAAGTTGAAAATAACCTCAAGCTGATTGTATAAGTTTTAATATTTTATGATTAATAATTATTTTAATTATTTACTATTTAAACCTTATATTGTTTAAGGAGGTTATTCGTAACCAATTAGGACTTCAACTAATGAATTAATTTTAAATCTTTAAGGATCCTTCCTTAAGGTAAAAAATGACTTAAAGAAAGCTCATTGAAGATTATTTTATTCAATTTATTTAGTTTAAATTTCACTTAGTGGTCTCTTAGGCTTGTTTTGAGTTAACTTGGATTTGACTTATATATTTTGGTTCCATTTCATATCATTTTATTCTTCAATTCTATGTTATATTATGAATCCTATAATTTATCTTTTACTTTTATTTTTATTTATTTTTTTCCAAGTTAAAGGGTTCATAAGCACCAACTGAGTTAATGTTTGACATTTAAACCAGAAAATAATAAGATTTAAAACATGAGCCATTGTTGACACAAAGACACATTTTTAAAAATTTTTACTCATTTTGGAGTTAATATGAATTTTAAGTGATTTATTGAAATAGGTTCAACTTGGGTTTAACTTTTGTTCAAGTTAGGGTTTTTGAAGGCTCATCAAATTTATTTTTCCTTTTTTTAAATTAAAAATATAATGCCTTTTATGTTGTATTTTTTTAAAAGTTTTCTATAATTAATTATGAATTTTTAAAGTTTCGGGCGAGATTAGGATTTTCTTAAATAAGGTAAAGTAGGGTTTAGTGTTTGAAACATCAAATTAACTCTAAATGACATAAAATTTAAACCTTAAGTCTTTACTGACTTGAAGATTAACTGATGAAATTTTGAACATATTTGGAAAGGTTTTGGATTTTTAGTGATTTTCTAATCCTAAGGTTTGATTTAGGTTTGACTTATATTTAAGTTAAATTTCTAATTACTATTTCTATGTTTTTAATTTTTTTCTTAATTATTTAATTTTATTTGAGATTATTTCAAGTGATTTTACATTTTTAAAATTTTTTTTGAATTATTAATCAATTTTCTAAATTGGCATATACAATTTGGATTTCCTTAAAGGCTGAATTGGGATTTATGATTTGATCTACCAAATGAATTCCAAACTTCAAGAAATTTGGACCTAAAATCATCACTAACCTAAAGTATAATCTCTAAAATGTTTAAATCATTTTAAATTTAATTTATTTTTAATGATTTATTCATTTTGTTGTATACTTTTAGCTCATAAAATTATAAAAGGCCTTTTGATCATTAGTAGAGGTTTCAAATAATTTTCCACAGCTCTGTGATCCATTTAATTTCACTAAATTTTATTTTTCAATTTTATTAATGAATTTTTCAGCTTCCAATGTAAACGATTTATTATTATTATTTTTTAAAATAATTCATTAAGCTTCAGTCGAGCAATTGAACTATTACAGATGACAATTTCAATATAACAAATGAACAAAAATCAAAATATCCTCAAAAACCACAACAAGACAACAGATGTAAACGAGTTAACCTATGTGGCTTGAAATTAGGGTTTGTTCATTTTATGCCCAAATAAATTCAAACCATTACGAAAATAAATCTAGAGGTCAATGATGACCTACACATCATCTCATAAAAATTTCAAAGCATTTGGAAGGAAGATGAAATTTCTAAAGTTATTTTAAGCCCACTACATCTAGGTATAAACTAGTTTTATTAACATGGTTCCTAGGGAAAACGGTCCTTCCATCATCACATACATTCCAAAAAAATTCAAATTAAAATATCCTATGGATTGAGAGATATAAATTTTCAAAGTTATAGGCTACTTAATGACCTATAACTTTGAAAACTCAATGGAGAGCAGAGGAGTCTTCAAACCCTCTTAGGAAAAATTAGGGATGTCTACAATAATGCAAATGTCTCCCAAGATCAATTTGAAGGCCATTTAGAGATGATTACACAAGCTAATTCTCCAAACAACACTATATAAATTTTATTTAATTTATTATATATGCTTAATTAAATTGCCCTAAAATTCTTTTTATTAAATTTTACATTAAATTTTGAATCAATAGAGGTATTGCATACATTATTTGGTGAAGAAATAAATTAATATAGCAAAAATGCTCATAATAATGAATATAATGACATATTAAAAACTACATGGCAAAAACTTTTTAAAACTAGAGAAAAACACATTTTTATTCATAACTTTTTTATAAACTTACTAGAATTAAAATTGGAGAAAGGGGTTCATAAGTCTATCTCATATTTTACAATATCCTGAGCAAGCTTAATGGATAATTTTAGCTTCTTGGCCTATCAACCTTCTTTCTCTCTATCTCTCTCCTCTCTTCCCATCCACTTCTATCCCTTTATTCTCCTATAAGACTGGGGAAAAATAGGTTTGCCAAATGGTCTTAGATATTTTAATTTTATTAAAACCACTAACTTGCCTTAATGCCACACCCAATGCTAATGAGCTCCCAAAGAATCTTCTAGATTCTTCTATAATCTCACTAGTGAAGACTCGATGCTGCAGTGGTGTTACCTAGTGCCACAGTGCACATTATATTTTCCCATTTAACCAAGAACTAAATGCTTTAGCGCTACCATTCTCGGGGCCACAATCCCCATAAAGCAATCTTGCTAACTTAGAATTTCCCTTCTCCACTCCACTTCTTTACTTATTCACGGCTTATAATTGAAAATCAAATTAATGTTAATCATTATTAATGGAAATTACCTAAATTTCTAACAACTGATATTATACTTCGGGCGCTGTCCCCATAAGATATTTATTTTCTCTCTCAACATGAGGAGACTAGTCACCCCACTTATCCTGCCACATTGTTTTCCTCCATTCAGGGAGCAAGCATCATGAGGATTGTATAATGAATAAATCAGGCTTTGATTAGATGATAGAGCATTGGACTACATATAAGAGTTTGAGGCCAAAAGATGTTCAACATTCAAAAGAAGAAGGATATGGCAATAAGAATAATTAGTCCATGCATATTTGATAATAATTTTGTTATTGTATCCCTTTGTTTTTGATTATAGTGATAAGTGCTTTTTTTTGGTTTATAATGTTTGTTGTCTTTGTGTGCTTGTTATATATACATACATACATATATACACACACATGCGCACGCGTGCGCGTGCGCGTGCGCACACACACACACACATTCATTTTCTTTATTAATTGTAACACTCTCTCTCCTGCCAAAATAAAAATGTTTTGACAAAGAGGAGAAGGAAGTCCTATGTTAAAAATAAGTGTGCATTAGGGTAGTCACATAGTAAGGAGGAATAGAAAACAAAAAGATTAGAAAATAATGTGCTTTGTACTATCACTTTTATATATTAATAAAGTAGTGATCTTTTCTCTTATATTATGATTTCATCTCTTGCACCTTGTTAAATTACATATTTTCTTGTGATACCATGCTTATCATTTGCTTAAAATTTATTCCTGGTTATTTTATTTATTTATTTTGATAAAAACCCACTTAAGGGGCCTACGTGTTTATTTCCAAAAAATATTACAAGTCCTTAAGGGATCCAAAGCCACTAATGCTCTGATAGATACAAATAAAAGGAAAATAAACCTAAGAGGCCTTATATCCCATCTAGATTACAAAATATAAGAAAGAAAATAAGCAAAGGGGAAGCAAGATTGCACCACCAAAAAATCAAAGCCCTAGCTTGAATCTTTAATGATGCCCAATAGGTTTTACCACACATATCTGCAAAAAAGGAACAACCCCCAAACAAAGAAGCAAAAACATAAAATGCTAAATGAAAAGATAGGGAAAAATAAACAAAAGGACACAATTGTCATCTCCACCCAAGATAACACAACCATCAACCACAGATCCAGAAAGGATACATGCCACATCCAAGAACCAACAACATAGATGAGCCAATAACAGAACAACACTATACCAATAAACAAATCTTAAAAATTGTACAACCAATGAGAAATGATAGTTAAAAGGGATGAGACCAGCGAAGAAGACACCTTTGCAAATATAGAAAAAACCCAAGTACTCAACATAATGGAATAACCCAAATAGATAAAAAGAATAGAAAATGGCAAGAAAAGACTCCATAATAGAATATGAAAATCTAGCAAGCATAATGAACCCCAACAAAAGGAAAAGAAGACTATTTTTTTCTCAAATAAGGGAAACCCAATTTATCCATTCTAACCATTTTAAACATAGAGAATAACACATGAAGGCTTCTACGAAGGTACTTAATAATACAAATATATAATGCATGGGATAAAGGATCACCTTACCTGACCCCTTGACCGTCTTTAAAAAAACTATGAGCTTTTCCATTAATAATAACAAAATAACAAAATTTTTTAATGATATTTAAAATCAAAGCTATAGTGGTATCATTAAAACCAAAAAGCTTAAAAATATTTTAAATAAAAGATAAGTTAATATTATCATAAGCTTTAAAAATGTCCAACTTTAAAACCATATTATGTTGGGCCACTTTATAATTAATATCATGAATAAGCTCTTGAGCAAGCAACACATTGTCAGTTATACTTCTCCCCTTAACACATTCTTTCTAGTTATTCTTTCCTATAAATAACTAATCTTTAGGGGGAGGGCTTACTGTCCAAACTCCCACACAAAATAAAATGTCTTAATGTACATTTGTCATTATCAAAATGGGGGATATTCTTGAGTCCATGAGCTCAAAGGGTATGCTAGATTTTGATGATAAAAAATTACACTAATGAATCAAGAATAATGAATTTGAATGAAGTGTTTGCAAGAAATAGGTACATCGCTAGGATGATTCAAGTCCTTGAAGATAAGTTTATTATTCAAAATAAATGTATTGAGTTTATCAAGTGTTGAGTTCGCATTTCTTTAGCCTTGGGTAACCTACTCTCTTCAGTCACATGGAGCATTTCTTCTTAATGAATTTAGTTACATGGATTCATTGTGTCAACTCCTATTGGCTGAATTCTCTTGAACTTGACAGGAACAATTTTGGTTGTATAAAAATTATTATGAATCTATTTTATTTTTGTTTAATATTTATAACAAAGCCAAAACATGATAGGAATAAATATATTCAAAATTGTATTCAATTACCTTACAATTTTGATATTTTGTCTTCAAAGTACTTAGAAAGGTCTTTAAAAATTTTCTATGAATTATTGAGTGAAAATATCTTTTAATTAAATGTATGATTTAATTTTCTCAATATCAAAAATATGTAAGGAAATTTTCATTTCATCTCAGAGCTGTTCTTTGTTTTTGATCCACAGAGTATGCATGCAAAAAAAATAAATCCATGAGGTTTTCTTCTCAGAAGGAGAGCAATGGAATGTTGGCCACATCCATTGAAGCCACATTGCTGTCTTTTGCAATATTAGCACTACTACTAAATAAAGCTTTAGCAGTGCTTTTTCTTAGCTACTACAACAGTTTAAAACACTAAGAAAATCATTGCAATGATTTAGTAACCACTACAAATCTATTGTATTTGTATTTTTTTGGAAAGACCTTTCACAACAATTTAGCATCCAGGGTTATAGGTTGGCTTTCGTATCAGTTCTAAACGCTTCTTTTCTTGAGTGTAGCAACAATTTAACCACTCTAAAACCACAACATTTTTGTAGAGTATCTAATATAAAAACCATTGCTATTTTGTACTATAGCTGAAAAAAAAAACTGTAAGATTTGAATAACCTAGAATTTATATTCAAATTGCAAAGCTAAAAATTTGCAAAACTGCTTGATTGTGCTTTCTTCTTGATTTATTTTATCTAAAGTTAATTCCCAATAATTAGTTTAATGCCATATGCCTCAAATGCAATTTTTACAATTTAAAAAATTAATAAGAGCATTGTTCAAATATAAATTGGGAGAACATCATCAGTGTATGAATCTTGTGTCCAACATGACAAAATTAATGAGGAAATAATATTATAAGCCACTATAGGTTAACCTGGTATTACCGCCGGACTTTCCGACGGATGTAAATATGCCAGTAATAGTGGCGAATCAACCGACATATATTTTGCCGGTAACGTATAGGCGGAGTTTCCAACGAAGTTTCTGCAGGCCTGTTATCAGCAGATTATCCGCCGGCCTCTTCGTCGCTATTTATAAGACCGACATTTTATTCCGGCATATATTCTGCCAAAAATTACTGGCGGAATATCCGGTGGATATTGCTCCGGCCTACTTAAACCCGACAAACACATTTTGACGGAATTTTTTTCGGTAACTCTTATGGTGGAAG
Organism: Dendrobium chrysotoxum; assembly: GCA_019925795.1. Classification (NCBI taxonomy): domain Eukaryota; kingdom Viridiplantae; phylum Streptophyta; class Magnoliopsida; order Asparagales; family Orchidaceae; genus Dendrobium; species Dendrobium chrysotoxum. Next base: position 69,356,508 of record CM034314.1, read on the forward strand.
CTTTCCGACGGAGAAATCCCTATTTCCCTCCCGGCATCGTCTTTCTTCTCATTTTCTTTCCTCCTAATTTCGGTTCGATCTGCTCGCATTAGTTAGCTCAGTCAAATGCTACCGCCATTGAGACCGGTCCGTCGCCCGATGTTCACCGCCGACTTTGCCGACGTTCGCTGCCTTAGTAGCCGACATTCACCGCCTCATTTGTCGAAAATCTGCTATAAGTTTTTAGTTTTATCATGGATATTCTCGGTAGACATTTGCAAGAGATTGTACCATGGTGTATACATTTTCTTGATTATATTCTTCTTGTTGATGAGTCTAGAGAGGGAGTTAATGCGTATATTATTAGTAGAATTCAAATTGGATGTTTAGAGTAGAGGAATGTGTTGGGAAAAATCATGTGGTGAGACTTGCAATGTGTGATAGAAAAACTCCTCTCATACTTAGGGGAAAATTCTATAAGATGTGGTGAGACTTGCAATTCGCCGGAAACCGGATTTTACCAGCGAAATTCCATTTTTATCGATGGATTTTGTTTACCGGTAACAACTGATTTTTCTGTAATGAGCAATGAAAGCAATAGATAAGTGCTTAATTTTGCTCATGGAATTAGCAATCATTCAGTCAAAGATGTTATCAAATAAACAAATAAATATCTAAAGGTACACTACTGCAAAGAAATAGTTGATGATAGCTAGGGTAGTTTTAGTTGATATTTAACTAAATTTAAAAACATCAACCAATAAAATTGAGTAACAAAATCTATATCATCATAAATTTATCGTGCTTGACAATAATTTCATAGTAAACTCTCATTTGTTCATATATCAAAAGCAACAAGAAAAGGATTTTTTTCTACAGAATGAAAAGTATCTCAAAGGGAAATATTAATAACAGAAAAAGTGACATTTTTTTAATTCAAACAATATTCAAACAAAAATAATTTGTTTATAAACTTTCAAAGTTTCAACTAGTCGTTCACATCTTTCCTTTAAAAAAGACTTCAAATATTAAACTATTGAACAACCTAATTCTATTCATCCTTTCCCTTTCCTTCAGTCAAGCTTTAAAAGTCATTTACATGAGAACTGATCATTGCCTCCATGATAATAGAAAAGAAAATCATTATAAACAAACAGTATGATAAGTCAAACTATAAATGAAAAATATATGTTGCTTAGTTTTCCTTACCATGGCTGAGCTTTCTGGAGGTTGATGTCCTTGATACTATTGCATATTTGCATGGACTATCAAATTATTTCATTTTGTATTGTTTGCATTTACTCCCAAGTCTTGCATAACAAGAAAATGTACTACCCTTGTTACTGCTACTAGAGCTCTAAGAGAAATATTAGGTTGGAGTGACCCAAAACCCTTGTGTCCATACTCTCCTAGGGTGTTCACGCCCCATGATTTCCTTGAACACTTTCTTAATTGCCTTTCTATTTTTCATCTTCTAGCATTATCCCTTCCTCAATAAGCATATCACAAGCATGTGCTAGATTTAAAAATATAATGTTAGAGTTCAATATACTCATTTTGTCAATAGTTTGTGAAATTAGCTAACATTAGCCATTTTAGCGTGGCTTCCTCAAAGACCAAGATCCATCCTTATGCATCTATTGATTTTCCATAATTACAGTCAGTTTTGCAATGATTATATAAAAGATAAAAATTAATTTCTTTTCTTGCTAGTAATTTTACTTTAAGTAAATGAAATTCATACCATGTCTTGTTGTCGCCTAATAGATCTCACTTAACCCATTATGTGAGGGCATGTTTTCTTTTTTGTATTTTCAATACTTTTTGCCACTACCTCTTGTAACATACAATGGCCATTTTATTTTTAGTATTTGATGAGTACTCCTTTGGTAGCTTCAAGTAAAGTAGTCATGAAATAATCACAAACAGTTTTCTTTATATGCATAACGTCCAAATTATGATGCGTTATATTGCCATTAAGTTAGCTAAAAAAAAATTGATTTTTTCTTCCAATTAGTGGCATCACTTTCTTATGTAGATGTTGCAACTTTGTAACCTCTATTCAATATTTTCAACTTATCATTATTAATTTTCCAAGAGTATTAAAAATTTTGTAATTCAGATAAAACATCATTCCAAGAAATCCTTGCAAGTGTAGAGCTATGTTCATTTGAATTATCAATGAACTATTTCTATTTACATAATAAATAATGGCTTGATGTAAGCCAACGTTGATGTCCCATAAAAGAAAACTTTTTGCTCTTAGACAATCACATAGACTTATTTGTGCACAACATGGGCAAGAAAATCTTCATTTAGTACTCCACCCATATAACATATCATATGCAGGAAATTAAGTCATTAATAGTCCATATTAATGTTGTGTAATTCACTCAAACATCATGAAAATTTATCTACTTTGAGCATCGTAGTTGTGTACACCTTGCCATAATTGTTCTAGATCATGAATTAGAGGTTTTGAGATAAACGTTAATATCATTTCCATGAATTTTCTAACAAGATATAACCATTAACAAAATAAATGATGATTGCTTCATTCCACTCTATGTAGGCATGTTATATGGCACCAAAAGCACTAGCCAAATGGTATACGTACTTCTCATAATTTTAAAAATATTAAAGCCATCAATGATTAAGCTAAGATGAATATTATGTCAATCAAATGATTTCTATGCTTCTCCATCAATAGGGTGCCATAACATGCCATCGTTATTTCATTGTGTAGCCTACCAAATCATATCTTCTAAAAATTTTTTGGGTTTAAATAATCTCTATAGTATAGGAATTGATGTAAAATATCAAATAATTTTAGTAGCCTTCATTTGAACTTTCTTTCTTATGTAATATTACTCTTTTGACTTGGAATCCATCTTAATGCTCCATAGGCTTTGCATACATTTTGATCAGGATTATAACCAAAATATAACATGCAATAATTAGGGCATGCATGTATCTTCATGTAACCAAGTTTGAAAGCCTTCATGAATTTCTTAACCTCATATATATTTTTGGGCATTGTAGTCTCTTCAAAAAATGCTTCAATTAATAACTCTAACAACATATTGAAAGAAATTGTTATCCAAGAATTTAGACATTTTAATCAAAATAGATGCTATATTAATGATAACTTTGAAAATGCCTTATATCTAGGATATAATTGTGCTTCGGCGCCTTATAATAACTTTGAGAGTTTTTCATCATCATTTGTTAAATTTTGAAGAAGATATTTTGATTGATCTGCTAAATTAATTACACCATTAATTAGAGTAAATATATCCGTCAGCATTCCTTAAATATCATATACATAGGTTGCTCAATATCATAACATTGGGTTGATCAAAGTCTTATTGAAGAAATTTCACAAAATGATTGGTCCATTTGGTTTAAAATTACAAAAGAAGCTAGGGTCCTAGGGTACATTTGGTTGACTTTAATATAAGTTAAAAGCCCCTAGCTAAACCCAAAAAAGTTATATGGTGAGTAACAATGCAACAGCAAATGATTGGGCCAATAACAGAGAGTTAGAGTATTTATCCAATCAATAGAGTTGAAACCAATTAGGGTTAAGTCATGAAAAGTGGTCTATTGTAAGAATGGATAAGGTCAAGCTTATTTGAAGAGAATTGAAATAAATTAAAATGATTTGGAGTTTAATGATAAAAAGCCTCCTTAATCAGCCTTTTTCTAAATATAAAGGAATCTTATAGTCGCCCTAAATCTAGATCTTGTTCAACCTAGGATGGCTAAGGTTGTGTTTTTAGCTTGGATATGCTAATATAGAATCCTAAATAATATTCTAAGGATTAATGAGGTCGAGAGATGCTTGGGGGTGTAGGCTAGCAGCCAACATAGAATTTAAGTTTATATACGTGAGGCAGAGAATGGTAATCTCAAATTCAACCTTAAGGCAATTAGAATCATCATAAGGTGTTGACATTTTAATGTCAACAATATTATGAAATTCATCATACGTCGCAACATCATTGACATTATCATTTAGCTTCTAAGTCGAATCATTAAGAGCCATCAAACCAATATTTACCTCCAGTTAATCTAAGGATGTTATAGTTGTTCCTTCATGTTTTGAATCCACCCAAATTGATTTAGAACCTTATTGCCTTTTTTTTCATGTCTCTTCCTTTTTTTTTCTCATTTTAGATGTGAGGGCACTCAAATTTGAAATGATATGGCTACTTATAGACATAACACGTAGGGGCTTCTTTCTTTTAACCTTAAATGTCAAACTTTTGTTTGTTATAAAATCTTAGAGTAGTTTTTTTTCTCTTTTTATGTGAAATTTCTTCTTGAGCATATTATTAAATTAATGAATCTATCAAGACACTTCATCATTATCACTTTTTGATAGTGATGAATCAATGTCATCAAAGTCATGATATATTACTGCAACTTTCCTTGCCTTCTTCTTCATGTGCTACAATAGAACAATGGAGATGATTAATAATATATGAATTAAATCTCTACCCTTAAATATTGCATTTAACTTTGGATCCCAATATTTTAAAAGCGAACATAAGATTTTATGTACTTACTCATGATTTGTATGCTTTTTGCCAAGATGATCAATGATATATGAATTGAATCTCTACCCTTAAATATTGCACTTAACTTTGGATCTCAATATTTTAGTAGTGAGCATAGTATTTTATGTACATATTCATGATTTGTATGCTTTTTGCCAAGACCATTGAGATTGTATACCATCTCTATAAATTGACCAAATAGTTTCGTAGTTATCTCAATCAATTTAATCCTAAATAGTTTATATTTTTATATTAAAATATAAATTATTATTTTGTGTTCCTCATTTATTCCCTAGTATATGATCACCAACTTATCCCCTTTACGTGTTCTTAGATTATAAATTTTCATGTAGTTTTTATATTTCAAAGTATAATACAAATCATTAATTTAAACCTTTACCTTTGACCAAATCAAATTCTAGTTTAGTAGAAGTTCATTATGTTATGGGTTTTAAGAAACCTTTATCATCAATTATATGAGAAGTTAATGCAATAAAATAAGTGAAGAAACATAGTCAATCAAAATAAAAGAAATATAATAAGGAGCATAATGATTTTTTATGTAGCCTAACTTCAAGGCCTACATTCTTGACTAGGTGTAATTATAACCTAGAATAATGTAATAGCCTCAAGTTAATTTTTATAATAAATAATTCCTAAATATTTTGGTTGAGTGAGCACCATGGCGTTGAGGATACTGGGCATGCTACAGCTCCAAGTTCTTTGGTTTTCTAAAATTCAAGTGAGCGCAATAGCATTGGTTCAGATAAAAATTATTTTTTAAATAGAAATATCGAAATTCATTTTATCATAACCCTCATCCAAGCCACCCCCTTTCCCATTCCCTTGCATGTCAGGTGAGAAAAGAGTGGGAAATAAGAGAGAAGGGAAGAGAGAGATGGAAGGAAGAGGAAAGAGAAAGGGGAGATCAAGCCGATATTTTTCATCATTCTAATTGTAAAAAAACTGTTATATTGGAGGCAAAATGCTACTTCAAAATATATTTTGGAAGGTGACAGAAACTCTAAGTACTTCCATACTTTGGTTAATTCCAAAAAGGCCAAATCCTACATTAATAGGATCAAGTTGGATTCTTGTGAGTGGTATAATGATCAATCATTAATTACTGATCATGCTATTACTTTTTTAAAAATATTTTTGGCGTTTCTAGGCATGTGGTGCCTATATCTAAACCTTATATTATCCCTGCTAATATCTCTTCGGAGGATAATATTTTTGTCTAATTTACTTGATTAGAGTGAGATTTTTCATACTTTAATTTCTATGAACAAGGATTCTATTGCTGGCCCTGATGGTTTTACTACTTTCTTTCAATGTTGTTGGAATATTATGAAGAAGGATTTTTGTAATGCTGTTTTGTCTTTCTTTAAAGGTTACACCATTCCAAAATGCGTCACTATTACCTCTATTACTTTAATTCCCAAAAAAGTAAACCCTGATTGTTGGAATGATTTTAAACCTATTAGACTTTGTTCTATGTTTAATAAACTTATTTCTAAAATTTTGGCTAGTAAGCTTCCCTATTGCTTCCTAAAATTATTTCTCTTAACCAAATTTGTATTGTTAAAGGTAGAAACATTATTGATAATGTTTTGCTTGCTTAGGAATTACTTCATGAGATTAACAAAAAAGTTCATGGTTACAATCTTATTATGGAATTGGATATCACCAAGGCTTATGAAAATCTAAATTGGAATTTTTTGTTTAATATTTTAAAGCTTTTTGGATGTGAGGATAATGTTGTTTCTCTCTTTAAAAGCATCATTGATAATTGTTGGTTCTCCATCGTTCTTATGGTAAATCTCATGGTTTTTTTAAGGTTGCTCTAGGCATTAGGCAAGGTGACCATCTATCTCCTGGTCTTTTTATTATTGTTATTGATTATTTATCTAGAAGATTATCTAATTTTTTTCCAATCAAAAAAGCTTTTCTAAGAAGAATTTTGGTGGCATTGATATATCTCATCTTTGTTTTGTTGATGACATCATTATTTTTTGTAATGGTTCTATTAAGAGTGTTAAGAAAATTGAATCTCCTTTCTAATTTTGAAAAGGAAAGTGGCCTCTAATTTATAACAACAATTATTCCTTTATTAGTGGTAAGGGTATGTCCACTGCTCTTTTTAACAATATTACTTCCTACATTTGCTTTTTTAAGTAGGTATTATCTATTTTCTACTTGGTACTCCTATTTTTAAAGGTCATAAACACTCTTTTTTATAAACTATTAGCTTCTACTACTGCCAAATTTCCTCTTGGAAATTTAAGATTCTGTCTATGGGGGCTAGGCTCATTCTTATTAAAAATTTGTTTTGTTCTATGCCTGTATACTTACTTCAAACCATTAATGCTACTTTGGGTGTTTGTGATAGAATGGATAAGGTTCTCAATAATATTTTTGGGGTTCTAAAGATAACTCCAAAAAAATTCATTGGGCTAAGTGGGGTGCTTGTACTGGCCCGCTTTTGGAAGGTGGGTTAGGGTGCAAGTCTATTCATGAGTTAATTAAAGTTTTTCTTTTAAATTGTGTTGGAAATTTAGAAAGAACGACTTCTTATGGGGCAATTTTAATCATAAAAAATATTGTAACAATTTGCATTCCTCTCTAGCCTGTTTTAAGCAAGGGCATTCTCCATGGTGGAAAAGGCTTTGTGAGATTAAATGGACTACTGAACCTACTATTCAATGGGGAATTAGAAATGGGTTTTCCCACTTTTGGCAGGATGATTGGTCTGGTGTTGGATCCATTAATTCCTACCTAAACACTCATTCTTCCTTTTTATTAAAAGTGTCTTGGTTCATCTGTGATGCTAAGTGGTCCACTATTCGTCTATTGGATTATGTTCCTCAAAGTTTAGTAGATATTATTTGTGATATCCCCATTAATGTGAATTGCATTAATGATCAAATTTTGTTAATTTATCTCATGATGGCAAGTTCAATCTTCAGAATACGTGGCATTTTTTAAGATACAAGAAAGATACTATTTCTACTTTCAGAAAATTTTGAAATTCTACTACACTAATTAATTTTTCTTTATTAACTTGGAGAATTTTAAAAGGCTTTATTTCTATTGATAGTAGGCTCCAAAGCAAAGGTATTAAGTTGGCTTCCAAATGTCAACGTTGCTTTAGTTTTGAAACTATCCCTCATATTTTTCTTAATGGTATTATGGTAGCCAATGTTTGAATTGCTTTGGAGAGAGGCTTGTATTTTAACACTTGCTTTATTTTGAATAATGTTTAAGCCTTTTTAAATGGTTGGTTTCATAAGAAAGCTAAAGGCCATAGTATTATTGTTATTCCCTTGTCTTTTGGATGTTGTGGGAGGAAAGAAACAACAATAAGCATAAGGGTATTAAGATGTGTTACCAAAGGGTTCTTCTTGATTTACATTTAAAAATTTAGTAGCTTTTTAAGGCTTCAGTGTTAACTACCAAACATTTTAGTGGGAGGAGTAAATGGTTATCTTATTTTAAGTTAAATTGTGATAATATTAATCATTATCCCATTTCTAGGCCTGTAAAGTCCTCAAGCCCTCTTCGGGTGAATTCAAACTTAACATTCTTGGAGCTATTTTTTATTCTAGGTGTGGTTTTGGTGGTTTGATTTGTAATCACAAGGGTAACTTTATTTCTAGCTTTGCTTCATCCTATTCTAAGAGTGATGCTTTAGCTGCTAACGTTTTTGCTTTGCAAAATGGTTTAAGGACTTGTGTTTTCCATAACATTCAACATTCATGGATTGAATCTGATTCTATGAATTTAATCTCTCTTATCAACGAGGGTTATTTCCTCAATTCTAATATATTTTATATTTATCAGAAAATTAAAGAACTTCTTAGTAAGTTTGTTTTCAGGATTTCTTTTATTAAAAAGGTAGGTAATGTTTGTGCTATTTAGTTAACTAAGGAAGGCTCTCTTTCTAATGGTCTAATTTGCTTTAACCATAATAACATTCCCCATTTTATGAATGGGAGTATTCTTTTGGATGCTATTGGTCTCCCTTATATTGGCTTGTTTTTTAGTTTTATTGTTGGCTTGTTGTATGTTGTTTCTTTCTTATGTTTGGTGCTGGGTTTGGTGTATTACTATTCCTCTATTCTTAGAGTCATCTTATCGCGTCCTTCTTATTTTTCCTCTATTTTTTTATTGCTTATTGTTTGGCTTGGTCTTTACTGCTCTTTAGAAGTGTGTTTTTATTTTCTCTAGTGTTTATTCAGCTGTTGGATGCTTCTATCTTTGTGGTGTGAACTTTTGGTTGTCTTGTTCCTACTAAGTGTGGCCTTCATCTTGCTGGAGGAAGGTTTGGTCTTTCTCCTTTGTTGGTTTACTATGTTTGTTCTCTTTGGTTGGCATGTTCCGGTGTGAGCAGTTGGTGGCTTATTTCTACCAGACTTGCCATCTCTGGCCTTGTAAGCTGTGATGTAGAACACAATTTGTTTTCTTTTGCAGATGTTGAAGGCTCATGTGTATCCTTTTACTTTGGACGTGATGAGAAGAAGATTTATTAAAGATCACCTGTACAATATATTCATTCTTGCTATGGGTTTCTCTTGTTATCTAGTTTGATCTTCTGTTGTTGTTCGAGCTAGCCTTATATTTGAAGTTGTTTAGTTATTGGTATTTTTTATCATGCCTGGTGCCTCAATCATTCATGATATGGCTAATTTTTTAGGGTTTTGGCCTCTTGCCTACCCATTTCATTTCCTTTTTGTAAGGTAGGAGGGAACAATTGCTCAATAGGTTCTTTTTGTTTTTTCTACTTTTGCTTGTAGCTTCTTGAGCATTAGTGAGCGATTGATCTCTTTAAGGATTTGTACTCCTTTTTAGAGTGTTAATGTGTAAGCCCTATATTGGATTTTAACTAAAAACATGTATTTTAATCGTGGTTAAATAACCTTAACCCTACTTTTGTTCTCAATGATTTTAAGTTTTATCTTTTTTTTGTTCTCCTTAAATTGATCAAAAAATATATTATCTCCTATTTTAGTGAACTTTTAGTGTGTAAATTTTAATATGTGATATATAGCATCACCCTGAATAATTTGACTGGTTTATATTGAAATTTCACAAGTTATATATATATAATTTTATTTAAAATGGGTAGAGTAATACTAGGTACAAAATGATCCAAAGTTAGTACACTAAATCTGGGCAAGAAATATATGATATGTATTGATTTACTATTCATATCATTTAATTTTGGCATAATACATGTATATGGATGAGCATATTGGATAGACCTGCATGTTATAATCATTACATATGATGTGTACATGATATTTATTATTATGATTTACGTGATATGAAATATATGTCAAAATAAGAAAGGCTGGTTGAAAATTATTAAAGGATTCAGATTGGTTGGAAACATGTTACCTTATATAGGAGGGTGGGCCTATGAGCTTTTCTTTAAATAAGGTTTATACTATAATCTTAAGTGATATGAAATGGGAGGTCTAAAGATTTTGACTAATATAATATGATACGCTGATGGGCCAGAAGTGACGACTTATTACATGAAAGTAATATTATTTTGATATGTGATATGATATTGATTCTCAATAACAGGATTGATACGATGGAGATTGATTCCTGAAGGGTCTATAGGACTTGATTGGGAAAAATATCGCTGGTAGCTAGCTGTCATGCCTTACTTATATATGCACATGACATGAATATATATGATAAATTATATAACTAATATGATATAATATGATATGAACATGATACATGACATGACTGGTATACGTATATGATAAAAATGATAAGATTGATAAAATGACATATGACATATATGAAATATATGATACACATGATATATTACATTTAATAGAGAATATGATATATATGTATTGATATTGTATGACATACATAGGATAAATGTCGGTATACTGATATATATATATATATATATATATATATATATATATATATATATATATATATATATCAATTTATTAAGGGCCTAGGGACATCCTCTCATTTTTTCCCTCTGCGCCGCTCAGGCGATTTTAGGGTTCTCTTCCTCCCCCCGTGTTTTTTTCGCCTCGGTGCCCCTTTCCACTGGAAAAATCTTGCTTTCTCTTTAATCCTTATGCTGTGGTTCTCGTTTTTATTGTTTGGCCCTATTAGGACTTCGGTGGGATGGCGGGGGCTTTGTCCTCTATGCCTTGGGGGAACGTTTCCCCCCACGTGCAAGATTCGAAGAAAGGTTTCTTTAGCTTGGAGTTTGGGGGGCCTTCTCCTCCTCATTCGCGATCGTTTAAGGAGGTTCTCTCTGGTTCCTTGGTAGGTGATACCCTACCCTCTTTAACTTAGTCTAATTTTAATGGTGTGCCGGCAGTTTTGCTTTCAGATGAAGAAGTGCTAAAACTTGCATCTCCATTTCAATTTACTCTTGTTGGTAAGTTTGGTCTGCGTAGGCCAAACCTTGATTTGATTTGTGCTTTTTTTGGTAACCTTAAACTCTCGGGATTTATTTCAGCTGGCTTGATGGATTCTAAACATGTTGCGATCCAGCTATCGGATGATTTAGATTATAGTCGTGTCTTTGCTCGTAGATCTTATTTTATAATTAACTGCCAAATGCATATTTTGAAATGGACTCCTTTCTTTAATATTAGAGAAGAATCTCCCATTGTGCCTATTTGGATTTCATTTCCTAATCTCAGGCTTCATTTTTTTAATGCTAAAGTGTTATATGCTACTGGTTCCATTTTCGGTTGTCCTCTACAAATCGACCAGGAAATTGCATCTAGAACCCGTCCGTCTGTGGCTAGGGTTTTAGTAGAAGTTGATATTACCAAGAAACATGCTAAAGAAGTTTGGGCCGGTTCTAAAGCCTTTGGTTACTTACAAAAAGTGGAATTTGAAAAAGTCCCTAATTTTTGTACTCATTATAAGACCCATGGACATGCTATTTTTGATTGTTTCAAATTACATCCGGAGCTTAAAAAAAATTTCAACCCTTCAGTGGGGAAAGTGGTCTCTAATGCTATAGATACTACCAACATGAATATTGATAACCATAATCTTTTGAATCATATCAAGACCCCTACCCCTAATGAGAATGTTGGAAATAATAGTGTTAATGATTCGAAGAAGATGGATGTTCCTGAAAATAGAATTTATTTTACACCTGAGAGAGTCTCTATTTTACCTCTCGAGGATGGTGATAAGCCTCCTAATTTCTTTGTCTCTATTGATTCGATGCTTCAAAATAATGAGAATCCCCCTCTATCGCTTAATGTGGGCACTAATTGAAAAGAGATTGTTATGGAGGAATGTGAAGAAGAGGAATTTATCCCCAGAAGCATTTCTGGCCCTCTTTCTGTGGATCATGCTAATAGTCTTAATAAAGGGGTGAAAGTTCGATAGGGATGTTAAGCCCTGATGAACTAGTCCCGAGGCTAACCAAGAGGGGGGTGAATTAGTTATTTAAAAATTTGAGAGCAACAGTGAAAATCTTTTCTTTAATATGCAGCGAAAACAAGTAAATACTCAAACGAAAAGATTAAACACAAATTTCACCAAAGCAGATAATCATAAAAAAACTAAAGTGCAGAAAGTAATTAGAAAGAACACACTAGATTTTTATAATGGTTCGGTCAACTTGACCTACATCCACTCCCCGGAGCCTGCCCTCCGGGTATTGCACTAACTCAAAGTGTCTCTCCTTTTGCTCCCACAGCAAGGCGGAGAAGCCTGTACAAAACTTGTTTCCACTGACACGGTGAGGCAGAGAACCTAACCTCCTTTTGCTTCCTCCTGAAGCAGGCAGAGAACCTCAGACTCCTTTTGCTTCCTCTTGAAGCATGCAGAGAACCGGAACTCATTTCGCTTCCTCCTGAAGCGAGCAGAGAACCCGGATCTTCTTGCGAACGATCCTCTCCCAAAGAACACCAACACGACGAAAGACGATGAGCGGAGAAGATAACTCTGATCCTTGATTGGAGCAACCTCCGTGAACCCCTCACGAACTCCCCCTCACACGATCCTCTCTATCTCTCCCAAACTCTCTCTCTCTAGGATTTCTCTGGAAAGGAAAGTGACAAAAGATTTTTCTTGTTCGAAGAAAAATATCTTTTAAAGGAGGGCTCTAAAATTGCCATAAATCTTAACTAGTCGGCAAGAATCATCCAGGACGATCTAAATATCATCCTGTATGATTTGTTCAAAATCAGCTACTTCAGGCTGGACGATCTGGCTCTTCTGGACGATCAGTAGAAAAATTGTTCAAATCGTCCCGTCCGATTCTGCGATCGTCCGGGACGATTAGTGCAAATCCAGGAATTTCGTTCAGAATACCGCTCTGGTCGTCCAGAGAAACTTGTGCTGGATGACCGAAAAATGACTTGATCGTCCAGGACGATACAGATATCATCATGTATGATTAGTTCAAATAGTGGCAAAATCGTCCTGATGACCGCTTTGGACGTACAGCTGAAACACACTAGATGATCCTGATCATCCCGAACAATCTTGCGATCCTCCCAGACGATATGATTATATCAATTAAATATTAATTACTTTCCTTAATTAGCAAACTAATTTAGGCATGATTGTACTGGATTGTCTAGGATGATACACGTATCGTCCAGGACGATCAGACCAAATATCTTAAAATAAAAACTTGCCTAACTTGATCTGGCAGCTGAGAGTTTCTGATTTGAGTATATCATCCCGTACGATGTAGGGATCATCCAAGATGATCTGCTTAATCAGACACACTTAACTTGGTCGCCTTAATTAGGGTTTCTATTTTTACTTAATCGTCCAGGATGATGTGAATATCATCCAAGATGATCTGAATAAAAACTGAACAGAAACTCTAATTCACTCAAGCTCTCCCCCTGAGTGTATGTGTGCAAGGTTACTTAGCTAGGGGATCAGTTACATTACAATTGACTCAAGAAAAGTAAAACAATATATTTAGACACACTTGGACCCAATCTTGAGTTGGCTTGAGTTGCTCTTGATCTTTTGTACCTGAAATGGGTTAGCCAAGCAAAACATAATAGAAACATGTTTGTCATCATCAAAACCAGATTTGCAATAATCTCCCCCTTTTTGATGATGGCAAACATATGTGCAGTAGTTTTAAAAAAATAAAAGAACTAGGAGATCGAAAAACAAATTTTTTTCAAATTTCATTTAACAACCAGAATAGTACATGAAACACAAAGCTACTACAACTAAAATCAAGAACAAAAACTACTACAACTGACTCCCCCTTTTGACATCACAAAAAGGAGGAGGGAAAATAGAAAAACAGAAACAATAGTACAAACAGAAAAAGAAAAATATCTACAAAACATAACACTAAAATAGAGACGGATCCTGATCAGAAGGAGGAGGTGGCTGCGGTGGTGTAAAGTAACCGTAGATAGCTGTAAAGTGGGCTACAATCCAGGCAATGTCCTGGTCGTGCTGCTATTGCTGCTGAGCAGCATAGTCAGTAAAGCGCTGCAGGTCCTCAGCGTGCCGCTGCTCCTGGGCAGCAACATACAAATCGAATCTGGCCTCCCACTGATCGAAGCGCTGCACCAGATGGTCAAAAGGAGAAGCGATGCGAAGGGGAGCAGGTGCATCTGGTGCAGCAGGAACATGAATAGCTTCTTCCTCTTCCTCCTCAACATCCGGGGCGGGCTCCTGATGTAGTCGGGTACTGTGTAGGACATGGAATGAATTATTTATGAAGAAGGAAGGAGGGACATTTGGAGGTTCTGGATACTGTAGGTCATATTTGATTTCCAAGATATATGCAATGATATGTCCTAAGGCTAGATTGGGACGACGTCTATGACCCGGATCCCTAATAGTAGTGAGGTGCTCGATGTATCTGATAAAAAGGTCAGTGGCATTAAATTCCCGATGAGCCAAAATGTAATATGTGGTCAGAGATAGTAATGGAGTGATGTGAATTTAATCCCCAACCTTAGGGATGACGGAGGAATGAAGGACGTGCTGAATGGTCTGTGCATCCTTAAGGAGGGAAGTGCAAGCATTATCGTGGTAGGGTGCATTCGTATTTCAAAAAAAGTAATTGGCGACACTCCAATTATAGTCAGGGTCAGTAATAAGAGTGTGGATTTTGTCGCCAGACACAGAGAGTTGAAGGATGTTATGAAAGTCCTGAGCAGTGAGTTCTACAGGATGTTGATTCACAAAGGAGCGGAGGGTGGAATAGTCAGCAGAAATACACAGATTTGTGAAGAAAACTTGAAGAAGTTTAATGCTAAATGGAAAGGCGAGAGTAAGGATAAAAGTGAGGGAGGTGTACGCAAAAAGATCGAGAATAGGGTAGGTAAGGGTGCGGGGGTTTACTATTTTTGACTGAGTGATCCCCACCTTACGATAGCGCTCGAAGGTAGCCTGATCGACTGCATTGGGGAAGCGGGGATCAACATTCCCCCGTGAGGAGCTCGCACTCTTTTGCCTAGAACGCTTCCCGCCAGCCATTAAAAAGCAAAAGTGAGGGAGAGTGGAAGAAGATGAGTGGAAAAAATTGAAGAAACGGCTGTTTAAATAGAAATCCGCCTGATCGTCCCGTACGATCGCGAGATCATCCAAGATAATAAAAGCATTTATGACGGCCAGGATGATTGGTCAAAAAGGCGGTCGGATCATCCAGGATGATCAGAGAATGTCCAGGACAATTAGACATAGGCAATCATCCCGGGAGTCAAGCCGGATGACCTTTGATGAAAAGTATCATCCAGGATGATTAGGTGGATCATCCAGGAAGATATGCAATAAATGTGTCGGATGGGCCGAATTTGAATCATCCAGCTGCTGGCACGTGGATCGTCCAGGATGATGAGATGTATCATTCAAGACGATGGATAATAATTGGTGCAATCTCAGCCGTTTGATCAGATCAGGAAAATATGGATCATATCGTCCATGATGATTGATGGATCGTCCAGGACGATCACCAATAATTAGTGTTTCTCAGCAGCATGATCAGTGTGGGGACGATTTGAATGGATCATCCAGGATGATTTATGGATCATCTAGGATGAAGAATATCGTCCAGGATGATGTGTGGATAAAACGTGAAACGAGAACACAAAAAAAATAACAGTTTTTTTTATCAATCTACTCCCGTAAATCAGAATTTTTTTTTGATTTTAAATCCAAAAACTAATAAGAAGACGATTGACAGCGCTGAAATCCAGAAAAAGTTAAAAAATGGACTTTCGTAACTCCCACCTCGGACACCTTATAGATGCAAATCCCTTTCAAAACAAAAATCCAATTCAAAAGAAAAGAAATTAGATTCGAAAAGAGATCCTTTCAAGCCTCGTTCTAGAAAAATATCTGATATAATAGTATTACAAAGTAATAAACCAGAAATCAAGATTTTCAAACTCAAGCTTTTGAAAATATTAAGTGGCGCACAGATTTTTCTAAGACATTTAAAGATATGAAAGGGAAGAAAGCTTGGTTTGGGCTCATTTTGTGTCTCTTTTTTAATTTGTTTGGCGCTTTGCGCATCTTTTAATTTTTGATACACTTTGTGTATCTTTAAGTTTCGCGACATTTCATATCTTTTCAGCTTTGGCCTCATTTTGTGCATCTTTTTCAATTTGCTTGGCGCACTGCACATCTTTTGTAAGCTTTCTTCTTTTCATAATCGTTAAAGAGTCTCAGCTGTGAATTTATCTTCCAGACATAGGAGACGACTCTCCACAATAAGGAAGAGTAATTCACAAAATAAAAATCATACGTCGTATGATAAGTGCAATCACTTGGTTTAGAAAATCATAATAATGACTCAAGACTTTGAAAACACTATTCATATAAGGTAGATTACTGTAGGAAGATAAAACAGATCTCTATTTTAAAAACCAACTTTTTAATTTTGAAGAAGATTTTTATCCGAAAGAAACACTACACCATTTAAGGGAGTTAGAGGAAGAGAAATAATCATCAATGTTTCTTCCCTTTAACAGATCCAGTGGAATCAATCACTGATTACAAGCTTCCAAATAAAAATAAGGTAAAACTCTTAGTCAGAAATTCAGTTTATCTAGTAGTGAGCAGTGATCGAATTTTGAAAAACATAAAATAGTAAATAAAAGAGATGAACCAGTGAATAAAAATAGGTAGAAAATCACATCAAAATAAATACTCAAATCAAACTAACAAGACTAAAGTGAAAATCAGTAGAAAAATAAAAATTAACATAAAATAAATTATCAAATCAAGCAACTAACTAATAGAAACATAATAAAAAATAGACAAATCAGAAATCAGCAGCCATCAGAATCAAGCATTTATATCAATCACTCCTAATCTGGTCCTCAAAATACTGAATGAGTCAAAGACCAGTGGTTTAGTAAATATGTCAGCCAGATGATTTTTAGTTCCTACATGATGTAGCTCAATGTCCCCTTTTGTAACATGGTCCCTAATGAAGTGATGCCTTATATCAATGTGTTTGGTTCTAGAATGCTGGATTGGATTCTTAAAAATACAGATGGCACTAGTGTTATCATACAATAGAAATTGTGTCTACAGGTAATCCTAAATCCAAGACTTATTATTTCAATCAAATAACTTGGGCCACATAACTTCCTAAGGCAATGTACTCAGATTCAGCAGTGGAAAGTGCAACTGAGTTCTATTTTCTACTAGACCAGGAGACTAAAGACTGTCCTATGAATTGACAAGTTCTAGAAGTGCTCTTTCTATCCACCCTACACCCTGCAAAGTCAGAATCAGAATATCTAATAATCTCAAAAGAGGTGTTGTGCCTAGGGTACCAGATTCTTAGGTTTGGGGTTCCTAAAAGATATCTAAGAATTCTCTTAACAGCAGTCAGGTGGGACTCTTTAGGATCAGCCTGAAACCTAGCACAAAGATAAATACTAAACATGATATCAGGTCAGCTAGTAGTCAGGTAAAGCAGTGATCCAATTATACCTCTATACTTCTTCTGATCAATAGATTTTCCACTTGAATCCTTATCTAACTGGACAGAGGAGCTCATGGGAGTGTTGATTGGCTTGGCTTTGTCCATTTCATATTTCTTCAAAATGTCCTTAGTGTATTTAGATTGATTGAGAAATGTTCTATCATCTAGTTACCTTATACTAAACCCTAAAAAGTAAGACAATTCTCCCATCATACTCATCTCAAACTCCTTACTCATTATTTTAGAAAACTCATCACATAAATATTTATCAGAAGATCCAAAGAATATATCATTAACATAGATCTGGACAATGAGTAAATCATCCCCTATTCTCCTCAGAAAAAGGGTGGTGTCTACACTCCCCTTAACAAACTCTCTTTCTAACAGAAATGTGCTAAGCCTCTCATACCAAGTTCTGGGTGCCTGTTTCAATCCTTATAAGACCCTTTTTAATTTATAAATATGACTTGGATATTGGGAACTCTCAAAACCTGGGGGTTGTTCTATAAAAACATCCTCTTTTATTACCCCATTTAAAAATACACTATTGACATCCATTTGAAACAGCTTAAATCCCTTATAACATGCAAAGGCTAGTAGCACTCTAATGGCTTCCAATCTAGCTACAGGGGCAAAGGTCTCCTCAAAATCAATCCCTTCAATCTGATTATACCCCTTAGCCACCAATCTTGCCTTATTCCTAACCACCACACCAGAATCATTCATCTTATTTTTAAAGACCCACTTGGTTCCCACAATACTTTGATTTCTAGGTCTTTCTACTAACTCCCAAACATCATTCTTTACAAATTGATTCAATTCTTCTTGCATAGCTAGGATCCAAAACTCATCCGAAAGGGCTTGATTGATGTTGGTGGGTTCAGTCATTGAGATAAAGGTAGAGCGGTTTACTTCCTTCCGAAGTCCATGCCTAGTCCTAACACCTTCAGAAGGGTCTCCTAAGAGCAGTTCTTTAGGATGACTCAAAGAATATCTCCAATCTCTAGGCAGTGTGGTTTGAGGTTCTACCATTTCCTCCAGATTTACATTTCCAACCCATTGGGTAATCTCCTCTACCTCTTTTTCTTCCTCAACTCTAGTCACCTTAGGATCAGATTCATCAAACACCACATGAGTTGCATCTTCCACCACCAAAGTCCTCTTATTGAACACCCTAAAGAATTTCCCCACACTAGAATAGCTTAAGAACACTCCTTCATCAGATTTGGGGTCAAATTTTCCTAAGGATGATTTCCCATTATTCAGAATGAAAACCTTACAGCCAAAGACATGGAGGTGGGACATGTTTGGAGTTCTACCCTTAATGATCTCATAAGGTGTCTTGTTCAGATTTGATCTCACATTCACCCTATTCAGCACATAACAGGCAGTGTTCACCGCTTCAGCCCAAAAGTATTTTGGAAGTGAATACTCAGTAAGCATGGCTCTAGCGGCTTCCACTAAGGTCTTGTTCTTCCTTTCAGCTACCCCGTTCTACTGAGGGGTCCTAGGAGCTGAAAAATTGTGACTAATCCCTTGCTCCTCACAGAAACTTCCAAATTTCACATTTTTAAACTCTCCACCATGATCACTATGAATGGTCAAGATCCCACAACCTAACTTCCTCTAAATCCAAGTAGAGAAGGACTTAAACTCATCAAATGACTCAGATTTATCACACAATAGAAATTGTGTCTACAGGTAATCCTAAATCCAAGACTTATTATTTCAATCAAATAACTTGGGCCACATAACTTCCTAAGGCAATGTACTCAGATTCAGCAGTGGAAAGTGCAACTGAGTTCTATTTTCTACTAGACCAGGAGACTAAAGACTGTCCTATGAATTGACAAGTTCTAGAAGTGCTCTTTCTATCCACCCTACACCCTGCAAAGTCAGAATCAGAATATCTAATAATCTCAAAAGAGGTGTTGTGCCTAGGGTACCAGATTCTTAGGTTTGGGGTTCCTAAAAGATATCTAAGAATTCTCTTAACAGCAGTCAGGTGGGACTCTTTAGGATCAGCCTGAAACCTAGCACAAAGATAAATACTAAATATGATATCAGGTCAGCTAGTAGTCAGGTAAAGCAGTGATCCAATTATACCTCTATACTTCTTCTGATCAATAGATTTTCCACTTGAATCCTTATCTAACTGGACAGAGGAGCTCATGGGAGTGTTGATTGGCTTGGCTTTGTCCATTTCATATTTCTTCAAAATGTCCTTAGTGTATTTAGATTGATTGAGAAATGTTCTATCATCTAGTTACCTTATACTAAACCCTAAAAAGTAAGACAATTCTCCCATCATACTCATCTCAAACTCCTTACTCATTATTTTAGAAAACTCATCACATAAATATTTATCAGAAGATCCAAAGAATATATCATTAACATAGATCTGGACAATGAGTAAATCATCCCCTATTCTCCTCAGAAAAAGGGTGGTGTCTACACTCCCCTTAACAAACTCTCTTTCTAACAGAAATGTGCTAAGCCTCTCATACCAAGCTCTGGGTGCCTGTTTCAATCCTTATAAGACCCTTTTTAATTTGTAAATATGACTTGGATATTGGGAACTCTCAAAACCTGGGGGTTGTTCTATAAAAACATCCTCTTTTATTACCCCATTTAAAAATGCACTATTGACATCCATTTGAAACAGCTTAAATCCCTTATAACATGCAAAAGCTAGTAGCACTCTAATGGCTTCCAATCTAGCTACAGGGGCAAAGGTCTCCTCAAAATCAATCCCTTCAATCTGATTATACCCCTTAGCCACCAATCTTGCCTTATTCCTAACCACCACACCAGAATCATTCATCTTATTTTTAAAGACCCACTTGGTTCCCACAATACTTTGATTTCTAGGTCTTTCTACTAACTCCCAAACATCATTCTTTACAAATTGATTCAATTCTTCTTGCATAGCTAGGATCCAAAACTCATCCGAAAGGGCTTGATTGATGTTGGTGGGTTCAGTCATTGAGATAAAGGTAGAGTGGTTTACTTCCTTCCGAAGTCCATGCCTAGTCCTAACACCTTCAGAAGGGTCTCCTAAGAGCAGTTCTTTAGGATGACTCAAAGAATATCTCCAATCTCTAGGCAGTGTGGTTTGAGGTTCTACCATTTCCTCCAGATTTACATTTCCAACCCATTGGGTAATCTCCTCTACCTCTTTTTCTTCCTCAACTCTAGTCACCTTAGGATCAGATTCATCAAACACCACATGAGTTGCATCTTCCACCACCAAAGTCCTCTTATTGAACACCCTAAAGAATTTCCCCACACTAGAATAGCTTAAGAACACTCCTTCATCAGATTTGGGGTCAAATTTTCCTAAGGATGATTTCCCATTATTCAGAATGAAAACCTTACAGCCAAAGACATGGAGGTGGGACATGTTTGGAGTTCTACCCTTAATGATCTCATAAGGTGTCTTGTTCAGATTTGATCTCACATTCACCCTATTCAGCACATAACAGGCAGTGTTCACCGCTTCAGCCCAAAAGTATTTTGGAAGTGAATACTCAGTAAGCATGGCTCTAGCGGCTTCCACTAAGGTCTTGTTCTTCCTTTCAGCTACCCCGTTCTACTGAAGGGTCCTAGGAGCTGAAAAATTGTGACTAATCCCTTGCTCCTCACAGAAACTTCCAAATTTCACATTTTTAAACTCTCCACCATGATCACTATGAATGGTCAAGATCCCACAACCTAACTTCCTCTAAATCCAAGTGGAGAAGGACTTAAACTCATCAAATGACTCAGATTTGTGTGACAGAAATTTAATCCAAGTGAACCTCGAGTAGTCATCTACAATCATAAAACCATAGACCTTCCCCCGTAAGCTGGCAGTGCTAATGGGTCCGAAGAGATCCATGTGAAGGACTTCTAAAGGTCTAGACGTGCTAATGTCCTTAACAGAGTGAAAGGAGGACTGGACTTATTTCCCTAATTGATAGGCATCACATAGGTGGTCCTTAATGAACTTAAGCTTGGGCACACCTCTAACTAAGTCCTT
This sequence comes from Dendrobium chrysotoxum, assembly GCA_019925795.1. NCBI lineage: Eukaryota > Viridiplantae > Streptophyta > Magnoliopsida > Asparagales > Orchidaceae > Dendrobium > Dendrobium chrysotoxum. The sequence continues at coordinate 69,378,016 of CM034314.1, forward strand.
TTGGGTGACTCTCCTAAGGGTTTTTATATTGGCATGACACAATCTCCTATGTCACAACCAAAACTCATCACCAGTAGTTTTTAAGCAAATTAAAATTTCAGCTTTAATGCAACTTACATCCAGCTTGTAGACATTATTTATCCTTTGTCCCTGCAAAATAATTTTATCATTTAAGCTTAAAATGTAGCAAGTGGACAGGAATTTGATGCTGTATCCTTTGTTACAGAGTTGACTGATACTCAACAAGTTATGTTTCAGTCCATCTACAAGAAAAACATTGTCAATCATAAAACTCTTTGAATCACCAATTATACCTGAGCCTACCACCCTCCTGGTGATATTATCTCCAAGTGTAACCTTGCCTCCAGCCCTGACCTCCAGTGAAATGAACTGATTTGCATCTCCAGTCATGTGTCTTGAACATCCGTTGTCTAGGTACCACATGCTCTCACAAGGTCTTGTGTGAGAGCACACCTATAAAATCATCAAACGTTAGTTTTAGGAACCCAAACAGGTTTGGGTTCCTTCTTATGAAAAGAACAATGCAAGGCATGTGTGCTGTGCTGTGAAACAGGCAGTTTAGGCTTTCACACCCAATATGTACTACAGTGAACAGTGTAGGTATGGGAGATGTGTCCTAGCATGCCACATGAAAAATATCTAACACCAGGAAAAGGGTTAACTAATCTATGTGGGTGATAGTGTCTCTTCCTAGGTGTGTATGAAACATGCTTTGATGATTTTGACTCAGATTCTATAAAAGGTGGAGGTGCATAAAACTGTGCAAACATAGGAGGTGTTTCATGTTTCTCAAAAGTATTGATCTTAACTTTCAAAAATTCATTTTCTTTCTTTAAGCTTGCAATTTCAAATTTTAAAGCACCATTGTTACTCTCCCCTTCACAAGCCCAGATTGTCTAATTCTTTAAAAGCTTTTTCTAAATCAACATGTGTGGTTTTTAGTAAATCATGCTCAGTAGTCAGGTCAGAATATTTTTTGTTCAATTCATCAAACTCATCAAGTAAATACATGCGATTGCAATCAAGTGTAGAATGATCTTTAACTATCGAATCATGCTCTTTTTGTAAATTCAGAAGTTCTAGTTTCAGGCTAGCATGAGTTTTCTTAAGCTTCCTATACGATGCATATATTTTTTTAGATATTTCAAATAATTGATCGTAAGTAAGCTCACATACCTCTTCCTGGTTAGACTGACCAGGATGATCATCAGCCATCAGACACAAATTTATTTCCTCCTCTTCAGCTTCAGTCTCAGAAGAGTCGGATGCAGAATATGCCCAGAACGCCTTCTAAATCCGCTTCTTGTCCTTCCTGAACTTATGTTTCTCCTTACCCTTCTCCTTACTCGGGTGAGCTTTAAGTGTAGATCAGCCTTAATGTGTCCGGGCTTCCTGCATTCAATACAGACAGTGTCAGGTGAACCTTTAAAATTCTTGCTAGACTTACCCTTGTTCCACTTCTGAAAGTTCTTGTGTTTCTTCCTTAGAAAACTTTTGAATTTCTAGTGATTAAGGCAACGTCATCGCTATTAGACCCGAAAGCACTAGTATCACTCTTGTTGGCCTTCAGTGCCACTATTTTCTCCTTCTTCTTCTCACCTGCATTAAGCTATCTTTGGTTCACCCCTTGCTCGTAAGTAATGAGTGATCCAAGTAAGCTATCAATAGAGTAAGTATTTAAATCTTTAGATTCAGTGATTGTAGTTATCTTAGCATCATACGAAGAAGGCAAACATCTAAGAATTTTGTTCACTCTTTCATAGTTTGTAAGTTCTCTACCTAAGGCATGCAAAGAGGTGACAATTTGAGTGAATCTCGTATACATTTTAGAAATGGTTTCACTAGGTTTTATGTGAAAAAGTTCATAGTCATGAAGCAAAATATTTAACCTAGACTGTTTGACTTCTGTTGTACCTTCATACGTGATGCACAATCTATCCCAAATCTCTTTACCAGTCGTACAAGTAGATACACGCATGTAATCTTCAAATTTTAAAGTACAGAAAAAATAGTTCAAGCATTTGGCATTTAATTGTGCTAAGTCACGATCATTAAAAGTCCAGTCAGTAAAGGGTAGTTCAGTTTTAATATTTTTAATCAATCTAAAAGGTGGTTCGTATCCATCCTTAACAAGCATCCACATATGATAATTAATTGATTGAAGAAAAGTGGACATGCGAGTTTTCCAAAAATCAAAAGGAATATTATCAAATAATGGCGGTCGTATAATTGAATAACCTTCAGCAGTATTATGATTACCAAAGTTAGCCATGGATCAAATTCAAAAGTTTTTCAAAACTAGATTTTATGAATCCTGCTCTGATACCACTTGAAAGTTTGATAGGGATGTTAAGCCCTGATGAACTAGTCCCGAGGCTAACCAAGAGGGGGGGTGAATTGGTTATTTAAAAATTCGAGAGCAATAGTGAAAATCTTTTCTTTAATATGCAGCGGAAACAAGTAAATACTCAAACTAAAAGATTAAACACAAATTTCACCCAAGCAGATAATCACAGAAAAACTAAAGTGCAGAAAGTAATTAGAAAGAACACACCAGATTTTTATAGTGGTTCGTTCAACATAACCTATGTCCACTCCCCGGAGCCTCCCCTCCGGGTATTACACTAACTCAAAGTGTCTCTCCTTTTTCTCCCACAGCAAGGCGAAGAAGCCTGTATAAAACTCCTTTCCACCGACACGGTGAGGCAGAGAACCTAACCTCCTTTTGCTTCCTACTGAAGCAGTTAGAGAACCTTGGACTCCTTTCGCTTCCTCCTGAAGCATGCAGAGAACCTAAACTCATTTCGCTTCCTCCTGAAGCGAACAGAGAACCTGGATCTTCTTGTGGATGATCCTCTCCCAAATAACACCAACACGATGAAAGATGACGAGTGGAGAAGACGACTCTGATCCTTGCTTGGAGCAACCTTCGTGAACCGCTCACGAACTCCCCCTCACAAGATCCTCTCTATCTCTCCCAAACTCTCTCTCTCTCTCTAGGGTTTCTTTGGAAAGGAAAGTGGCAAAAGATTTTTCTTGTTCGAAGAAAAATATATTTTAAAGGAGGGCTCTAAAATTACCCTAAATCTCAACTAGTCGGCAAGAATCATCCTGTGTGATTTATTCAAAATCAACTGTTTCAGGCTGGATGATCTGGCTCTTCTGGACGATCAGTAGAAAAAATTATTCAGATCGTCCCGTCCGATTCTGCGATCGTCCGGGACGATTAGTGCAAATCCAGGAATTTCATCTAGAAGATCGCTCTGGTCGTCTAGAAAAACTTGTGCTGGATGACCGAAAAATGACTTGATTGTCCAGGACGATACAAATATCGTCCTGTATGATTAGTTCAAATAGTGGCAAAATCATCCTGATAACCGCTCTAGACGTACAACTGAAATACACTAGACGATCCTGATCGTCCCGGATGATATGATCATATCAATTAAATATTAATTGCTTTCTTTAATTACCAGACTAATTTAGGCATGATTGTACTGGATCGTTCAGGATGATACACGTATCGTTCAGGACGATCAGCCCAAATATCTTAAAATAAAAACTTGCCTAACTTGATCTGGTAGTTGAGAGTTTCTGATTTGAGCATATCGTCCCGTACGATGTAGGGATCATCCAGGACAATCTACTTAATCAGACACACTTAACTTGGTCACCCTAATTAGGGTTTCTATTTTTACTTGATCGTCCAGGATGATGTGAATATCGTCCAGGACGATCTGAACAAAAACTGAACAAAAACTCTAATTCACTCAAGCTCACCCCCTGAGTGTGTGTGTGCAAGGTTACTTAGCTAGGGGATCAGTTACATTACAATTGACTCAAGAAAAAGAAAACAATATATTTGGACACACTTGGACCCGATCTTGAGTTGGCTTGAGTTGCTCTTGATCTTTTGTACCTGAAATGGGTTAGCCAAGCAAAACACAATAGAAATATGTTTGTCATCATCAAAACCAGATTTGCTACAAGGGGATCCTATCTCTTCATCCTCTTCTGATCTCTTTGATAGTGGTTCTAAAACTATTGATGAGGAAGGAGCCTTTAAGGTAAATAAGAAGAAAAAGAAAAATAGTAAAGCTCCTTTACCTGATACACCTCGTTCTACTAAGACTCAAACTTTTGCTAAAAGTTCTAATGATTAAAGCCCTTATTTGGAATGTGTGGGGTATTGGGGGAGCCGACTCTAGAATTAGAGTTAGGAATTTATGTAGACTGCACAACATATAACTACTGGTTTTACTTGAACCTTTTATCTCTGCTGATAAACTTGCTTCTACAGCTTCTCATTTAGGTTTTGACATGATGTTTGCTAACTGTTCTAATAAAATTTGGATTATGTGGAAGAGTCACTTTAACATCAATATTATATTAGATTTTGCTCAAGTTGTTCATGGGCAAATCTCTTTTTACAACTTTAACTATAACGCCTCGATTGTTTATGCTGCTTGTACTAGATTAGGTCGGCTTCCTCTTTGGGAACTTTTATTAGATTTTGCTCTTAATTCTAATGGCCCTTGGTGTGTGCGTGGTGACTTCATTATTGTTTCTAATGCTAATGAGAGAGTCGGGGGTAACCCCACTAATATTAATGCTATGGAAGACATCAATTCTATTATTTCTAATTGAAATTTATATGATATTGGCTTTATTGGTAGTGCGTTTACTTGGAATAGAATGGATATGTGCAAAGACTTGATAGGAATCTTTTTAATAATGACTGGATAAGAGATTTTCCTATGACTTATGTTCAACATTTAAGTAGGACTTTGTTTGATCATGCTCCTTTACATATGACCATATGTGCTAATAAAATTAATGTCCCCTCGGCTTTTAGATTTCAAAACATGTGGTTAACTCATAAGGAGTTTATGAATGTTGTTTATAATAATTGGAATGCCATTATCTTTCCTGATAATAATATTAAGGGTATGTTCCGTCTTTGGGCCAAGTTGAGTAGATTAAAATAGGTCCTTACTTGGTGGAACAAAAATGTTTTCAAGAATATTTTTTCTAATATTAAGGAAGCTGAAGAGAAGGTGTTGGAGTTGGAGAAGATGTATTTGGAGAATCCCATAAGTGCCAATCTCTCTAATCTTGACAATGCTAAAGTTACCCTTTTTCAGTTGCAAAATCAAGAAGAGATCTTTTGGAGACAGAAGGCTTCTACTAAAAGTGTTTTGGAGGGGGATAGGAATACCAGTTTTTTTTTCATACTTTGGCTAATAAGAATAAAATTAGGAGGCATATCCATAAAATTGTTAACAATTAGGGGTGTGTTTATGATACAGATGAATTAATTATTAATTCTGGGGTGGAGCATTTTACTGAAGTTTTTTAATAACAATAGTTATATTTCCCCTATTATGAATCCCAATGTGATTCCTCGCTTTATTGGTGAGGAAGATAATCTTTTGCTCACCCAATCTCCTACAGAGGATAAAATTTGGATGACTATTAAAGACATGAATGGGGATTCAGCTGCTTGTCCTGATGGCTTCTCTACTAAATGTTTTGTTAAGATCTGGGATATTATTAAGTTAGATGTTATGGAGGCTGTGAAAGATTTTTTTGAGGGCAATCCTTATCCTAAGTTTTTCTCTTCTACTAATATTGTGTTAATTCCTAAAAAAGATACTACCAACAACTAGAATGATTTTAGACATATTAGTCTTTGTACTTTCTTTAATAAACTTATCTCTAAAATCATTGCTTCTAGATTGATGAACATCTTACCTAGAATCATCTCTTTTAATAAAACGAGATTTGTCAAAGGTAGGAGCATTTTTGATAATATTATTTTGGCCCAAGAGATTGTCCATGATATTAATGCTAAGGTTACTGGGGGAAATCTCCTTTTTAAACTGGATATTACTAAAGCTTATGATAATTTGAACTGGAACTTTCTTTATAATGTGCTGTCTCTTTTTGGTTTTAGTCAATCTTTTATCATGCTTATTAAGAATAGTATTAAAAATTGTTACTTTTCTGTGATCATTAATGGTAGAAATCATGGTTTTTTTAAATCCATTCATAGGCTAAGACAAGGGGATCCCTTATCGCCTTCTCTTTTTATTATTGTTGTGGAATATCTATCCAAAGACCTTAAGGAGCTATATATGAGGTATCCTACTCTCTATTTTTGTACTATTGGTGGCATTATTATTACTCATCTCAATTTTGCGGATGACTTTATAATTTTCTCGAATGCTTCTATAAATAATGTTAAAATTTTAGTGCAATTTATGGCTCACTTCCAAAATATGAGTGGGTTATCCTTTAACAAGGATAAGAGTAGTTTCATTTCTGGCACGTTGGTGAATCGTAATAGAATTAGTGTTATCAAAAGAATTTGTGGTTTTAACTCTACCTTGCTTCCTATTAAATATTTATATACCCCTCTTTTTAAGGGGAGAAAAAGAAATCATGTGTTTGACAATCTTTTTACGTTGTTTCAAAGGAAACTCTTAAACTGGTCTTCTAACTTTCTTTCTTTTGGTGGTAGGTTTATTCTGATTAAAAGTGTTTTAAACTTGATTCCTATCTTTATTTTTCACACTTTGCAACCTTCCTCCACTACTTGTCTGAGGATGGAGAGAATGCTTAATAGATTTTTTTGGGGATCAAAAAATAATCATTCTTGTATTAATTGGGCTTCTTGGAATAAAGTTAGTGGGGTTTTCAATGAAGGGGCTTTAGGTTGCAATAATATTTTGGATAATGTTCATGCTTTCTCTCATAAATTATGGTTTACTTTTAGAGCTAACAATTGCTTGTGGGCTTAGTTTATGAATGTTAAGTATTGCAAAGATCTTCATCCTCTGGTTTGCAACTATAAAGCTTGTGATTCTATTTGTTTGGAAAAGGCTTTGCAACGTCAAATGGGAGGCTGAGTAATTCATTCAATGGGGGCTAGGGAAAGGTGATATCTCCTTTTGGTAAGACAATTGGTTGGGTAATTATTCTATTGATAGCTATCTTAACACCCATACTATTGATAATACTAAGGTTCACACTTTTATTCAGAATGGTGACTGGAATGTTAGTAAACTATTAGAGGTTATCCCAGATGATATGATTGATAAAATTTTGCATATTCCATTACAATTACAATGCAAGGATAAAATTCTTTTTAAGTTATCTTCTTCTGGTAATTTTAATTTGAAAAAAGCTTGGGATGCTACTAGAATTAAAGTGGATGTTTCTCAATTATTTGCGTCTATTTGGCATAACAATATTCCTTTATCTTATTCTATTTTGGTTTGGAGATGTCTTAAAGGTTATCTTCCAGTTGTTAATTTACTTTGGAGAAAAGGGTTTTCTTTTCCTTCTAAGTGTCAATATTGCTTTAATATTGAGAGTATTAACCATGTTTTCATTAATGGGGTTATTGCTCAAAAGGCTTGGTGCCATTTCTTTAACCTGGCTGACAAAGGTATTATGAAAGTTAATTGGGATGTTACATCCATTCTTAAACATTGGTTCACTAGCACTAAAGGTCACATCTATAATTTGCTATCGATTCTAATTATGTGGTACCTTTGGAAGGCTAGGAATGACTCTAAGCATAATGAGATTAAAATGGATGTGAACCAAATTATTACCAATGTTAGAAATAAAATTTTATAATTTAAGTCTGTCAATCTTATTTTTATTAAAAACTTTAAAAATTGTCATCATTTAGCTGTTCAACTCGGTATTCATATTGATGGTGGGTCGGTAGAAAAATTTGATCTTATTGTGAGGTGGTTTAAACCATCCTTCCATTTTGTTAAACTGAATTCGGATGGGTCGGTTAGAACTATTTTTGAGGGCATGGGTGATATCATTCGTAATCATAATTGTTGCAAATCTGGCTTTGATGATGACAAACATGTTTCCAGTGTGTTTTTCTTGGCTAATCAGTTTCAGGCACAAAAGACCGCAAGCTACTCAAGCCAACTCAAGATCGGGTCCAAGTGTGTCAAATGTATGATTTTTTCTTTTATTGAGTCAATTGTAATGTAACTGATTCCCTAGCTAAGTAACCTTGCACACACACACTCAGGGAGAGAGATTGAGTGAATTAGAGTTTCTGTTAAAATTTTGTTCAGATCGTCCTGGACGATAGTATCATCGTCCTGGACGATCCAGTTAAAACAGAAACCCTAATTAGGGCGACTAAGTTAAGAAGGACTGATTGAGCCGATCGTCCTGGATGATATATGGATCGTACGGGACGATATGCCCAAATCAGAAATTCTCAGCCGCCAGATTAAGTTAGGCAAGTTTTATTTTAAGTATTTTGGTCTGATCGTCCCGGACGATACGTGTATCGTCCTGGACGATTTACTACAATCATGCCTAAATTAGTCTGGTAATTAAGGAAAGCAATTAATGTTTAATTGATACGATCACATCGTCCTGGACGATCGCAGGATCGTCCCGGACGATCGTGATCGTCTTGTGCATTTCAGCTGTACGTCCAGAACTATGTACAGGACGATTTGGGGCCTTTTTGAACTAATCGTACCGGACGATTACCCTATCGTACGGGACGATCAAGTCATTTTTTGGTCGTCCAGCACAGATTTCTCTGGACGACCCGAACTGTCTTCTGGACGATTTCCTTCAATTTGAACTAATCGTCCCGGACGATCGCAGGATCGTACGGGACGATATGAACAACTTTTTCTACTGATCGTCCAGAAGAGCCAGATCGTCCAGGCTGAAACAGCTGAATTTGAACTGATCGTACAGGACGATCTACCGATCGTCCTGGACGATCTTGGCCGACAAGTTGAGATTTAGGGCAAGTTTTAAGCCCTCCTTTAAAAGAACTTTTTCCTAGATTTGGAAAAATCTTTTGCTGCCTTCCTTCCCTGAGAAATCCTAGAGAGAGAGAGAGTTGGGAGAGAGAGAAGAGATCTTGTGAGGGGGAGTTAGTGAGGGATTCACTAAGGTTGCTCCAAGCACGGATCAGAGTCGTCTTCTCCGCTCGTCGTCTGTCGTCTAGTCGGTGTTCTTCGTGGGAGGATCATTCGCAAGAAGATTCGGGTTCTCTGCCCGCTTCAAGAGGAAGCGAAAGGAGTTCGTGGGTTCTCTGCCCGCTTCAGGAGGAAGCGAAAGGAGTTCGTGGGTTCTCTGCCCGCTTCAGGAGGAAGCGAAAGGAGGTCGGGTTCTCTGCCTCACCGTGTGGTGAAAAGGAGGTGTTTTGTACAGGCTTCTCCGCCTTGCTGTGGGAGCAAAAGGAGAGTCACTTTCGTTTAGTGCAATACCCGGAGGGGAGGCTCCGGGGAGTGGACGTAGGTCAAGTTGACCGAACCACTATAAAATCTGGTTTGCTTTTCTGATTCAGTTTTGCATTTTACTTTTCAATATAAACTGCTTGGGTGAATATCGTTGGTTGATCTTTTCGTTATTGTTTACTTGTTTCCGCTGCTAAGTATCGAAAAGATTTTTGTAGTTATCGTGAAATTTTTAAATAACCAATTCACCCCCCCCTCTTGGTTAGCCTCGGGACTAGTTCACTAGGGCTTAACATCCCTTTCGAACTTTCAAGTGGTATCAGAGCCGGATTCAAAATTTTTGTTTAAAAACTTTTGAATTTGATCCAATGGCTAACTGTAACAATCGTAATACTGCTGAAGGTTATTCTATAACTAGACCACCGTTGTTTGATAACATTCCATTTGATTTTTGGAAAACACGCATGTCTACTTTTCTTCAGTCTATCGATTATCGCATGTGGATGTTAGTTAAGGACGGATACGAACCACCTTTTCGAATGGTTAACAATGTGAAAACTGAATTGCCGTTTGCTGATTGGACGTTTGATGATCGTGATTTAGCACAGTTAAATGCCAAATGTTTGAACTGTTTCTTTTGTGCTTTAAAATCTGAGGACTATATGCGTGTTTCTACTTGTACAACGGGAAAAGAGATTTGGGATAGATTATGTATAACATATGAAGGTACAACTGAAGTCAAACAGTCTAGGTTAAACATCTTGTTACATGATTACGAACTTTTTCGCATGAAATCTAGTGAGACTATTTCAGAAATGTACACAAGGTTCACTCAGATTGTTACCTCTTTGCATGCTTTAGGTAGAGAACTTACCAACTACGAAAGAGTGAACAAGATTCTTAGATGTTTGCCTGCTTCTTATGATGCTAAGATTACTGCTATTACTGAATCCAAAGATTTAAATACTTACTCTATTGACAGCTTACTTGGATCACTCATTGCTTACGAGCAAGGGGTGAACCAAAGGCAACTTGATGCAGGTGAACGCAAGAAAGAGAAGACAGTGGCACTAAAGGCCAAAGATTCAGATGCTAGCACTTCCGGGTCTGATAGCGATGATGTTGCCTTAATCACAAGGCAATTCAAAAGCTTTCTAAGGAAGAAACATAAGAACCATCAGAAGTGGAACAAGGGTAAGTTCAATAAAAACTTTAAGGGTTCATCTGAATCGGTTTGTTTTGAATGCAGGAAGCCTGGACACATAAAGGCTGATTGTCCAACACTTAAAGCTCACTCAAGCAAGGAGAAGGGTGAGGAGAAACCAAAGTACAGAAAGGACAAGAAGCGGATTCAGAAGGCGTTCTGGGCAGACTCTGCATCCGACTCTTCTGAGACTGAAGCTGAAGAGGAGGAAACAAACTTGTGTCTGATGGCGGATGATCACCCTGGTCAGTCCGACCAGGAAGAGGTATGTGAGCTTACTTACGATCAGTTATTTGAAGTTTCTGAAAAGATTCATACATCGTATAGGAAGCTTAAGAAAACCCATGCTAGTTTGAAACTAGATTATCTGACTTTGCAAAAAGAGCATGAAGTGTTGATTAAGGATCATTCCACCATTGATAGCAATCACATGTCTTTACTAGATGAGTTTGATGAACTGAATAAAAAGCATTCTGATTTAATTGTTGAGCATAACTTGTTAAAAACAGCGCATGTTGAATTAGAACTTGCTTTTAAGAAAGTGAATGATTTGGCATCTGAGTTAGAAAGTACTCATAGTGCAAAAACATTTGAAATTGGAAGTTTAAACAAACACATTGAGTTTTTGAAAGTGAAAATCAGTTCTTTTGAAAATAACAAAACACCGCCTACTTTTGAACAATTTTATGCACCGCCACCTTTTAAAAATTCTGTTGCAAGTTCTTCAAAGCATGTTTCATACACTACTAGGAAGAGGCACTATCACTCACGACGTTTAGTTAATCCTTTTCCTGGTGTTAGATGTTTTTCATGTGGCATGTTAGGACACATATCACACACTTGTACTGTTCACCGTAGTACACATTGGGTGTGGAGACCCAAACTGCCTGTTGCACAGCACAGCACACATGCATCGCATTCTTCTTTTCATAAGAAGGAACCCAAACCTGTTTGGGTTCCTAAGACTGACATTTGATGATTTTGTAGGTGTGCTCTCACACAAGACCTCGTGAGAGCATGTGGTACCTGGACAGCGGATGTTCTAGACATATGACTGGAGATGCAAATCAGTTCATTTCGCTGGAGGCCAGAGCTGGAGGCAAGGTTACACTTGGAGATAACACCACCAGGAAGGTGGTAGGCACAGGTATAATTGGTGATTCAAAGAACTTTATGATTGATAATGTTTTGCTTGTAGATGGACTGAAACACAACCTGCTGAGCATCAGTCAACTCTGCGATAAGGGATACAGCATCAAATTCCTGCCCACTGGCTGCATTTTAAGCTTAAATGATGAAGTTGTTTTGCAGGGGCAAAGGATCAACAACGTCTACAAGCTGGATGTAAGTAGCATTAAATCTGATAATTCAATTTGCTTAAAAACTGCTGCTGATGAGTCTTGGTTATGGCATAGGAGATTGTGTCATGCCAGTATGAAAACCCTTAGGAGAGTCACCCAAAAGGACTTAGTTAGAGGTGTGCCCAAGCTTAAGTTCACTAAGGATCACCTGTGTGATGCCTGTCAGTTGGGGAAGCAAGTCCAGTCCTCTTTTCACTCTGTTAAGGACATTAGCACCTCTAGACCTTTAGAAGTTCTTCACATGGACCTCTTTGGACCCATTAGCACTGCCAGCTTAGGGGGGAGAGTCTATGGTTTTGTGATTGTTGATGATTATTCAAGGTTCACTTGGGTTAAATTTTTGTCACAAAAATCTGAGTCATTTGATGAGTTTAGATCTTTCTCTACTTGGATTCAGAAGAAGTTAGGATGTGAGATTATTACCATCCATAGTGATCACGGAGGGGAGTTTGAAAATGAAAGATTTGGAAGTTTTTGTGAGAATCATGGGATTAGTCACAATTTTTCAGCTCCTAGGACCCCTCAGCAGAACGGGGTAGCTGAAAGGAAGAACAGGACCTTAGTGGAAGCCGCTAGAGCCATGCTTGCCGAGTATTCACTTCCAAAATACTTTTGGGCTGAAGCGGTGAACACTGCCTGTTATGTGCTGAATAGGGTAAATGTGAGAGTCAAGCTGAACAAGACACCTTATGAGATCATTAAGGGTAGAACTCCAAATCTGTCCCACCTCCATGTCTTTGGCTGTAAGGTTTTCATTCTAAACAACGGGAAGTCACCCTTAGGAAAATTTGACCCCAAATCTGATGAAGGAGTGTTCTTAGGATATTCAAGTGTGGGGAAATCCTTTAGGGTGTTCAATAGGAGGACTTTGGTGGTGGAAGAAACAACCCATGTAGTGTTTGATGAATCTGATCCTAAGGAGTCTAGATCTGAAGTAGAAGATGAAGAGATTGTTGAGGTTACCCAAGGAGTGAGAAATACAAATTTGGAGGAAAGGGTAGAACCTCAAACCCCATTGCCTAGAGATTGGAGATATTCTTCGAGTCATCCTAAAGAACTGATCTTAGGAGACCCTTCTGAAGGTGTTAGGACTAGGCATGGACTTAGGAAGGAAGTAAACCATTCTGCCTTTATCTCAATGAGTGAACCCACCAACATCAATCAAGCCTTGTCGGATGAGTTTTGGATTTTAGCTATGCAGGAAGAATTGAATCAATTTGTAAGGAATGATGTTTGGGAGTTAGTAGAAAGACCTAGAAACCAAAGTATTGTGGGAACCAAGTGGGTCTTTAAGAATAAGATGAATGATTCTGGTGTGGTGGTGAGAAATAAGGCAAGATTGGTGGCTAAGGGGTATAATCAGATAGAAGGGATAGATTTTGAGGAAACTTTTGCCCCTGTAGCTAGATTGGAAGCCATTAGAGTGCTACTAGCCTTTGCCTGTTATAAGGGATTTAAGCTGTTTCAAATGGATGTCAAGAGTGCCTTTTTAAATGGGGTAATTAAAGAAGATGTTTTTGTAGAACAACCCCCAGGTTTTGAGAGTTCCCAATATCCAAGTCATGTCTATAAATTAAAAAAGGCCTTATATGGATTGAAACAGGCACCAAGAGCTTGGTATGAGAGGCTTAGCACATTCCTGTTAGAAAGAGAGTTTGTTAAGGGGAGCGTAGACACCACCCTTTTTCTGAGGAGAATAGGAGATGACTTACTCATTATCCAGATTTATGTTGATGATATAATTTTTGGATCTTCTGATAAATATTTATGTGATGAGTTTTCCAAAACAATGAGTAAGGAGTTTGAGATGAGTATGATGGGAGAATTGTCCTACTTTTTGGGGTTTAGCATAAGGCAAACAGATGATGGAACTTTTCTCAATCAATCAAAATACACTAAGGACATTTTGAAGAAATATGAAATGGACAAAGCCAAGCCAATCAATACTCCCATGCCCTCCTCAGTTCAGTTAGATAAGGATTCAAATGGAAAATCTGTTGATCAGAAGAAGTATAGAGGGATAATAGGTTCACTGCTTTACCTGACTGCTAGCCGACCCGATATCATGTTTAGTGTCTGTCTTTGTGCTAGGTTTCAGGCTGATCCTAAAGAGTCCCACCTGACTGCTGTTAAGAGAATTCTTAGATATCTTTTAGGGACCCCAAACCTAGGAATTTGGTACCCTAGGCACAACACCTCTTTTGAGATCATTGGATATTCTGACTCTGACTTTGCGGGGTGTAGGGTGGATAGGAAGAGTACCTCTGGGACTTGTCAATTCATAGGACAGTCGTTAGTCTCCTGGTCCAGTAGAAAACAGAACTCAGTTGCACTTTCCACTGCTGAAGCTGAGTACATTGCCTTAGGAAGTTGTGTGGCCCAAGTTCTTTGGTTGAAGCAGCAAGTCTTGGATTTAGGAGTACCTGTTGGCACAATTTCTGTTCTGTGTGATAATACTAGTGCCATCTGTATCTCTAAGAATCCAATCCAACATTCTAGGACCAAACACATTGACATTAGGCATCACTTCATTAGGGACCATGTTACAAAAGGGGACATTGAGCTACATCATGTAGCAACTGAAAATCAGCTGGCTGACATATTCACTAAACCACTGGCCTTTGACTCATTCAGCATTTTGAGAACCAGATTAGGAGTGATTGATATAAATGCTTGATTCTGATGACGGCTGATTTATGATTGTTATGATTGGTATTCTGATTTCTGCTAGTTAGTTTTTTTTTGTATTCTGTTTTCTGATTTATGTTTGTTAGTTTTTGTATTGTGATTTCTGATTCCTGTTAGTTAGTTTTTGCCTTGATTATTTTATTTTCAGTTGATTTTATTTCTTCTGCTAATTTCTGTTTTAGCCTTATTGTTAGTTTGATTTGAGTATTTACTTTGCTATGATTTTCTACCTGTTTTTTTTATGTTTTTCAAAATCTGATCACCGCTCACTACTTCTGATAATCTGAATTTCTGACTGGGAGTTTTTACCTTGTTTTGATTTGGAAGCTGGTAAGCAGTGATTGATTCCATTGAATCTGTTAAAGGGAAGAAACATTGATGATTGTTTCTCTTCCTCTAACTCCTTTACTGGTGTATGGTTTCTTTTGGATAAAAATCTTCTTCAAAATTAAAATGTTAGTTTTTTGAAATAGAGATTATTTTATCTTCCTACAGTAATCTGCCTCATATCAATAGTGTTTTTCAAAGTCTTGAGTCATTAGTTTGATTTTCTAAAACCAAGTGATTGCATTTATCATATGATGTGTGGTTTTTTGTTTTGTGAATCATTCTTCCCTACTGTGGAGAGTCATCTCCTATGTCTGGAAGATGGATTCACAGCTGAGACTCTTTAATGATTATGAAAAGGAGAAAGCTTACAAAAGATGCGCAGTGCGCCAACCAAATTGAAAAAGAGGCATAAAATGAGCCCAAAACTGAAAAGATGCGAAAATGCCAAATACACAAAGTGTATCAAAAAATCAAAAGATGCGCAGTGCGCCAAATAAATTGAAAAAAAAAAAAAAGAGGCACAAAATGAGCCCAACCTAAGCTTTCTTCTCTTTCAGATCTTTAAATGTCTTAGAAAAAAAACTCGTGTGTCACTTAATACGTTCAAAAAGCTTGAGTTTGAAAATCTTGATTTCTGATTTTTTACTTTGTAACACTATTATATCAGATATTTTTCTGGAACGAGGCTTGAAAGGATCTCTTTTCAAATCTAATGTCTTTTCTTCTGAATCGGATTTTTGTTTTGAAAGAGGCTTACATCGATAAGGTGCCCGGGGTCAGAGTTACGAAAGTTGATTGTTTCCAACCTTTTTGGATTTCAGCGCTGTCAATCGTCCTCTCATTGGTTTTTGAATCTAAAATCAAGGAAAAATTCTGATTTTCCTGTTTTGTTGTTGTTCTGTGTATGTTTTATTTTATATTTTATTTCCGTGTTATGTTTTTCCCTCCTCCTTTTTGTGATGTCAAAAGGGGGAGTCAGTTGTAGTCGTGTCTGTTTCTATTTTCTGTTTGAGCTGTTAAATGAAAATTTAAAAAATATGTGTTTTGTTTGATTTCTTAGTTTCATTTTATTTTCATCTTAGTTTCATTTTATTTTCAGACTACTTTACAAATGTTTGCCATCATCAAAAAGGGGGAGATTGTTGCAAATCTGGCTTTGATGATGACAAACATGTTTCCAGTGTGTTTTTCTTGGCTAATCAGTTTCAGGCACAAAAGACCGCAAGCTACTCAAGCCAACTCAAGATCGGGTCCAAGTGTGTCAAATGTATGATTTTTTCTTTTATTGAGTCAATTGTAATGTAACTGATTCCCTAGCTAAGTAACCTTGCACACACACACTCAGGGAGAGAGATTGAGTGAATTAGAGTTTCTGTTAAAATTTTGTTCAGATCGTCCTGGACGATAGTATCATCGTCCTGGACGATCCAGTTAAAACAGAAACCCTAATTAGGGCGACTAAGTTAAGAAGGACTGATTGAGCCGATCGTCCTGGACGATATATGGATCGTACGGGACGATATGCCCAAATCAGAAATTCTCAGCCGCCAGATTAAGTTAGGCAAGTTTTATTTTAAGTATTTTGGTCTGATCATCCCGGACGATACGTGTATCGTCCTGGACGATTTACTACAATCATGCCTAAATTAGTCTGGTAATTAAGGAAAGCAATTAATGTTTAATTGATACGATCACATCGTCCTGGACGATCGCAGGATCGTCCCGGACGATCGTGATCGTCTTGTGCATTTCAGCTGTACGTCCAGAACTATGTACAGGACGATTTGGGGCCTTTTTGAACTAATCGTACCGGACGAATACCCTATCGTACGGGACGATCAAGTCATTTTTTGGTCGTCCAGCACAGATTTCTCTGGACGACCCGAACTGTCTTCTGGACGATTTCCTTCAATTTGAACTAATCGTCCCGGATGATCGCAGGATCGTACGGGACGATATGAACAACTTTTTCTACTGATCGTCCAGAAGAGCCAGATCGTCCAGGCTGAAACAGCTGAATTTGAACTGATCGTACAGGACGATCTACCGATCATCCTGGACGATCTTGGCCGACAAGTTGAGATTTAGGGCAAGTTTTAAGCCCTCCTTTAAAAGAACTTTTTCCTAGATTTGGAAAAATCTTTTGCTGCCTTCCTTCCCTGAGAAATCCTAGAGAGAGAGAGAGTTGGGAGAGAGAGAAGAGATCTTGTGAGGGGGAGTTAGTGAGGGATTCACTAAGGTTGCTCCAAGCACGGATCAGAGTCGTCTTCTCCGCTCGTCGTCTGTCGTCTAGTCGGTGTTCTTCGTGGGAGGATCGTTCGCAAGAAGATCCGGGTTCTCTGCCCGCTTCAGGAGGAAGCGAAAGGAGTTCGTGGGTTCTCTGCCCGCTTCAGGAGGAAGCGAAAGGAGTTCGTGGGTTCTCTGCCCGCTTCAGGAGGAAGCGAAAGGAGGTCGGGTTCTCTGCCTCACCGTGTGGTGAAAAGGAGGTGTTTTGTACAGGCTTCTCCGCCTTGCTGTGGGAGCAAAAGGAGAGTCACTTTCGTTTAGTGCAATACCCGGAGGGGAGGCTCCGGGGAGTGGACGTAGGTCAAGTTGACCGAACCACTATAAAATCTGGTTTGCTTTTCTGATTCAGTTTTGCATTTTACTTTTCAATATAAACTGCTTGGGTGAATATCGTTGGTTGATCTTTTCGTTATTGTTTACTTGTTTCCGCTGCTAAGTATCGAAAAGATTTTTGTAGTTATCGTGAAATTTTTAAATAACCAATTCACCCCCCCTCTTGGTTAGCCTCGGGACTAGTTCACTAGGGCTTAACATCCCTTTCGAACTTTCAATAATGGTGGGGTTATTGCTGCCTTTTCTAGTCCGTTTAATTTTTGTACTGTCATTACTGCTGAGCTTATGGGTTTGGCACATGGGTTGAAAATCTGTCATAGATTGGGTATTGAGCATGTGGCTATTGAGGTTGATGCTATGGTTTTAATTCATATTATTCAAAATGAGGTGGATGGGAATCCTAATGATTTCTATATCATCAGAAAAATCAAACACTCTCTCTGCTCTTAACTACTCTATTTCTCATATTTTTTGTGAGGGCAATGCTTGTGCAGATTGGCTTGCCAAATTTGGTTGTCACACTGATGTCTTACAGGAATTTGATGTTTTTAATCTTCCTACTTTGTTAAGAGGTTAGGTTAACATGGACAAATGCGGCCTCCCTTATATTCGTAGTGCTTGATGGTTATTTCTTTAGTAGTCTTCCATCTCTGTTTCTGTTTCTTATTTGCCTCTGTTGCTTGTCTCTGTTGCAGGTTTTACTGCTTTGGACACTTCTGGGTGTCACTTCTCTAATCTATGTATGTATGTATTATTGGTATGGTGGTGCTCGTAGTTGTTATCTAGATTTGCTTAATATTATCAGTTGGTTTCATTAGGTTTTTGGGTCGGCTGCTATGTGGCTGGACAAATTTTCTATGACCGTTATACTGCACAGTGGTTTTGTTAGATTTCTTGTTATTGTGTGTGTTGTTTTGTGTGTTGTTCTCTAGAGTGGTTATCTAACAACAGAAATGCTTATGCTAGAGGTTTGGTTATCTGGAATATGGGTGTTGTGCTCAGATTGCTTCAGGAGGATTCGACTTTTGGGTTGGATGTTATGTGGCTGGTTATGTTTTCTATTTTTTTTGACATTATTGTGGTGGTTGTTTATTGGTGCTTTATTTTGGGGTGGAGCATTGTGTATTTTTTGGTGATATTTATGGTACTTGCCTCACCTTTCTCTGTTTGAGGCTACTATTTTTACTTTAATGGAAACTGGCACTTTGGCTGACATTGGGTTTGACACCTTATCTCCTTTTATTAGTAACAAATGTTTGATCTTTTACCTCTGTTTTCACTGGTTCCATCCTCTTTGTCACTTTAACCCTTTGTGTTAGAGTATCTTAATTGTGCAGATTTGGAGGCTGGACTTTTGGCGTGGCATTTTTTGTAAGGAGATCGCGGGCTCTAGTTTTGTTGGTAATTGGATGTTTGCCTACTATTTTTGCAGGAAGAAAGTGCTGACTACTATTTTCTTTTTTTTTTTCCTTTTTTGGGTGCTGTCTTCTTGCAGCCCTAGATTGTTATTAGGTTTTTTTTATAAATCTTAGTTTAAGTAACCACCGGCTCTTAGGTTTTATTTTGTAGCTCCTGTGAGCATTAGTGAGCTGAAGGTTCCTTTTAAGGACCTTGTAACCCCTTTTTTGAATTCACGCGTAGGCCCCTCCGTGGGTTTTCCCTATATATATATATATATATATATATATATATATATATATATATATATATATATATATATATATATATATATATATATATATATATATATATATATATAGACACATATATACATGTATAGATTTATAAAAGAACTGTTGCGTTATAACTTGGCATAAGTATAGGAATGACATAAAACACTAATTCTTTATATGACCACTGATGACCACTGATTACTAATTATAAGTTACATTTCTTATATTGGTTTTCATTATTCATATGAAATGTCATTATTCATATTGATTGTTACTTGTTCTTACTACGTGATTAGACTAATATAGATTTGATTATTATATGTATATTATTTCTACTGTCGGGCATTGATTGTAGTGGTTGGTTATAATAATTTACCGAATTGTTAGCTTACTATGTCATTTTTACATGTTTTCAGGAAGGGGTCAAGACCTAGTGAAGTGAGGCTGATTTGATTTCAGAATTTTAGGTTTAGATTCATGTATTATATGTTTTATTTTTTTTAGTCAGAAGTATTAAAGGAAAATTGAAGTATTGTGGTATTGGTTGAACTTCTGGCAATTATAAATGAATTTTAGATGAATGATGAATATAGTAAAATGATTTAATTTATAAAGTTGTCTCTACTGACTCTATTTAAATAAATGGAAACTAGAAGCTCTAGTAGATTAACTACTAGATAAAATAGATAATTCTTTTAAATTAGATTTTGAACACTAACGCATTCCAAGTTGGCATATAAGACTTTTGAGCTTTTCCTTAGAAATAGCTTAGAAAAAATAAAGAAAACATTAGTTTAATAAAATAAACTTGAAAGCAATCGTACATGAGAATCTATGGAACATGAAAAATTCAAGCACAAAACCCTAAATGTGAAAGATGGCTTTGTATGATCTAGCAAGCTCATATTTTTGTTCACCCTTTTCTCTCACAAAGGTTGTAGAAAAATAGCGTTTAAGAGAGAAGGCTTTGAGGTTAGGGTTAGTGTAAATTACACTTATGGCTTTTCAACACATTATTCAATAATTTTTACTTAAGTATATAAATCAAAATTTTATTCTGATTATGTTTGTTTTGTGTATAAAATGATGATTTATGTGAGATGATGAAAATAAAAATGTTTTTATGTGTAGGTCATATTGATTTGCAAGTATCTTATACACTTATGCAGTTTAAAATATGGAGTTTTTCTTGTACATGCATATCTGACAGTTATATAACTAGGGGTGGAAATCATCCTCTCATTTGCGGCTGGGCAAAATAGGATTTGAAATGCATGATTTTATGTATGAAATAGTAAAAAGATTTTTTTCTTAGAATTTGGGTAACTGTATTTATCAACAACAATAACAACAACAATAAGCCTTTATCCCACTATGCGGGGTCGGCTACATGAGTCCTTTTTCTTCATTGTGTCCTGTTAAGAGTCAAACTCTCATCTAAATCTAATAAAGAAGGGGCATTTATCGAAAGTGGGAAATATAGTTAAAATGCTTATTCTTCGAAGAAAAAAATTTTCAAGGCGGGCAAAACTGAGCTCTTCTTGGTTCCACCCCGAGCTCTTAACACATGATTTATCTTGAAATCATCGTGCTTGCAATTATCTTTATAAGACCGTGTTATTGTATGAAAAGAATAGCTCTGAATCGATCCACATGGTGGAAATAAGAACTAAATATACTCTATATAAGGGCAAGTTGATTAATTTTTCTGCTAAGATATTGCATGATGGAGGCTCTATGGTACACATGAGTTGATTTGGTACCAAGCACCTGAGTATACAACATATGGTGCAACAAATGGGCATAATTAGATATGATATAATATTAGAAAAAAAAAGCTGTGTACTTGTTCCCATCTTACACTATTTCCTACTCGATTAATAGAGGACTACTCGATCACCTTACATATTAGACATTCTTCACGTGGCTTGAATTAGATTTTTTTTACTAATATTTAGGCTATGTTTAGGATAGTTTTTTGCCACTATTTTTTAGCTTCTTTCAAAAAAAAATTTGTATTTAAAAGCTGCTTTAAAAAATAGTAAAAAAATCATCCCAAACTCTCGAATGAAGGCATTTCCTATAATAGTCATGTGATTGAGTATGAAAAAAATGCTTTCTATTAATAGTCGTGATGCATCAAAGTCATGGAGATTAGATTAATGGAAATAATTGCGAGAAGTTTTATCACCTCTTAAGTGGATATGGAAGAAGTAAATGGATTAATGTCTGTGATGGGTCGATGAAGTTCTAAGCTTTCATAGTATTTTTCTTATTAATGAGTGCACAACAATAATAAAGGAAGCCATCAATATCTCATTATCTTAATATCCTTATATATATGAAATCTTAGATGGATGGTAAGGACACTAAAAATCCTCACTAAAATTCTGACCCTATTGGAGGGCCGTCTCTGGCGATTCAGGGTTCCCTTTTTTCCTTCATCTTTTCTCGCCGGATCCTCCACTTCTTCTGCTAGTTCTTCTGAGATATCCTTCTATTAGTGATTTTGGCCCCCTTTGAGCTGCTGCCTTGCTTGGGCTATGGTGATGGCAGCTGTTTCGTACTCCACTACGTGGGGAAAGGTGGCCAGCCCGATTCATGGTAATAATAAGGGGTTTTTTAGCCTTGAGGGTGACGGATCTACAAAGCTCCTTCACGATCATTCAAAGATGTTCTCTTTGAAAATTCTATGGCAGGTGATACTCTTCCAAATTTAACTCAATCTATTTTCAACGGTGTGCCGGCTGTGCTTTTGTCGGATGAGGATGTTCTTAAACTTGCATCCTCGATTCAATTTACGTTAGTTGGTAAATTTGGTCTGCGTCGTTCGAACCTCGATTCTATTCACATGTTCTTCAGTAACCTTAAATTGTTTGGTTTTTATTCTGTTGGTTTGTTAGGCTCTCGACATGTTGCGATTCAGCTTTCTAATGATTTAGATTATAGTAGGGTGTTTGCGAGAAGATCATATTTTATCAATAATTGCCAGATACGTGTTCTTAAATGGACTCCTTTTTTGACATTAGAGTGGAGTCTCCTATCGTGCCGATTTAGGTTTCTTTTCCTAATTTGCGTTTACATTTTTTCAATTCGAAGGTATTATATGCTCTTGGCTCCATTTTTGGCTGGCCTTTACAAACCGACCAAGCTATGGCTACTAGAACTCGTCCTTCTGTGGCTAGGGTTCTAGTGGAAGTCGATATCTCTAAAAAACATGCGAAGGAAATTTGGGTTGGATCTAAAGCGTATGGGTATTTACAAAAGATGGAATTTGAAAAAGTCTCTGATTTTTGTTCTCATTATACGATGCATGGGCATGCTTTATCTGAATGCTTTAAATTACATACGGATTTGAAAAAAACTTCAAACCCCTCTATGGGGAAGGTTGATTTACTCAAAAAAATGGATAAAACTCTGATTGATTTGGATAATGTTGAGCCTTCTTCTCCTAAGGGTACTCATGGGTATGATGTTAATTTCAATCTGGTGCTTTCGAAAAATAGAGTAATTATTTTGCTTGAGAAGGTTTCTTCTAATGTGGATGGTTGCAACGAGGGTGTGATTGCCCCCAATATCTATGTCTTTTTTGATTATATGTTTCAAAATACTAATGATCCTCAACTCCCTTAATCTCAATCCCTTCTTGACCCTAAAAGAGAAGTGCCAAATAATATAGAAAATTTGGAATCTCTAAAAGTTCCTAATGAGGATTGTGAAGAAGGGGAATTCATTCCTAAAGTTAGTACAGAATATGAGGGAGGATCATATAGTTATTGTAGAAAAAGCAAATTCTATATCTCCCAATCTTGCTAATAATGCTTCTATAATGGTTGAGGAGGATGGTTTCCTCAAGGTTGGTAAAAAGAAAGGGAAAAATTTGAAAGTTTCATTACCTTCTATGCCTCGTTCTACTAGAGCTCAAACTACTTTTAAAGATTGTAATGGTTAAGGCTCTTATATGGAATGTGAGGGGTAGAACTAGAGTTAGAAATTTATGTAGAGTGCATAACATCCAGTTGTTGGTTTTAATTGAACCTTTTATTTCTTCTGATAAACTTGATTTCACTGCTTCCCGTTTGGGTTTTTCTATAAAGTATGCTAACTATTCTAATAAAATTTGGATCATGTGGAATAGTGCTATTAGTATGAATATCCTTGATGATTTTACTCAAGTTGTTCATGTGCAAATATCTCTCTTCAACTTTAAATGTAATGCTTCTTTTGTGTATGCTGCGTGTTCTAGGTTGGGCCGGATTCCTCTTTGGGAGCAACTAACTAATTTTTTTTTACATTCGAATGATTCGTGGTGTGTGGGTGGTAATTTTAATATTATATCCAATTCTAATGAGAGAGTGGAAGGAACACTATTAATGATATGAATGGTGATTCTGTTGCGGGGCCTGATGGTTTCACTACTAAATTCTTTTTGAAAACTTGGAATATAATAAAGTTGGATGTGTTGGAGGCTGTTAATGATTTCTTCGAGGGTAACCCATATCCTAAAATTTTCTCTTCTATTAACATTGTTTTAATTCCTAAGAAAGATGTGGCCAATAATTGGAATGATTTGAGACCGATTAGTCTGTGTACTTTCTTTAATAAACTTAACTCTAAAATTATTTCTACTAGATTGGTTAATATTTTGCCTAAAATAATTTCTCATAATCAAATTGGTTTTGTGAAAGGTAGGAGCATTTTTGACAATGTTCTCCTTGCTCAAGAGATCACTCACGATATCAATGCTAGAGTGAAAGGGGGTAATATCATTTTTAAACTTCATATTACTAAAGCTTATGATAACTTGAATTGGAAATTTTTATATAATATTTTGACTTTTTTTGGCTTTAGTGATACCTTTATTATGATTATCAAGAATAGTATCAAGAATTGTTACTTTTCTGTTATCATTAACGAGAGGAATCAAGGTTTCTTTAAATCCTCTCAAGGTTTGAGGCAAGGTGATCCTTTATCTCCCGCTCTTTTTATTTTTACTGTGGATTATCTTTCTAGGGGCTTGGAGGAATTATATAAAAAGCATCCAAAACTTCTTTTTTGTACTATTGGAGGTATCCCTATTACTCATCTTAGTTTTGCTGATGATTTTATTATTTTTTCTAATGGTTCTATTAATAACATTAAGATTTTAGTTAATTTTCTTTCTCTTTTCCAAAATATGAGTGGTTTAGCTATTAACAAGGATAAAAATAGTTTTATAGTTGCTAAGTTTGTTAATCGTGGTAGAATGAATGCCATCAAAAAGTGTTGTGGTTTCAATTCCACTTTATTGCCTATTAAGTACTTGGGCACTCCTATTTTTAAAGGTAGAAAAAGACATCAACTCTTTGAAGATATCTTCACTGCTTTTCAAAGGAAAATTTCTGATTAGTTTTCTAATTTTCTTTCTTTTGGAGGTAGGCTTGTTCTTATTAAAAGTGTTTTAAATTCCATTCCCATCTTTATTTTTCATACTATACAACCTACTGCCTCTATTTGTCTTAGACTAGAGAGAATGATTAATAAGTTCTTTTGGGGATCTAAAAACAATAGTTCTTGCATTCACCGTGTTTCTTGGAAAAATATTTGTGGGGTGTTTAATGAAGGGGGTTTAGGTTGTAAGAGTATTTTTGATACTGTTCAGGCATTTTCTCATAAATTATGATTTTCTTTTAGATCTAAATCCAGTTTGTGGGCTCAGTTTATGAATGTGAAGTATTGCAAAGAGCTTCACCCCACTGCTTGTATCTATAAAACCTCTGACTCTTTGGTTTGGAAAAGGCTTTGCAAAATCAAATGGGAAGCTGAGCTATTTATTCAATGGGGTTTGGGCAAAGGTGATGTCTTTTTTTGGCAAGATAATTGGTTAGGAATTGGTTCTATCGGCAGCCTTCTTAATACGCATACTTTGGAGAATATTAAGGTTCATAATTTTATTGACAATGGTAGTTGGAATGTTAATAAACTGATGGAGGTCCTCCCTTTAGGTTTAGTTCAGAGTATTTTGAACATCCCTTTATAGTTACAGAGCATTGATAAAATTTTGTTTAATATTTCCTCGTCTGGCAAGTTTAGCCTCATAAAGGTTTGGGATACTATTAGAATTAATTATGATAAAACCCATATTTTTTCAGCTATCTGGCATAACATCATTCCATTATCTTATTCTATTCTTACTTGGAGATGTATTAAAGGCTTTATTCCTGTTGATACTTTACTTTGGAAAAAAGGTTTAAGTTTTCCTTCTAAATGTCAATGTTGTTTTAAGATTGAAAACATTAATCATGTGTTTATGAATGGGGTCATTGCTCAGAAAGTTTGGAGATATTTTTTGGAGCTGGCTAAGAAAGAGAATTTCTACATATAATGATATTCTGTCTATCTTAAACTATTGGGTGACTAATACTAAAGGCCGCATCTACAACTTATTGTCGGTCCTTATCATGTGGTTTCTTTGGAGGGCTAGAAATGATGCCAAGCATAATAATATTAAAATGGATGCCAATCATATTATTGCTAATGTTAGAAACAAAATTTTATAACTTTATTCTGTTAACCTTATTACTGTTAAGAATTTTAAGAATTGTTTAGACTGAGCTTTGAAGTTTGGCATATCCACTAATATTGACCTGATATTTAAATTTGAGGCATTTGTGAGGTGGATCAAACCTTCGGATCCTTTTGTTAAACTCAATTCTGATGGTTCGGTTGGGCCCTCCTGGCGGGTGTGGGTGGTATTATTCGTAATTAATTTGGTGGGGTTATTATTGCTTATGCTTGTCCTTTTAAATCTGTGTAATGTTATAATTGTCGAACTGTTAGGTTTGGCTAATGGTCTTGACATTTTCCATAGAGTTGGGATTACTCATGTGTCTATTGAGGTGGATGCAATGATGTTATTTCAGATCATTCATAATGAGATCACGGGTCATCCTCAAAATTTCTACATTATTAGAAGTATTAAACATTCTCTGTCTGCTCTTAATTATACTATTGCTCATGTGTATCGGGAAGGAAATGCCTGCGCTGATTGGTTGGCCAAATTGGGGTGCCATCTTAAGGATATGCAGGAATTTACTAATGCTAATCTACCTTTTCTCTTGAGAGGTTTGGTTATTTTGGACAAACTTGGGTTACCTTATATCCATCTGGGTTGATGGTTTATTTGTCTTTTATTTTGGGTTTTTGAGCTGTTGACCCCTACACATAACACCATGCGAAAAGAGGCGAAAATGACAATTTAGGCAACGCGCGTGTTAACGGAACATATCACTTAAAGGGTTAAATGACCTCTGATTGCCAAACGGACGGCGTCGTTGTGATCAGAACATCAAATTTTGCTAGGTCGAGGCCCATCGCAGTCGAATCGGATGAGATCAATCAAAAGGGATGGCCGACACCCGAAATTAAAGCGCGATGCTAATCAAACGATGTGAGATTGACAAATAGATTTTATCATTGCATCAAGAATATTGTCAACCTCTAAAAATTAAGTCTTATTTATTCGATTTAGAACATCCAGAATGGTGGCATGGATCCCGAGGCAACAACATAAATTTCAAGAAAAATCAGCGTCACCGCTGTCCAAATGATGTCCGGTCGTGAAACAAATTTCGCTTTCAAAACTACATTTTCTATGTTCAAATTGGATCATCCGGGTTGGTGGCATGGATTTCGAGAAACATCAACCTCGCCGCTATCCAAATGATGTTTGGTCACAAAGCGGATTTTGCCATTACAATCGGAATATTGCAAATACTTAAGAACTATATTTTCTATGTCCAAATTGGATTATCCGGGATGGTGGCATAAATTTTGAGAAAAAATTAGCCTCGTTGCTGTCTAAATGATGTCTGATCGCGAAACAGACTGCATCATTACGATCGGATCATCAGCAATATCCCAAATTCACTATTAATTTGTCTAATTCTAATATTCGACAAGTTCGACATGCTTTACGAGGTGAAATGCACACAAGAATTAAGTTGATGCACACAAATCAAGACATTTCCCCTTGGAATTAATATGCAATAGTCATTTTGGATTTATAATAATATTAATAATGACATAATATTATTAATATTAACATTGATTTAAAATAATTAAAAAAAGTCAAAGTCAGAGAAAAAAATCTAATCCAATTTAAATGCTATTATCTCGTATCCTTTGAATGAATCCATGAGTAAATCCCTTGAAACCCACTGATTTGGTGTCTATTCCTGGATTTTCTGCTCGTCAACTCGTTAGTAGCACCTGCTCTTGGTTAAGATGACAGAAAAATGCGAAGCCGGGGTGGGACTTCTGTTCTTCTCCATTCAAAACCTCCAGTAACTTCATCCCATTCTCTATATACTGCTAAATCCACTCTCCCCTTACACTACAGGTTTTTGATTTCTTCACGTTAAACCAAGCCCCACTCAACTGTAACTACACAGGATAACCAAGCTCATGCTTTCTCCTGCCTCCCCTCTTCTTCACACGCCAACCTCACTTTAGCAACTGATTTGCACCGTTCGGACCTCTACTCGACCGGATCAGCACTCGCGATCTCTCACCTCCGCCTTTCAGGTGAAACTTTAAACCACCTTACTTGTTCACACTACTAGAAGCTCTTCCCCATTCATGATCCCACTGTGTCCTTCTCGTCTCCTTCTCTATTCGATCACTGGTTGCTTCAGCAAGTCTTAAAGTACTTCAAAAAAAAAAAAAAAAAACTCTCTTGTCGCGATTCTTAGGCCGGAAAATCTGTCCAGGTGAAGGTCTGCTCGAAGAAGCCACCACAGCTTTGCCAAAACTTTCATTTATAGAGGAGAAAGTTTCCTTTAAAACAATAAAATAATCTCTTGTTTTTTTTTCTCTCACATAACCACAACATTGTCCTTTTTTTATTATTACCTCTCCACTTTATCAGAACAACTTTTACTTTTAGCTACAGTAAGATTCTTTTTATTAATCACTTTCATTTATGAGTGCTGATAGCTTATTGAGGTAAATAATGATTTTAATAGTTCCATTAGTTAGCATTATTAACTAAGTTAGTATTTTAAGCCATTTGTATCGGTGCTATCATTAAATTTAAACATATATATGCATGTATGTGTGAGATTTTGTGTATACATACGAAGAGAAAAAGAAGATTTCAATTAAAAAAAAAGCTAAATAATGTGTATGGTTGGAGATATGCATTTATATATATATATATTATTATTATTATTATTTATTGTTAAATCTTTATTGGTTATTTACTATCCTATGTTAGTTGTTATATTATTTTACTATTCTATATTTGCTATTATATATATATATATATATATATATATGATGTTATGTATACTGTTATATCTATATTATTAGATTCATTAGTTAGTATTGTTATATAAATATATATATTATTATATAAATATTTATATGCTTATGTATATATATATATATATATAGGTTTTATGTATGCATATGTATATATATGTATGCATATGTGTATATATATATATCCAAAAAAAAAAGAGAGAAGAGAAAAGAAAAAAAGAGAGAGAAAAGGAAAGAAAAAAAAATGAGAAAAGAAAAAAAAAGAGAAAGAAAAGAAAAAAAAAAGAGAAAAGAAAAGAAAAAAAAGAGAGAATTTTGCAAATTTGGGAAAATCCGCTTCGACACTCGCAACACGACGAACGACAACCCTTGCACGCTTTTCTTTATCGTGGTGAGAGGAAAATTGTTGTGTTGCTAGGAACAAAGTGGGTAAACCCCCCCTAAAGTCATATTTTTCGATGTTTGTGGCTCGTCGAGGGACCCCATATGCACGCTTTTCTCTTGCGTGGTGAGAGGGAAGTCGGTGCGGCACTTACAAAGAAGTAGGCAGGCCCTGTGCATGCTTTTCTCTAGCGTGGCGGGGACGAATATATAAAACTGTGCATTTTTAAACAGGTGCTCGAAGACCCATGCACGCCTTTCTTTGGCATGATGGGGTTGAAGATATTTGGCCTCGGTGTCATCCGACATCACCCTTGCACGCTTTTCTCTAGCATGGCGGGGGGGGGGGGGGGGGGGGGCAGACTCCTTAAATTTCCCCTAAACGGGGGAGACACCGGGAGGCTACCGAAATTCCGACTAAAGATATGGGAGACTTGGACAATTATAAAGGACTTGGTTTGAACATGATTAAACGCAGGGGACATAGAACTTGAACTTGCACATTGAATTCAAACTAAAAAATTGAGCTTGAACCAAATGACATTGAAATCAATTTGAATTTGGACAAAACAAAAAAAAATTTAATCAATAAACAAACTTGATTTGAAAAGTGACATCAAATTTCCAATGGAATGTTAAATAATTATCATTTCAATTTGGATGTAATTGCTAAATTAAGAAAATTTGAGTCATTCAAATATTATGCAAACAAGCAAGTGGAAGATAAGCATCAATCATGCAAGCAAGAATCAAGTGGAAATGTAATGAATAACCCAAAATCGAACACATTTAAAATGGAGCAATAATGAAACTTCATTTGAACAACACAATCAAATCTCATGATATAATATGAGACTCTCAATGTATAACACAACGTGCGTGCAAAGAGAAATCAACAAGCAATGAATCATTAATAAAGATATATCCGGAAGACTTAAAGTCAATGCAATTTGCATGGAGCTAGTGCCTCCAAATCGTGGTCAATGATAGTTCAAGTCCACAACAAACATGTTGATGCTCATGGCAAACAAAGAACCCAATGTCGCTTATTTACAAAAGAGATTAGTGCATATGGCAGTGTGCTTGTGAACGACTACAGTAGGCTTGTGAATGATCATGGGTAACAAATATATATATATATATATATATATATATATATATATGCGAATGAACACGCAAGAATCTATAGTGGGTAAAGAGCCTCAAGGGCAACATACATGTAAACCAAGAGCATAATGAAAGGTATAAGAGACATGCCACAGGACCACAACAAATGCAAGTTCCTATGAAGCGTTGCAATAGATCCGTTATGTTTACAATAGACCACCTACAAGCAAGGGAAACATGACTGTAACAAATATGATCTTCCTACGAACCACTGTTGAAAACTCTTTATTTATTTAACAATCTACCTACGGATGATAACTTGCAACAATAACAGATATTCTTACGGGCATAAAAATCGATGTACAAATGAATAGATCAATCAGCATACAGATGACGATAGAGGATATGCTGCAAATATGGTAAATCCCCTATAAGTACTCATATGGCACGCTACTTGCAAGGAGAAGGTGGTCGATTCGTGATAAGGGTAAACACTTATGAATCGTTGTAGGATACTTGCCATATGGGTAACCTATTACCTAAAAGAAAATGCAGGGAGAATTATAGTGAACATAACTCTCCTGCATTCAAACTCCATAAGCAATGATGATCAAAGGGGATATATGACTTGATCGCAGTTAAAGGAGCAAATATCTTCAGCAGATATATCACCTACAAGTGCAAACATTTGATGTGTAATATTCACATCAATTCTGTAGGCAAAAATATCGGTCTCCACTGTACACTGAAAGCTGAGGCGCAAGCAAACACTTCAACTTGCCAGTCAATGTGCATGAAAAAATTATAATGCAATGCGTCATATATACATCCATTGGCAAATGCTGAAAGGATTACAACAAAGATGAACTTCTATGAGCCGTTGTAGAAGACCCGTAAAATGTCCAAAAATGTCCCCACACAGCACTATAATTTATATGCACATAGGTACACCAAAATGCACGCGTAACTATAAACTCACATGGGCCCCGACGAGCGTGTTGTAGGAACACACGTGACATCTAGGGATGCTGCGTGGGTCAATAAATTTGAGCCCGATCCTTCTATGCGGGTAAATAGGAGTCGATACGGCTCGAATCATAAAATAAATATACGATCGCGAGATTGACCAGAATATTTATTTTATAGTTCATATTAGGCCTTCAAAGCCTTCAACCAAGAAAATTCATCAACAAAAACCTGAAGCCTGTGAAACCCGATCCTCTATCGGTAGCTCGATAGAGTCGACTGAAAGTTTGATAGGGATGTTAAGCCCTAGTGAACTAGTCCCGAGGCTAACCAAGAGGGGGGGTGAATTAGTTATTTAAAAATTTCATGATAATCATAAAACCTTTTCGATACTTAGCAGCGGAAACAAGTAAACAAGAACGAAAAGATCAATCACAGATATTCACCCAAGCAGTTAATATCGGAAAAGTAAAGTGCAAAATTGAATCAGAAAAGCAAACCAAATTTTATAGTGGTTCAGTCAACTTGACCTACGTCCACTCCCCGGAGCCTTCCCTCCGGGTATTGCACTAAACAAAAAATGTCTCTCCTTTTGCTCCCACAGCAAGGCGGAGAAGCCTGTACAAACACCTCCTTTTCACCACATGGTGAGGCAGAGAACCCGACCTCCTTTTGCTTCCTCCTGAAGCAGGCAGAGAACCTTCAAACTCCTTTTGCTTCAACCTGAAGCGGGCAGAGAACCCCAGATCTTCTTGCGAATGATCCTCCCACGACGAACACCGACTAGACGAAAGACGACGAGCGGAGAAGACGACTTTGATCCGTGCTTGGAGCAACCTTAGTGAATCCCTCACTAACCCCCCCTCATAAGATCTTCTCTCTCTCTCCCAACTCTCTCTCTCTCTCTAGGGTTTCTCAGGGAAGGAAGGTGGCAAAAAAATTTTCTTGTTTCAAGAAAAAGTTCTTTTATAGGAGGGCTTAAAATTTGCCCTAAATCTCAACTAGTCGGCCAAGATCGTCCAGGACGATCGATAGATCGTCCTGTACGATTAGTTCAAATTCAGCTGTTTAAGCCTGGACGATCTGGCTCTTCTGGACGATCAGTAGAAAAAATTATTCATATCGTCCCGTACGATCCTGAGATCGTCCGGGATGATTAGTGCAAATCGAGGAATATCGTCCAGAAGATAGTTCGGGTCGTCCAGAGAAATCTGTGCTGGACGACCAAAAAATGACTTGATCATCTAAGACGATAGGGATATCGTCCTGTACGATTAGTTCAAAAAGTGCCCAAATCATCCTGAACACAGTTCGGGTCGTACAGCTGAAATGCACTAGACGATCATGATCGTTTGGGACGATCCTGCGATCGTCCAGGATGATATGATCGTATCAATCAAAAATAAATTGCTTTCCTTAATTACCAGATTAAATTAGGCATGATTGTACTGAATCATCTAGGACGATACACGTATCGTCCCGGACGATCAGACCAAATAACTAAAAATAAAAACTTGCCTAACTTGATCTGGCGGCTGAGATTTTTTGATTTGAGCATATCGTCCTGTACGATCCAAAGATCATCCTGGACGATCTGCTTAATCAGACCCTCGTAACTTAGTCACCCTAATTAGGGTTTCTATTTTTACCTGATCGTCTAGGATGATGTGAATATCGTCCAGGATGATCTGAACAAAAACTGAACAGAAACTCTAATTCACTCAAGCTCTCCCCCTGAGTGTGTGTGTGCAAGGTTACTTAGCTAGGGATCAGTTACATTATAATTGACTCAATAAAATGAAAAATAGTACATTGGACACACTTGGACCCGATCTTGACTTGGCTTGAGTGGCTCGTGGTCTTCATGTTTGTCATCATCAAAACAAAATTTGCAACAATCTCCCCCTTTTTGATGATGGCAAACATTTGTACAGTAGTTTGAAAATAAAACTAAACAGGAGATCCAAAAATATATATTTTTTCAAATTTTCATTTAATAATCAAACTAATACAGAAAATATAACACATAACAAAAACTGAAACGACTACAATTGACTCCCCCTTTTGACATCACAAAAAGGAGGAGGGAAAAACAGAATACAGAAATAAAATATAAAAGAGAACAACTACAAAACAGGAAACTAAAACTGAGGCGGATCCTGATCGGAAGAAGGAGATGGCGGTGGAGGGTTGAAGTAATGGTGAATGGCCTGAAAGTGGGCTCCAATCCAGGCGATGTCCTGGTCATGCTGCTGTTGCTGCTGCGCAGCATAGTCAGTGAAGCGCTGGATGTCCTCGGTGTGCCGTTGCTCCTGGGCAACTACGTAGGAGTCAAATCTGGCCTCCCACTGATCGAAATGCTGCACAAGGTGGTCAAAGGGAGAGGCAATGCGAAGGGGAGCATGTGCCTCTGGTGCAGCAGGAACTGGAATGGCCTCTTCCTCTTCCTCCTCAACATCCGGGGCGGGCTCCGGATGTAGTTGGGTGCTGTGTAGGATGTGGAATGAGTTGTTTGTGAAGAAGGAAGGAGGGACATCAGGAGGGACAGGATACTGAAGGTCATATTTTGTCTCTAAGGCATAGTGAATAAGATGACCTAAAGCTAGATTTGGGCGACGCCTGTGACCCGGATCTCTAATGGTGGTTAGGTGTTCTATGTATCGGATAATCAGATCAAAGGCATTAAATTCTCGACGGGCCATGATGTAGTAGGTGGTCAAGGACAGTAGCGGGGTAATGTGAATTCGATCCCCCACCTTTGGAATGACGGAGGAATGAAGGACGTGCTGAATGGTCTGTGCATCCTTGAGAAGGGAAGTGCAAGAGTTGTCATGATAGGGTGCGTTTGTATTGCGAAGAAAGTGATTGGCGACACTCCAATCATAGTCAGGATCGGTGATAAGCGTGTGAAGTTTGTCGCCAGTGACAGACAGGTTAAGAATATTATGAAAATCATGGGTCGTGAGTTCCACGGGGCGTTGATTGACGTAT
This sequence comes from Dendrobium chrysotoxum, assembly GCA_019925795.1. Classification (NCBI taxonomy): domain Eukaryota; kingdom Viridiplantae; phylum Streptophyta; class Magnoliopsida; order Asparagales; family Orchidaceae; genus Dendrobium; species Dendrobium chrysotoxum. Next base: position 69,411,905 of record CM034314.1, read on the forward strand.
GATCAAAGAGTGGAATAGTCCGCGGAAATGTGCAAGTTGGCAAAGAAGATTTGAAGGAGTTCAAGATTAAAGGGAAAGGCTAAGGTCAGAATGAAGGTGAGGGAGGTGTGTGCGAACAGATCTAGAATGGGATAAGTGAGAGTGCGGGGATTTACAATTTTAGAGTGCGTGATCCCCACGTTACGATAGCATTCGAAAGCAGCCTGATCGGTGTCATTCGGGAAGCGAGGATCGACATGTCCCCGGGAGGAACTGGCACCCTTTTGACGAGACCTTTTGCCACCAGCCATTAGGAATCCACAGGGTAAGGAAGTAGAAGGAGAGTGGAAGAAGAAAGGTGAGGAAAAATCTGAAGAAAAACTACTGTTTATATAGAAAACGGCCTGATCGTCCCGTACGATCGCGACATCATCCGGGACGATTTGGTCATTTATGACGTCCTGGACGATTGGTCAAAAAGGTGGTCCGATCATCCAGGATGATTAGACACAGGTGATCATCCCGAGGAGTCAGGCTGGATGACCGTTGACGAAAAGTATCGTCCAGGACGATTAGGTGGATCGTTCGGGACGATATGTAATAAATATATCGGACGGGCCGAATTCGAATCGTCCAGCGGCTGACACGTGGATCGTCCAGGACGATGAGGTGGATCGTCAAGGATGATGGATAATAATTGGTGCAATGTCAGCCATTTGATCAGATCAGGAAGATATGGATCATATCGTCCAGGACGATGTAAGGATTGTCCAGAACGATCACCAATAATTGGGATTTTTTTAGCAGCAGGAGCAATGTGGGGACGATTTTGAATGAATTATCCAGGAAGATGTTTGGATCGTCCAGGATGAAGAGGATCGTCCAAAATGATCGGTGTATCATCCGGGATGATGTGAAGAAAATAGAAAAAGATGAAGGATGAAGATGATCGATCAGGATCCCAAAAATACAACCATGAATTAAAAATTTAACAAAAATGAATAAAACTTACAGCAAAAATACATAAAAGCAAGGTTTTTTTTTTGATCAAGCTGATCGAGTAAATCAGGATTTTTCCTTGATTTTAGATTCAAAAACCACTAAGAAGACGATTGACAGCGCTGAAATCCAAAAAAGGTTGGAAAGATCAACTTTCGTAACTCAGACCCCGGGCACCTTATCGATGCAAACCTCTTTCAAAACAAAAATCCGATTCAGAAGAAAAGACATTAGATTTGAAAAGAGATCCTTTCAAGCCTCGTTCCAGAAAAATATCTGATATAATAGTGTTACAAAGTAAAGAATCAGAAATCAGGATTTTCAAACTCAAGCTTTTGAAAATATTAAGTCGCGCACGGATTTTTCTAAGACATTTAACAATCTGAAAAGGGAGGAAAGCTTGGTTTGGGCTCATTTTGTGCCTCTTTTTCAATTTGGTTGGCGCTTTGCGCATCTTTTCATTTTTGATACACTTTGTGTATCCAATTTGGCAATTTCGCATCTTTTCAGTTTTGGGCTCATTTTATGCCTCTTTTTCAATTTATTTGGCGCACTACGCATCTTTTGTAAGCTTCCTCCTTTTTATAAACATTAAAGAGTCTCAGCTGTGAAATTATCTTCCAGACCTAGGAGATGACTCTCCACAGTAAGGAAGAATGTTTCACAAACCAAAAGCCATACATCATATGATAAATACAATCACTTGGTTTAGAAAATCAAACTAATGACTCAAGACTTTGAAAAACACTCTTGATATGAGGTAGATTACTGTAGGAAGAAATATAATCTCTATTTCAAAAACTAACATTTAATTTTGAAGAGGATTTTTATCCAAAAGAAACTATACACCAGTAAAGGAGTTAGAGGAAGAGAAACAATCATCAATGTTTCTTCCCTTTAACAGATTAAGTGGAATCAATCACTGCTTACCAGCTTCCAAACCAAAACAAGGTAAAAACTCCCAGTTAGAAATTTAGATTTTCAGAAGTAGTGAGCGGTGATCAGATTTTGAAAAACATAAAACAGTAAGTGCAAGATATGAACCAGTGAATAAAAACAGGTAAAAAATCACATCAAAGTAAATACTCAAATCAAACTAATAGTAAGGCTAAAATAGAAATCAGCAGAAGAAATAAAATCAACTGAAAGTAAATAATCAAACAAAAAACTAACTAACAGAAATCAGAATACCAATCAGAACAATCATAAATCAGCAGTCATTAGAATCAAGCATTTATATCAATCACTCCTAATCTGGTTCTCAAAATGCTGAATGGGTCAAAGGCCAGTGGTTTAGTGAATATGTCAGCCAGCTGATTTTCAGTTGCTACATAATGTAGCTCAATGTCCCCTTTTGTAACATGGTCCCTAATGAAGTGATGCCTAATATCAATGTGTTTGGTCCTAGAATGTTGGATTGGATTCTTAGAGATACAGATGGCACTAGTATTATCACACAAAACAGAAATTGTGCCAACAGGTACTTCTAAATCCAAGACTTGTTACTTTAACCAAAGAACTTGGGCCACACAACTTCCTAAGGCAATGTACTCAGCTTCAGCAGTGGAAAGTGCAACTGAGTTCTGTTTTCTACTGAACCAGGAGACTAACGACTGTCCTAAGAATTGTCAAGTCCCAGAAGTACTCTTCCTATCCACCCTACACCCCACAAAGTTAGAATCAGAATATCCAATGATCTCAAAAGAGGTGTTGTGCCTAGGGTACCAAATTCCTAGGTTTGGGGTCCCTAAAAGATATCTAAGAATTCTCTTAACAGTAGTTAGGTGGGACTCTTTAGGATCAGCCTGAAACCTAGCACAAAGACAGACACTAAACATGATATCAGGTCGGCTAGCAGTCAGGTAAAGCAGTGAACCTATTATCCCTCTATACTTCTTCTGATCAACAGATTTTCCATTTGAATCCTTATCTAACTGAACTGAGGAGGGCATGGGAGTATTGATTGGCTTGGCTTTGTCTATTTCATATTTCTTCAAAATGTCCTTAGTGTATTTTGATTGATTGAGAAAGGTTCCATCATCCGTTTGTCTTATGCTAAACCCCAAAAAGTAGGACAATTCTCCCATCATACTCATCTCAAACTCCTTACTCATTGTTTTAGAAAACTCTTCACATAAATATTTATCAGAAGATCCAAAAATTATATCATCAACATAGATCTGGACAATGAGTAAGTCATTCCCTAATCTCCTCAGAAAAAGGGTGGTGTCTACGCTCCCCTTAACAAACTCTCTTTCTAATAGGAATGTGCTAAGCCTCTCATACCAAGCTCTCGGTGTCTGTTTCAATCCATATAAGGCCTTTTTTAATTTATAGACATGACTTGGATATTGAGAACTCTCAAAACCTGGGGGTTGTCCTACAAAAACATCTTCTTTAATTACCCCATTTAAAAAGGCACTCTTGACATACATTTGAAACAACTTAAATCCCTTATAACAGGCAAAGGCTAGTAGCACTCTAATGGCTTCCAATCTAGCTACAGGGGTGAAAGTTTCCTCAAAATCAATCCCTTCTATCTGATTATACCCCTTAGCCACCAATCTTGTCTTATTTCTCACCATCACACCAGAATCATTCATCTTATTCTTAAAGACCCACTTGGTTCCCACAATACTTTGATTTTTAGGTCTTTCTACTAACTCTCAGACATCATTCCTTACAAATTGATTCAATTCTTCCTGCATACCTAAAATCCAAAACTCATCCGACAAGGCTTGATTGATGTTGGTGGTTTCAGTCATTGAGATAAAGGCAGAATGGTTTACTTCCTTCCTAAGTCCATGCCTAGTCCTAACACCTTCAGAAGGGTCTCCTAAGATCAGTTCTTTAGGATGACTCGAAGAATATCTCCAATCTCTAGGCAACGTGGTTTGAGGTTCTACCCTTTCCTCCAAATTTGTATTTCCAACTCCTTGGGTAACCTCAACAATCTCTTCATCTTCTATTTCAGATCTAGACTCCTTAGGATCAGATTCATCAAACACTACATGGGTTGTTTCTTCCACCACCAAAGTCCTCCTATTGAACACCCTAAAGGATTTCCCCACACTTGAATATCTTAAGAATACTCCTTCATCAGATTTAGGGTCAAATTTTCCTAAGGGTGATTTCCCATTGTTCAGAATGAAAACCTTACAGCCAAAGACATGGAGGTGGGACAGATTTGGAGTTCTACCCTTAATGATCTCATAAGGTATCTTGTTCAGTTTGACTCTCACATTCACCCTATTCAGCACATAACAGGCAGTGTTCACCGCTTCAGCCCAAAAGTATTTTGGAAGTGAATACTCTGCAAGCATGGCTCTAGTGGCTTCCACTAAGGTCCTGTTCTTCCTTTCAGCTACCCCGTTTTGCTGAGGGGTCCTAGGAGCTGAAAAATTATGACTAATCCCATGATCCTCACAAAAACTTCCAAATCTTTCATTTTCAAACTCCCCTCTGTGATCACTATGGATGGTAATAATCTCCCATCCTAACTTTTTCTGAATCCAAGTAGAGAAAGATCTAAACTCATCAAATGACTCAGATTTATGTGACAAAAACTTAACCCAAGTGAACCTGGAATAATAATCTACAATCACAAACCCATAGACTCTCCCCCCTAAGCTGGCAGTGCTAATGGGTCCAAAGAGGTCCATGTGAAGAACTTCTAAAGGTCTGGAGGTGCTAATGTCCTTAACAGAGTGAAAAGAGGACTGGACTTGCTTCCCCAACTGACAGGCATCACACAGGTGATCCTTAGTGAACTTAAGCTTGGGCACACCTCTAACTAAGTCCTTTTGGGTGACTCTCCTAAGGGTTTTCATACTGGCATGACACAATCTCCTATGCCATAACCAAGACTCATCAGCAGCAGTTTTTAAGCAAATTGAATTATCAGATTTAATGCAACTTACATCCAGCTTGTAGACGTTGTTGATCCTTTGCCCCTGCAAAACAACTTCATCATTTAAGTTTAAAATGCAGCCAGTGGACAGGAATTTGATGCTGCATCCCTTGTCACAGAGTTGACTGATGCTCAGCAAGTTGTGTTTCAGTCCATCTACAAGCAAAATATTATCAATCATAAAATTCTTTGAATCACTAATTATACCTGAGCCTACCACCTTCCTGGTGGTGTTATCTCCAAGTGTCACCTTGCCTCCAGCTCTGGCCTCCTGCGAAATGAACTGATTTGCATCTCCAGTCATATGTCTAGAACATCCGCTGTCCAGGTACCACATGCTCTCATGAGGTCTAGTGTGAGAGCACACCTACAAAAATATCAAACATCAGTCTTAGGAACCCAAACAGGTTTGGGTTCCTTCTTATGAAAAGAAGAATGCAATGCATGCGTGCTGTGCTGTGAAATAGGCAGTTTGGGTTTCCACACCCAATGTGTACTACAGTGAACAGTGCAGGTGTGGGAAATATGTCCTAACATGCCACATGAAAAACATCTAACACCAGAAAAAGGGTTAACTAATCTACGTGGGTGATAATGCCTCTTCCTAGATGTATATGAAACATGCTTTGATGAACTTGCACCAGATTTTTCAAAAGGTGGCGGTGCATAAAACTGTTCAAAAGTAGGCGGTGTTTTGTTCTTTTCAAAAGCACTGATTTTCACTTTCAAGAACTCAATATGTTTATTTAAACTTGCAATTTCAAAAGTTCTTGCACTTTCATTACTTTCTAACTCACATGCCATATCATTCACTATCTTAAAAGCAACTTCTAATTCAACATGCGATGTTTTTAACAAATCATGCTCAACAGTTAAATCAGAATATTTTTTGTTCAAATCATCGAATTCATCAAGCAAGGACATGTGATTGGAATCAAGTGTGGAATGATCTTTAAGTACAGAATCATGCTCTTTTTGCAAAGTCAAATAATCTAATTTCAAACTAGCATGAGTTTTCTTAAGCTTCCTATACGATGTATGAATTTTTTTCAGAAACTTCAAATAATTGATCGTAAGTAAGCTCACATACCTCTTCCTGGTCCGACTGACCAGGGTGATCATCAGCCATCAGACACAAGTTTGTTTCCTCCTCTTCAGCTTCAGTCTCAGAAGAGTCGGATGCAGAGTCTGCCCAGAACGCCTTCTGAATCCGCTTCTTATCCTTTCTGAACTTTGGTTTCTCCTCACCCTTCTCCTTGCTTGGGTGAGCTTTAAGTGTAGGACAATCAGCCTTAATGTGTCCAGGCTTCCTGCATTCAAAACAAACAGATTCAGATGAACCCTTAAAATTTTTACTGGACTTACCCTTGTTCCACTTCTGATAGTTCTTATGTTTCTTCCTTAGAAAGCTTTTGAATTGCCTTGTGATTAAGGCAACATCATCGCTATCAGACCCGGAAGTGCTAGCATCTGAATCTTTGGCCTTTAGTGTCACTGTCTTCTCTTTCTTAAGTTCACCTGCATCAAGTTGCCTTTGGTTCACCCCTTGCTCGTATGCAATGAGTGATCCAAGTAAGCTGTCAATAGAGTAAGTATTTAAATCTTTAGATTCAGTGATAGCAGTAATCTTAGCATCATAAGAAGCAGGTAAACATCTAAGAATTTTGTTTACTCTTTCGTAGTTAGTAAGTTCTCTACCTAAAGCATGCAAAGAGGTAACAATCTGAGTAAACCTTGTATACATTTCTGAAATAGTCTCACTAGGTTTCATGCGAAAAAGTTCATAATTATGTAACAAGATATTTAACCTAGACTGTTTGACTTTAGTTGTACCTTCGTATGTTATACATAATCTATCCCAAATTTTCTTTCCCGTTGTACAAGTAGAAACACGCATATAGTCTTCAGATTTTAAAGCACAAAAGAAACAGTTCAAGCATTTTGCATTTAACTGTGCTAAATCACGATCATCAAACGTCCAATTAGCAAAAGGCAATTCAGTTTTCACATTGTTAATCAATCTAAAAGGTGGTTCGTATCCATCCTTAACTAACATCCACATGCGATAATCAATAGATTGCAAAAAAGTAGACATGCGTGTTTTCCAAAAATCAAAAGAAATAATGTCAAACAACGGTGGTCTTGTAATGGAATAGCCTTCAGCAGTATTACGATTGTTACAGTTAGCCATGGATCAAATTCAAAAGTTTTTAAACCTAAATTTTGAATCCCGCTCTGATACCACTTGAAAGTTTGATAGGGATGTTAAGCCCTAGTGAACTAGTCCCGAGGCTAACCAAGAGGGGGGGTGAATTGGTTATTTAAAAATTTTACGATAACAATGAAAATCTTTTCAATGCTTAGCAGTGGAAACAAGTAAATAAGAACGAAAAGATCAATTACAGATATTCACCCAAGCAGCTAATATCGGAAAAGTAAAGTGCAAAACTGAATCAGAAAAGCAAACCAGATTTTATAGTGGTTCGGTCAACTTGACCTACTTCCACTCCCCGGAGCCTCCCCTCCGGGTATTGCACTAAACAAAAAGTGTCTCTCCTTTTGCTCCCACAGCAAGACGGAGAAGCCTGTACAAACGCCTCCTTTTCACCACACGGTGAGGCAGAGAACCCGACCTCCTTTTGCTTCCTCCTGAAGCAGGCAGAGAACCTTCGAATTCCTTTTGCTTCAACCTGAAGCGGGCAGAGAACCCTGGATCTTCTTGCGAACGATCCTCCCACGACGAACACCGACTAGACGAAAGACGACGAGTGGAGAAGACGACTCTGATCCGTGCTTGGAGCAACCTTAGTGAATCCCTCACTAACTCCACCTCACAAGATCTTCTCTCTCTCTCCCAACTCTCTCTCTAGGGTTTCTCAGGGAAGGAAGGTGGCAAAAGATTTTTCTTGTTTCAAGAAAAAGTTCTTTTATAGGAGGGCTTAAAATTTGCCCTAAATCTCAACTGGTCGGCCAAGATCGTCTGTACGATCAGTTCAAATTCAGCTGTTTCAGCCTGAACGATCTGGCTCTTCTGGACGATCAGTAGAAAAAATTATTCATATCATCCCGTACGATCCTGAGATCATCCAGAAGACAGTTCGGGTCGTACAGCTGAAATGCAAAGATCAAAAAATCGAGGAATATCGTCCAGAAGACAGTTCGGGTCGTCCAGAGAAATCTGTGCTGGACGACCAAAAAATGACTTGATCGTCCAAGACGATAGGGATATCGTCATGTACGATTAGTTTAAAAAGTGCCCAAATCGTCCTGAACACAGTTCGGGTCGTACAGCCGAAATGCACTAGACGATCATGATCGTCCGGGACGATCCTGTGATCGTCCAGGATGATATGATCGTATCAATCAAAAATAAATTGCTTTCCTCAATTACTAGATTAAATTAGGCATGATTGTACTGAATCGTCCAGGACGATACACGTATCGTCTCGGACGATCAGACCAAATAACTAAAAATAAAAACTTGCCTAACTTGATCTAGCGGTTGAGAATTTCTGATTTGAGCATATCGTCCCGTACGATCCAAAGATCGTCCAGAATGATCTGCTTAATCAGACCCTCTTAACTTAGTCGCCCTAATTAGGGTTTCTATTTTTACCTGATCGTCTAGGACGATGTGAATATCGTCCAGGACGATCTGAACAAAAACTGAACAGAAACTCTAATTCACTCAAGCTCTCCTCATGAGTGTGTGTGTGCAAGGTTACTTAGCTAGGGGATCAGTTACATTACAATTGACTCAATAAAATGAAAAACAGTACATTGGACACACTTGGACCTGATCTTGACTTGGCTTGAGTGGCTCGTGGTCTTTTGTGCCTGAAACAAATTAGCCAAGCAAAACACACTGGAAACATGTTTGTCATCATCAAAACCAAATTTGCAATATCGACAAGGTTCAATCCACAAATAGAAATGACCCCAAATACGCTGATGATGGCCGTGTTGAATGAAAGTATCAACCGGAGGGGTTCAAAAATGCTTTCAAATGACTCCCAAATTTTTGCAAAATCCAAAACTCTAAACTCTAGATAATTCCAAAATTCCAAAATATTTAAAATTGAAATTCAATTATCATTCACTCAAAGCAAAAATCATCCACTCTCCGCAACAGTTTGCCGAGGTGGACAAATATGAAAACTACTTTAGCTCACATAGAGCTAATACCTAGTCAAAAATATTACTAGGATTCATTCTCAAACAACCTCCTACCAGTAAGGATGAGGTACGAGTCCTCTAACCGGTAGTTTTGCCGCCAAATGGCACTACAGGATAAATAGTTATGACCCGGGGCCCTCTGAACCGAGTGGTTTTGCCACCAAATGGCACCACGTGATACCGGTTATGGCCAGAGCCAATACATTCCTTATTGGCATCAAATCCTTGGGATGTGAATCAATAGGATATGATCGATAGGGCACAAAGCTCTCTGTTAGCTAAGGTGGATTCAAATTTGTCCCTTTAGGTAAATACTCACCCCAGGTCTACAAGGTACCCTTAGACGACGCAACCCATGGCTGCCGACAAGGATCCTTCTGTCAGGTTGGGTCGACTACCTTCTCTGACTAAGTAGACCAGGGACCACGATGGCCCAGGATGACGAAACTATGGGATTTTGATTGGGTCTATCATCCATTCCCCAACCATCCGCTTTAAGTGCAAGATAGTAAAATTTATAATTTTAAATATTAAATCTCTAAATTTTCCAATACCCTTAACCCCTACTGCTACTATATGTCAGATGCACGCATTTCTACATATCTGATTGATGACTAGCCTTAATCAAAAGTTCTCTCTCGTTATCGGGAGTGGTAATTAACTATAGGGACTTGCGCCTATAAGAAACCAGAACTCAGATCATAAAGTCCTTGCAAAATGAGGGTGAAATCTCTGGGTAGTGTCTTATCTACAATCCCATCTGCCTTCCAAAATTTATCCCAGAATTTAATCCATTAAAACTCCCCCGAAAAAAAAAACAAAGCGGGTAGAGGCCGGGGCTGAATTTTTGGAGCCCACATGGGCTTTTGGTTTGTGGTGTTCTCTTCTTTGTGCTTTGTCTTGTTGCCTCTCGGTTATGTTGTTCTAGCAAGTTTCCCAGTTTATGAGTGAGTCTATGCTTATCCTGTTGGTTATTTGCATAGGAGCTCGGGTTATGTCCTGTTTTCTTGTTCTAGTTGTTCCTTTAACATCTGTGAGGTTTTATTTGGCTACTTGGTGGTTGGGGGGGTTTTTTGTGGTCTGCTCCCTTATTGTTTGGGTTTTTCTGCTCTTATGTTTTCTTTTATTTTATGTTGTAGCTCCTTTGAGCATTAGCAAGCTGAAGGTTCCCCTTAAGGACCTTGTAACCTCTTTTTAATTAACACGTAGGCCCCACAGTGGGTTTTCCCCAAAATAAAAAGATGAAAGCTTAGAGCTTCATTGGGCCATCATAGACATTGCTCTATTTTCTTTCCTATATATAGTTTTCTTAATCTATATTTTATTTTCTTATAATATAAACATTATATCATTTTCTTAATATGGAAGAACACACACATATTTCTATAATTTTTTTGGTTTTCTATACTGAGCACTTATATGGTAGGATTAAATAAAATATTTCTCTAAGTATTATTGTATTGTTGTCATAAGGTTTTATGTAAGTGGCTAAATTTAATTTAAAAAAAATTATCATAGCTCAGACAACTGCTAAAATTACTGAATTTCAGGAATAAGACAAACATGTTCTCCAAGAATAATTTGTTAGTAATGGAAAATCTATGTAATTGTTAATTCATAATTAATTTTGGCAAGCTCCCAAAAATTTTCCCCTTCTTAATAAAATGTTCTATAAAAGCTTAAATGGCAATTCATCCTTTCCTTATGCTCTCAAAATGTCTATAAAAGCTGTTCGCACTTAAATGTCTTAGTATAATTAATCTTTTTATCATTTTTTATAATGTTTGCCTATATTTTTCAGATGAATGCCACTCCATTAAATGACAACCTTTGTATTATGAAATAATTATAATTTTGCTAATTTGCATAAGAACCATACCTTCTCCCCATCATATATACAAACTTCCTCAATATGTGTTGCAAAATAACACATTGGCAAGATTATTGATAAGAAAAGGACATGTGAGGTGGAGTGTTTGTCCTCAAGTAATATATAGCAGAATGCATGCACTTGCGGGTTAGTGTCAAAGGTTTGTGGGGGGTTAAGATGCTACTAACATGGTGTGATAGATGTGAAGACACCTTCATCAAGGGAAATAAGTTGGAGTTGTTGTGAAAGTTTAGCTATTTACAAGAAGGAGATAATATGTCAACTTGTATGTTGTGGCATCCTAATGATTATTATTGTGTGCCATTGAGACAGGCCAGCCCGATAGGATGGCCCTGTTTTCTACTCAATGCTAACTCGACCATAAAGTGGGAGTCAGTCCCTAGGGCTAGGCTTTATGACAACCTTAATAAATTGAATTAATGTGTCATTAGATTAGATGGTCCTCACTTTTTGCCAAATTTTTATTGTCATTAGGACAACCATCTAGAATAATCTGGTCGGATGGACACGTGCCCTGCTCAATGCAAACTCGGACGTAGCAAAAGAGTCAGATTCTAGTGCAAGGATTTGTGTTAGCTTTTTTTGAGTTAAGTCCATGTGTTATCACTTTAGATCGATGGGCTTCACCTTTTGCCACACTTTTTTTCTTCAATAGGGTAATTGTTTAGAATTTTCCTATAGGATGGGCTTATGCTATACTAATAACAAACTTGACCATAGAAATGGGAGTCAAATATTAGGGCCAGGCTTTATTCTCACACCATTCAGGGATTCAATGAGTTGCTTGAATTGATAATGAAAGACAGAAGAAAATGCCAATTCTGTATGTGTGACCCAACACTATGGTGAGTTGAAATTCCAGTAGATTTTGATGAGGTGAAATCCAAAGATGTGAGATGGGTACTTAGCCAAATTGAGCATTAAAATAAGAATTATATAAAAGGTAGCGAACTTGCCACATCACTGTGAATTCATAGGGCATTAAATGGACTTTTTGCTAACTTTTGAAAAAAGGACTTGAAAACTTAATTATATTTCTACTATTTTAGATGAAAATTTTATGTTTTTATGAAATCATCAAATATATAGTTTATCTGGGTTTTTGTAGTTTATCTGGTTTTAGATTGTGGGATTCTCTTGATTTGCATTGTCTAGACTATTGTATTCTCTTGTTGGAGGTTTTTTTCTTTTTTGGGTTTTTGTTATGATCTTTTCCTGTAGTTTTGGCCTTCGTCTGTGGTGATCATTAGCTATGAAGGTTTTTCTCAAGTTCTCATTTATCTCTTTTGGTATATTATCTGCATTTCTTTTTGTGCTTCCTATATTTTTGCAGATTCATATGGTTTTTTGGAGCTTAATGTGGATCCTCAAGCTTGGGCATGCTTTTTTGGGTTTGGATTCTTGCCGTCCAGTCTTATTTTATTTTCCTATGTATTATAGCTAGGGATCCTTTACTCAATAGATTTTTTTTAATTTTTTTTTGAAATGTAGTTCTTTGAGCATTTACTGAGTTTTGGATCCCTCGAAGGACTTGTAACATTTTCTTTTATATTAACACGTAAGCCCTCTATGGGTTTTAATAAGAAAAAATCAAATATATCTTTTCATTGATGAATCCCAAATAGGCAAACTTCCTTTTGAATACTGATTTTTTAGTGAGTTTCTTCATAAAGTGACTTAATTTTCAATTGAGTTCCAAGAGCCGAGATCCGGGAGAGTTCCCCAAGTTCAAAGAACTCCCTTATGTGTTCTTAGTTATATGTATGGATCTCAATTTATGCTTTGCTTCCCATGATGCCTAGTTTTTGTTCTTAACAACAATCAATGATCATTAACCTTTTAGAATCTCGGATCAAAATTTGTTATATATGATATTAGAACCATAGTTGTGGGACTCATGAGGCATTATAGTAGAGAGAGAGACAGAGAGAGAGAGAGAGAGAGAGAGAGAGAGAGAGCATAGGGAGATGAAACCCAAGAGAACTTTAGAGCCACCCTCATCACACAACACTGCTCTAGTTAATATCCTCACCGAGCTCCTATCATGAACTTGCCTTCATGCCATTATCCTATGATGCCTATTCTAGTGAACTCGATATATGAATTATCTTCTCCTCTCATGCTGTAGGGGCTATCTAATCCTACCCAAATGAGCTCGCATTGCAAACTATTCTTCTCCCTTAAGACTAGGGATGCCTTCAACCAGTGCAAACATTCATGCATGTGGATTCCTTTGCATGAGCATTCGAACCTTGATTCGAACAAATATTCCAACCTTTTTCAAGCCCGTTCAAACAAGGTTCTAAAGAGTTTTGATGAACCAATTTCATTCACGACTAACTTCAATATAAAAGAGGTTATATGACATTGGGGCAAATATATCTAAAGAAAATTTTTAGCCTAATTCTCTAAAATGCAAATTGATATATAGTTCTCCAATTTCAAGTACAATGTGTTAAATAAAGTCAACTTTCCTTATTGTTTTGGGACAAGGAAATGCAAAAAAAATTTTGGGTTTAAACCTACTGACGAGCTTACGCATTAATAAGTAAGGGCTTTGTAACCTGTTTTTATATTAAGGCTGTTGACCTATAAAAAAAATCAGCAAGATCCTACATACCTCTCCTCCGCAAATCCTGCCGAAGACCCGCCGCATCTACAGTGCTCGTACACTGTGTTCGGCGCCGTTGGCGTCGCTTCCCACGATCCTTTTTCCCGCAAATCCTGCGAGCTCGCCTCGGTCGAACGTCCGCTTCTGTCGTTAAATACCGACCCCGATCTCCCCTGTTCGCCAGACACACAACACTTCTCCTCTCCGATCTCCAAGCCCTCTCCATCACCGAACATCTCCCTGCTCCTTGCGACTGATCTCCCTGTCCCGAGCCTCCTTCCGCCTCCGTCAGCGGCGTTCCCTCTCTGTGAGATCGAAAGTTCTGACATTTTGATCCAAAGCAACGATCGGAGCTCACTCGCTACGACCGAACTCCCCTCTCCATTCGCGAACGTCGACTGACCCTTACCTCCTCAGCTCCTCTTCCCTTCCCAACCACCAATCAAAGCACTAGTCTAGCCGCCACAGACCCGTCGACCTCCCTGTCCCGTCGAGTGAGAGAGAGAGAGAGAGAAAGAGAGAAAGGGAGAGGGAGACCACCTACCTCCTTCCCTCAAGCCGCCGCCTCCTCTCCGTTTCCCCTTGCCAGATCGGGAGTCACGACATTTTGATCCGAAAGCAACAATAGGAGCTCGCTGTGAAGGTAACTTATTCCCCTACACATGCTTCTTCGGCCAAATCCCTTGAAACCGCCGAACTTTAGAGAAAGGGGAAGGAGAGGGTTTAAAGATTTTAATTAAAATTAATATCAATTAATTTTAATTAGAATTAATATTAAAATAACTTTAATTAAAGCTAATATTAATTAGTTTTAATTGTAATTATTTTAACTAATTAGTATTATTATAATTCATTATAATTAATTTTAGTTAAATTATTATAATTAATTTTAATTAATTATAAGTAATTTAATTAAAGTTAATTTTAATTAATTATATATATATATATATTTTTAATTACAATTAATTACTATTAGTTAATTTGTAAAAAATTAATTAATATTAATTAATTGTAATTATTAAATTTAAATATAATTAATTATCATAATTATAATTAATTTTTTTAATTGATTATAATTAACTATAATTAATTATTTAAAAAAAAAAGAAAAGAGAGAGAATGATTCTCTCCTCTTCCCTTGATCTTCGTGCCAACCCCGCCGACTACTCGCAAAGGTATAACGCTTCTAAACTTAAAACTCCGAGAACTCGTTCTCGTCGTTGGCGGCGGACCGGAAAACTGCCTATACACGCTTTCTTAAGCGTGGTGGGATGGGACCCCGGTGCGGCGCCTACAACGAGGCGGGTAATCACCTCAAAATCCTATCCTCGGCGTTCGTGTCGAGCCGGCAAACCGCCTATACACGCTTTCATAAGCGTGGTGGGAAGGGAACCCGGTGCGACACCTACGACGAGGCGGGTAGGCCCTATACACGCTTTTCTTAGTGTGGTGGGGACAATTTTAAGTACCCGTATGCGGCTCTGTACCTGCGGGGAAACAAATGCTTTTCTTTTTCAGGTACGTCGAAGACCCATACACGCTTTCTTAAGCGTGGTGGGGGATTGAAGACTTTACACGGCCGCGGTGTCCTCGAAAGAGGGCACCTACCATACACGCTTTCTTAAGCGTGGTGGGAAAGGCCCAGTTTTCTGTTATTTCCCCTAAACGGGGGAGATGCCGGAATGCTGCCGAAATTTCGGGTGAACTTAAGACTGTACCTGGACTTATTTGAGCTCAAGAGCAGAAGACTTGGACTAGAACTCAAACTCAAGTGAACAACAAAATAATTTGAAATGAATAATGAAATAGATTTTAAATGGATTTGAACTCAAACAAGTGATAATGAACAACAATGAGCCAAACTTAAAAACTCTTGGACAGCAGGGAACATAGAGGTTGAGCTGAACTTGTACATAATTTGAACATTTAAACTTGATTTGGATAACAAGAGCATGGACTCAAATCAAACTTGAAAGATAAGAAATTTGAGCGATATGCAAATGATATTGAAATTCAATATTTTTGGTGACTTGAAGTGATTGCAAAACTACAATGAGCATGATAACCCACTAACGATCATATACAAGAAGTGTACTTGTAAGCAACAACAGAAGAGATGTAATGCAGACAAATACATGATGTTCCTATAATGTACAATAGTATACCTACAAGTTACTACAAGGATCATGCAATGAATATGAACATCCTTTCATGGGCATGTATAGAAGACTTGCAATGAACACATACGAAGGACTCGAATTGAACTTGTATCAAACAAGGAACTCTAAGTACAACTTGCTTGCAAAGGAATAAAAGTTTCTACCTATAAGCTATGACATGAAATCTCCAACAAATGTCAAAGAGCCGTCATGATGATTGGAATGCAAACACTATTAAATGACATTCCTACAAGCAGTAACATTCCAATGTCAAACAAATGCAAGGATTCAAACCTCATGCAAACAATGACACTGAAATTAAGTGAAGCTTGAACTTGACTACAAAGGACTCTGATTGAATCGAGTTTGAGCTCATGAACTCGAACTTAAAATATGCACTTGTGGCCATTGAACTCAAACCATACAACATCAAGTGAGATTTGAATCAATCTCAGGACCATAAGGAACTTCATTTGGATGATTCTGAATTCAAACTCAAGTCAAGCAAACTCAGATTGAACTCAATTTGGAACAAAATTCGAACTGCAGGAAACTCGTACAGTGGATAGAGACAAATTGAACTCAAATGAGTTACAATATGAATCCAATTCAAACTGGAATATAGGTAAGATGAGTGAGCAATGAGGAATTTCATTCGAACAATAACATAACATTTCCAATGGAATGTTGATCATTTCAATCGGGATGAAGATGCTGATGACATCAAGTTCGTTGCGAATCACAAAGAACTTACAAATTGGTATGCCGAACTCTTGTAAATTCATTCATAAAAATACAGTTTTTGGTGACTCAAGGCGATCGCAAATGCCAAGTATTCGGACAAAAGTCAAATGAAAGGCTTGTTATGTACAAAAGCATCTCAACAACTAGTGCAAATCATATACAAATGGTGAGTGATAGATTGAATTACCTAACTAGATATCAATGAAAGAACAAAGGTCTACAAAGGAGGTCCAAGGGTCCACAACAAACAAAGATTCTTATGACTGCATATAAAAGACATGTAGTGAAAGAGATAGTTGGCTTACAAGCATGCAACCAAGGAGGAAGATCTGCAATATATACAGATTTCAATACATACAATCTCTCTACGAGTACAGATGTATGTAAAACATGTCACTCGTGGGTAGATGCAGAAAGACTTCAGTAAATGCAGTATCCTGAAGTCAATTCCAATATATGAATGAAAATATCTACCTGCCTACCAGCAATAGTTGGGGAGATCGTACGACGCAAAGCCACCGGATCTGCAACATCCATGCAAGCAGACAGAAGGCATACAAATCCCCAAATGAAATCCCAACGCAACGCCACCGGATCCGCAACTTTCATGCAAGCGGACAGAAGGCGTGTACAAATATTCCAAGAATACCCCCACACGTGTGCACTTTAATTTGTATACACATAGGTACACTAAAAAGGGGAAAATATAATCATGAACCCGCATGGGCCCCGGCGAGCGTGTTATTGGTATACACGTGACGTCTAGGGATGCTGCGCGGGTCAATAGATTTGAACCCGATCCTCCTATGCAAGCAGATAGGAGTAGACAATGTTCAATAAATAATTATAAAATGCCCCTAGACACCCGCACGGGCCCCAACGAGCGTGTTATTGGTACACACGTGACGTTTAGGGATGCTGCGCGGGTCAATAAATGAATTCAAGTTCGAGCCCGATCCTTCTATTCAAGTAGAAAGGAGTTGACACGGCTCGAATTATTAAATAAATATACGGTCGTGAGGACGATCGAGATATTTATTTTATACGTTTATATTAGGCCTTCAAGGCCTATAATCAAGAGAATTCACTAACAAGGGCATAAAGCCTACGAAACCCGATCCTCTGTCAATCACTAGACAGAGTCGACAAGGTTCAAATCAATGAAATATGAATGACCCTGCACCCCGATGATGGCCGTGTTGAATGAAAATATCAACCGGAGGGGTCCATTTCAAATATCTCAAAGTACCACCCAAACTCCCACAAAATCCAAAACTCCACAAAACTCCCAAAATCCCAAATTCCCTACAAAATCCAATCTTCTGAAAAATCCCAAAATCCAAAAATCTTTCCAACTCCAGATATTTAAAAATTGAAATCCAACTATCAAACCGCTTAAAGCAAAATCCATCCATCCTCCGCAACAGTTTGCCGAGGTGGACAAGTTAAAATTTACTTTAGCTCGCATAGAGCCAATGCCTAGTCGAAAATATCACTAGGATCCATTCTCAAACAATCTCCTGCCAGCAAGGACGTGGTACGAGTCCTCTAACTGGCAGTTTCGCCGCCAAATGGCACTGCAGGATAAACGGTTATGACTCGGGGCCCTCTGAACCAGGTGGTTGCCGCCAAATGGCACCATTATATTATGGTTATGGCCAGAGCCCGTATGCTCCCCAATGGCATCAAATCCTTGAGATATGAATCAATAGGATATGATTGATAGGGCACAAAGCCCTCTGTTAGCTAAGGTGGATTCAAATTTGTCCCCTTAGGCAAATATTCACCCCAGGTCTACAAGGTACCCTTGGACGAAGCAACCCATGGCTGCCGACAAGGATCCTTCTGTCAGGTTGGGTCGACTACCTCCTCTGACTAAGTAGACCAGGGACCACGATGGCCCGGGACGACGGAAACATGGGATCTTGATCGAGTCTATCATCCATTCCCCCACCATCTGCTTTAAGTGCAATAGGGTGAAATTTCAATTTTAAATATCAAGTCTTCAAACTTTCCTATACCTTAAACTCATGCTGCTACTATATGCCAGATACATGTCTCTACGTATCTGATTGACGACTAGCCTTAATCGAAAGTTCTCTCTCGTTATCGGGAGGGGTAATTAGCTATAGGGGCTTGCGCCTATAGGAAACCAGAACTCAGATCATAAAGTCCTCGTAAAATGAGGGCGAAATCTCTGGGTAGTGTCTTATCTACTATCTCATCTGCCTTCCAAAATTTACCCCGGAACTTAGTTCGTTAAAACTCCCCCTTCGAAAACAAAAAAAGTCGGGTGGAGGCCGGGGCCGAATTTTCGGAGCCCACAGATTTCTGGCGACTCCACTGGGGATTGGTTTTTCTTTCCATCTTTGGCTAGTCATCTCAGTACTATCGTAGCAGTCAAATCATCCCAGATTCAAAATTTTGAATTTTCTAAAATGATCATTTAAAGAATCAAAATTTCTAAATATTCTAAGAATGATCATTCAAACAAATTTATTAAGATAACGTATTTAGCAGTATTTTAAATTTGTATTATTTGAATTTGCTCGCTAATGTTATCTGTTTTTATTTTCTATTCTGTGCAAGTCTCTGCATTTTTGAAAGTGTGGGGTGATGTATCAAATTTTGATCACTAACCCTTACCTTTCATTTATGCAGATGGATCTACAGAACACACCAATGACTGTCCAGCTGGGACAAGGAGCCAGGATCCAACTGGCAAACGCTATCATTGAGACAGGGAATGCTGGAGCTACCATCCAGTTTGGTAGCATTGACTTCCCTGCTATCGTTGAAAGGGCCGCCGCCATTCCTACGAATGGCAGAAATACTGAAGGGCCTGCCAGGAGGCCACACTCTGCTGGAACTACCATTCGTCGTGTGCACCTGCCAGCACAACGACATGCTTCTGCTGAAAATCCTCGTGAGAGGATTTCTATCTTTGAACGGCTGTCGCAGCCAGAAATCCCGGCCACCAAGAGGGTTGTAGCCGGAGGAAGGATCTCCATGGTGACGACAAACACCACACATCTGCCAACCGGGTTACCTGCACCCGCGAAGAATACTTCTGAAGCTTCCTCATCTGGAGGAAAACTGACCAGGAGACAGAGGAGGAAACTGAATGCTGAGCTCCGGGCTCAGCAACAATTCTCAACTCATCCCTCAAATCTGTCGGCCCAAGAGCTAGAAGCGAACATTCCTACCCGGAATGGGTTCGCAAATTTGAAGTGGGTTAAGAGGAACAGCTCAACTGGGGAGCTGAAGAAGTCATTCTGGGACCGACAGCCTGAAGTCCCACCTCCTCAAAAGAAGAAGGAGCCTGAAACTCTCTCAGCTCGGGTCTACAGAGTCCTGAAGACCGTGAAGGAGAGAGGACTGAAAAAGAGAAGGTACCAGCGGCCACTGATGGTCGAAATAAGAAGAACTCCACCAAGAGAGCGTCTGTCTCTTGCTGTGAAGAGAAATGAAAGAAAATACACCCTGCACGGTGAACATCGGGGCGTGACACCTGAACCTCAAATTCGGGGATCCGCCGCCGAAAGGTCCTGGCGGAAAGGAAAACAAATATGGAGGCCAAGGCCTCGCAGAGAAGAAAAGAACAAAAGAAAGACTGATCTGGGCGTGACATCCGGTACTGCTTCCCGGAGATCCGCCCCCAGTTACAAACAACGTCAAAAGTGGGTCCAAAAGAAGACCCATGATGACACTCCTCCTGACGGTAGACACCTCGGAGGATCCTCCAAGGGATCCCGTCGTTCTCCAACTCCTCCCAATAATGAATCTAACTTCGACCGTAGCCCACGGGTTGAAGAGATCTTCCTGCCTAACCAAGAACCGGAGATCCAGTGGCGCCGCCGCTCGGAGATCCGAGTGCAAGAAGAAGAAGAGGAAGGAAATCTAGAAGAAAATATGGAAGAATACATAGAAGAAGACTTGGAAGAGGTAAATAACACCTTGGACATGGAAGTGGTCTACATGGTGAGACACATCAATGTCGAAGAGGAGGCCTACTACGACGATGATGAAGATGACGATCGTTGGCAACCACCGCCTAGACAAGTATATCGGCGCCGCCATGAAGCCGGGTCTACCACTGGCAGAGGCGTCCATTCCCAAGAAGAGCGAGAAGAGGCTGAGGATAATCCCTTTGCTGACGAGAACGTCACGCTCGCAGAAATGCAGAGACAAATGAAACGTCAAATGAGGGCCAAGGATAGGGAAATCTCTCAGTTGCATGAGAAAATGACAGAGATGATGACCCAAATGACGGCAATGATGCAGATCATGCAGAGAAATGCTGCAGTTGGTTCTATGCCCAATCCTCCCCCTGATCCTCCAAACTTCCAAGTGCCGCAAGTCTCAGGAGTACGGGACACTCCTGAAGGTGGCCACGAGGCTCAGAATACCACTCGTCAGCCCACTCCGCAGAATATTGCAAGTACCTCCGAGCCTGTAACTGCTGCACAGCTTGAAGGGCTTATTACAGAGAGGATCAGGGCTATTATAGCCATTGATCAGGCAGAAAAATTAGTGGGTAAAGGATGCCCGTACCCGGCAGAGTATGATCAGGTGCCATACCCGAAGGGATATTCTGTGCCAAAATTCAATACTTTTGATGGCAACAAAAATCCCAGACAGCACCTGGCGCAGTTCAAAGCCACCTACGGGAATACTGGAGGGAATGATGCTCTACTCTTCCGACAATTCGTTAGCAGTTTGACAGCAGCTGCTTTCGAATGGTACGCCGAACTACCAAATGACTCTGTAAAGACATTTGTAGAGTTAGAGAATATGTTCGTGAAGAGATTTGCCAGTGCGACCGAGAAGATAACAATCGCTGACCTTGCTCTGAATAAGAGAAAAAAAGGAAGAATCAGTGACCAAATATATCACTCGCTGGCGCAACTTGAGTATGAAATGTGAACAACAGCTTGAGGAGGAGCATGCCGTACAGTTGTTAATGGGAAACATTGATGACAAGATGCAACCATTCCTATGCATGGCTACAATCACCACATTTCAAGACCTACTGGATAGGGTGGCGAAGTTTGAGAAATTAAACCTATCAAAATCAGAAAACTATTCTGATAGGCCTAAGAAGACTAAAGCCTCAGGTGTTAGAAGAGGTGAGGCTGACTCCATATTTTTCTCCAGAGCTGATAAGGAGAAGCAGATGACGTACAACGTAGACAAAGGCAAGCAGCCGATGCAATATCAAGAAAAGCCTAAGCAAGTCTACAATCCTAACCCCCAGCCGAAGCTGATACTCGGGGGTAATGATAAATCACGAACTTATCAGGGCGGTGGAGAACGCCCGAGGCAAACAACGGGGACTGGTGATCGAACGTTCCCCTCCCTCAAAGACAAAATGAATAAGGAATATTCATTCAAGAGGGAAAGTGTCGCCAAGCTGTTTCGACAGGCATTGAAAGCGGGTTTAGAACTACCAGAGTGCAAGAGACCCGAGGAGTCAAAACATAGCGGTGACCCAAACTATTGCCCATATCATCGGGTGATGAGTCATCCAATTGAAGATTGCTATGTCTTCAAGGATTGGCTTGCAAGAAAATATCGAAGGGGAGAGCTCACATTGTCCGACAATGTGCTGACTCATCCCAGAAAAGAATCAACTCGGGTAGTAACGACTTCCTCCGTACCCCCGGTTGAAGAAAGAAAAAATGAAAAGAAGCCAGCTCAGGAAGAACAGTGGGAGACTGCGGTCTCTAAGAAAACTGTGAAAATGCTGAAACAGCTTGAAGGAGTTCCGGGTATAAAATGGAAATCTCCTACGGAACCAGTGTTAAATCTGAAGGCATTACCTGTGGCACAAGCTCCTACTTCTAAACAATTTTCCAATCAAGCTGGCCCTTCAAAGTCTGGAAAGAAAAAGTCCTCCAAGAAGAAGACAAAACTGAAGAAGCCCAAGGAGAAGAAAACAGCAACCCAAAGGGTTATAGATAGTCTGGATGAATACTACCAGACCGCGAGGCGTCCTATTAAGCTTGTTGACTTTATGTCAGAGCTCAAGATTGACGAAGCGGAGGAAGCTGACGAGGACCCTCTTCCCACAGAAGTTTGTCGAGTCATTTCAGTAACGCCAATAACTCCGACAAAAGAAAAATATGTCAGAGAGATGATCGTTGAAACCTGTCTGGCAACATCGTCAATGGACTACAGCTCAGAGGAGGATCTGTATTTTCCAAAGACAGATGAATCTGATCCCGATATAGCATCGCAGATAGGACATGTAAATCTGGGAGGTGACTCTGAATCAACAGATGAATCCCTAGACGCGACAATGGCCGACTCAAAAGAAAGTGCACCGTCAGGTGAGTCTGAACAGGAGGAGATCGCTCAAGTGCAATTGAGAAGCGGCAAGATACTGCCACCTCCGCCAAAGAAAGGAATATCCAATAAGGATAAGGGAAAAGAGATAGTTGTCAACGAAGACATTATCTCTGAGGATCCCAAGAAGAAACATACTCCAGTTAAGGGAATAGATTATAATATCTTATCCCATCTGAGGAAGATCCCTGCCCAGCTCAGCATATACGACGCTCTGGTGATGTCCAAGGATCTTCGGGAGACTTTGATTCAGGCTCTCAAAGACCCCGAAAGATATGAGGCGTACTTCGCTGAGCGCAACCTGACTGAGGTCCTGCAAGCTCGAAATGAACCGTTCATCACTTTTACTGAGGACGACATGATGCTTGGGACGGCAGACCACAATCGACCTCTGTATGTTACTGCAGAGAGTGATGATTTGGTAATCAGTCAAATTTTGATCGACCCTGGGTCCTCTATTAACCTTATGAGCTTAAAAGCACTAAGGTCGTTGTGCCTCAACGTGGAACACCTTGGGCCAGATAAACTTATGGTACATGGTTTTAATGAGAAGGGGCAGAAAACCCTTGGATCGTTTATGCTCCCTCTTGTCTTTGGAGAATTCCATACAGAAGCTAAATTTCATGTAATTGATGCGGACACTTCATTCAAGGCGCTCCTAGGTCGCCCCTGGTTGCACGAGTATGGCATCGTCCCATCAACACTACACCAGTGCATGAAGTACCTTAGGGATGGGGAAGAATTCAGGATCTCTGGTGATATTCAGCCCTTTGCAGTCCATGAAGCGACAGTCTATGAAGATGCGCAGTATTTCATGCCTAAAAAGCCGAGGCTGTCAAACTCTCTAAAGGCTCAAGCATCTAACCCAAAGAGTGCAAAGCAACCTGAACAGAAAGGTGAGAGGAAGCAGGTGGGGAGAAAGAAGGCAACGCCGACTCTTCCCAAAGAAGCTACCACTGCCACTTCTAAAGAAAGAAAACATGTACCTCACCTTGGGAGCGACACAGATGAAGATAATGTCACCCCCGCAAAATCCCAGAGGGTATGTCGTTCGATCGACGAATGGAGTAGGGAGGTCGCATATTCAAATGATGACTATGACTACGACTCTATCTATATGAACACAGTACAAGAGGTATTCTCTAGAAGAATAGATAGCCTGTCAATCTCAGATAGCGTGCTCGTAGTCACTCGTATTCCCCTACAGTATTTTAAAGAAATAATTCAACGAGATGTGCATAAAGTTGAAGAACTTGTAACCCTTTATCTGCCTCCAATCAGAAAGGGGATCGAGTCAGGGAATATATTCTACTCCGTAGGAAAGGATGAAGAAGTGAATCATGATTGGGACCATGTCTTCATCGATTCTGAAGAATTACTACCTACGAGGATACCTAGGTTTAATACCAAAGGTATTCAAAGAATGTTGCGAAAGTGGATCAATGTTCCCACCCCCAAACGACAACTTCGTATGTGTTTAAGTCTCTGGTACGGAAGGAATCCACGTCCAATGCGGCGGAAGGAGATGAATGCATATAAAGGTATTGGATTCGTCAGGCGAAAATGCATCCGGAAGGAGACTTGCCGAGCCATCACTTGCAGGGAAGTTGAATCCAATGATGTTCCTGATGAAGAAGCCTACGAAGCTGAGGGTTACGATGATCAGCCTCTAGAGGCCAAGCCTGCACCAGAAGAGCTTGAAGATGGTGGACAGGCAGCCACTATGGACGAGCTAAAAGAAGTCAACTTGGGAACCGAGGATGACCCTCGCCCAACATTCATTAGTTCCCTTCTGCCAGAAGATCAGGTGGAAGAGATAAAAGAACTCCTCTTTGAATTCAGGGATTGCTTTGCCTGGACTCGATTTTTTTTTGTTTGATTGAAAAAATATTGGTTTTGAAAAAGTGTTTAATTTTCTTTGGGAAATGTTAGATTTCTGGAATTTAAATTTTATAATCGAACACTTATTATGAATAATATATCACCTCGAAAGGTGAATATATCGTTCTCTGATAGGTTCAGATTACAAATATTGATTTATCCTGATTATCATAGTCAAACTCAAGGAGAAACAACATATGATCCCTAAGAATCAAAATGATGTTAAATCAAATGTTTAACTATAATAATCTAGTAAAAAGATCATTGATTTCATAATCAAGATCACGATAATAGTACGATATATCTTTCCAAGGAAAGAGGATATCGTCTGTTATCGATCATCTGAAAATGACGATAATGATCGTTGACTTTTGATTTTCCCAAAGACAATTAATTAAAGTTTTTAAAAAAGATTAATTTTGAAATCTGGTCTGGGTTTCTAAATCTCCTACGAGCGCAAGCCCTCGTAGTTAATTACATCATAGGAAACCATAAAATTTCCTACGAATACTCTCGATTAAAATAGCGATACGAATTTTATTTAAGAATTCAAAGATTGATATCAAAGGAGGTTAAGGACTGGGATTTTCAATAGGGAATGGTTCAAGATTGAACACTTATTTCTTGAGTCAAAGAAAGAAGAGTAGGAGGTGTTTTGAGATTCTGAATTACTTCAGAAACACCTCAACTATCCTAATTGTTGGGCTTGAATTAGATGGAAAATAGATTTGATGTTTAAGTGATTGATTTTATTAGAAAATGGGAATTAGATTCCCGGAAGATTGAGGTCTTAGAATTAAATATCTGCCTCAGATCCTAAGTCTAAAATTGGGTACTGAGAATTAGTGACCCAAACCTAGCTAATGCAATGCAATCTGGACTTATCCCGGCCTGGATTGGGGAGCCAGCTAAACCACCTAAACGCTTTTAAAACCATGAGTCAAAGTCTTTAAATGTAGAGTGGTTAAGGACATTGATTAAGATTGGTTTAAAGAATTGGGGTCGACATCTAGAGCAGATCCTAATTGACACCTTAACATATGTTGGGTTAAATGTCTAAATAAAATGTAATTAAGATTTAGACTTGATTTTTAATTTGTATCTAATGCAATGCATGTTAGTTGACTCGATGAAATGCTTAAATCAATATGAAGCAGTTTTAAAATAGGCTTAAAAATAGGTTTTATCCTAGAGATTGCACAACATCCCCTTGGACAGAACTGCACCCTAATAGGTCAGGTGGTCTGCCAGAACCCGCAGGCGGGGAGGTGCCTAACAAGGATGAGAAAAGTCAAGATGTATGCATGAAAAACTCCCGGCGAGTCTGGGCTTACTTCTTAAGAGCGTTAGAGTTTCTATCTGAGCTTAAATATTTTAATTTTGTTCAAGTAGAAAAGGTTAATGACCGTACCCTCACGAGCCTCCGATCGGGTTCCAGGCTAAATCAAATACGACATGCAATAAGCGCCAAAAAACTACTAAAAGCATGTGGGTCCTTAATCGCAATCAACATCAATTAATCAAATCAACATTTAATTAAATTAATTAAATAAATGCTCAAACTGAAAGTCCATAGGCAAGTGCCTTTAATAATACAACCCAGGGTCTGCAGTAAAGTAAAGTGGCCGGGTACCACTGACTACAACCCGGATTCTACTCCTAAGACTCAAGTGACTTTGAGATTTGAGTTTCTTCTCGTTCTTCACTTCCTCGTCTCCTTAGAACTCCTTGGATCGTCGGGTCTGGGTATCCAAATGAAAAGAAACTCCCCTTGAATATGGGTGTTATCTTTTCTCTTTGGATACTTGAACTTCATCCTAATTTGGATCTCCAAATGGATAGGAACTCTCCCCTAAGGGATGTTCCTTCCTCTTTGGATTCCAAATTGGATGTTTAAGTATCTCAATCTCAAATCACTTTAAACATTACAACTCAATTTAAATCAAATTATATCAAATTGAAATTAAAAATCTAGACTCAACAACCTGCAAGGTTATCCTAATAATCAGCAGTTTATATTTGACATCCCAAGCAGTTAATATATTGAAATTTAAAATACTCAATCATAGCCACGCTTGGCCATGCTCTTTTTGATTTAAAGGGGGACTTAAGCATGCTTAGCACCTGTGCAATTTGATAATTATAATTTTGCCCCCTTTAATTTATGCCCTGTATGAGCATGGCCACCTGCATAAGATTGAATCAGTACAAAACGTTCCTAGCCTAGGGGTAGATCTAACGTACAATCAAATTAACATAGAATGCATTAAATAAATAAACAATCACATCAACATCAATCCTATGTCTAGCAAACAGCATGCAGTGAAAGCTCGAAAATCCGGCACACAGCAGAAAAGTAAACACCGGCCTAGCCTAAGACTAGAGTTGGTTGTCCTAGCAAACCATCTAAAGTGTGTGAGGTAGGCTGTGTGGCTTTGATATGTCCTAAATAGGATGATTTGATTGAAGTTGTTTGAGGTTCAAGTTGGTTGAAAGCTTAAGGGAATATTTAATTTGAATTTAAATATTAATGACTTGAGATTGATTTTAAACTTAATTTTAATTATTTGTTGGATATCACCTTTGTTGCACACCGAGGCCGTGAAGTTTATTTCACCTTCCTTGGGGCTAATTTAATAGCCTCGTAGGCCTGGGTTACCCAGTGGTACCCGATATAATTAAATGATTTGAGTTTGATTAAGGTTTAAAGGTTGGTTAATTTTAATTAAGATTGGTTGGTTGCTGGTTTTAAGTTCAAATTGATGTTTTCTGGAATTTTTGACAATTTATTGAATTTTGGAAATTTTTGATTATTTTAATGATTTAATTAAGGGGTTAAAAATTGACCTTTTGATTTAAAGGGTTTTCTAGAAAGTTAAAATTTTATTAAAATACTAGACTTTAATACGATCAGTTAGACAGTAAGTATGCTGAAATTGGATTTTTCTACATTTTATTATGAAGGTTTGAAGTTTTGACTTGATTTTGAACTAGGTTTGACCAAAAGTTGACTTTTTCAAATTTGTTTGATTTCTGAAAACTTAACATTTTTAATAAATATTAGAGCTTAAGATGAGTTGTATGCCTTTGAGTTTGCTCAATTTGGAGTTCATTTGAATTAGTTATGAATTTTTGAAGTTTTGAGTATTTAATGAATTATTTAAATTGTTTAATTAGAGACCCTTTTTGTGATTTGGATCCAAATGATCTCCAAACTTCTTGAAATCAACTCCAAAGGTCAGGAATGACCTAAGGAGTGATTTCCAAGTGTTTGAAAATTTTTTAGAATTTTTTATTATTTTTAATTAATTAAATTAATTAAATATTGAATTTCAATTAAAATTAAATTAAACTCAATTTTGAAGTCCAGTAAAGGGGCTTTTATTTTTCATTGATTAAGGGTTTAATTATGGTCAGTTAGAGAGGTTAATTGTATTTTTTGGATTTAAATTTGATTTATTAGAATTTCTGGAAGGCTTAAAGGCTTAATTAAGGTTTAAGTTTGATTAGGTTGATTAAGGGGCTTAATGATCTCAAAAGTCAGTGGGAAAATTTCCTAAGTCTGAGGATGTCACTATGTTCAAATGGTTTGAGTTTCAAATCAATTGGGATTGAATCTTAATAATTAGAATTTTTCTAAATTTTCTAAATGAGTCCTTAATTGTTGTCCTTAATGACACTAGGTTAATTGGGTTCAAATCAAGGTTTTACTAACCCTCAATATAACATATGCATGATAAATATACATATAAACACAATCAATCCTATGTCTAAGAGAGCCTTAAACTAAGTGGTGTGTGTATATCCTTAAACATGCATAGATTAATACTTAATTAAATGTGAACAATAACTATATTAGTGAATGATTAGAGCATAACCATTCACTAACACTCCCACAAAATTTCTATTCAAATATGTTGATCTATGTTTAAAATTCCAAAGTAGATCTCTCAACCTAATGGATTTAAATACATAAATATTATTTCAAAATAAATTTAAAATATATGCTTGACTTATATAAAAAGCCATATAAAAACATAGGTTTTGAATCTAAAATATTTAAGATATAACTAAGGTAAATTCAATAGCTAAATGAGAGATCTACTGATCTATTAAGGTCATTTGAAAATAAGTTTTTAATTTTCAAAATAATTAGCTTAATATTTAATTAGATATTAATTAAATATTAAAATAATTAAGTAATTAAAATAAGTTAACATTAATCAAGTTTTGATCTCTGAATTTGATTTCAAATTAAAGTACTTAATTTTCTGAAAATTTTGATATATTACACTTAATTTTCTGATTTAAAATGAATTTATTGTGAATTTTTAAAATTTAAATCAATTAAAAGGGGTTTTTTAAATAATTTTAAATTAATTAATGATTAAAATAATTAAAAATTAATTAATTTAAATCTTAAGAATTTTCTAAAATTTCTAAATTATTTGTATTTATAAATATACTAATTTAAAAAAAAAATATTTAAATTATTATTCATTAGTTAAATATTAATTAATAATTAAACATTTAGTTAATTGAAATATAAGATATAATTTGAATTAATTTAATTCCAAAATTAGAATAATTTAAGGTTAATTACTTAATTATTGGATATTAATTAATTAAATCAGTGAATATTAATTAATTATTAAAGTATTAAAATATTATTACTTATTTAAATAATATTAAATAATTTCAATTAAATGTTGTTTAAATTTTCAAATATTTTTAAGATTAATATTAAGTTTAAGATTAATTAAGCATTAATTAATTATTTAACTATTTAATTAAAATATTAAATGATATTTAAATATTTAAAATTATTTTAAACTTTTAAAATATTTTAAATGATATTTAACTTTATAATTTATTTAATGTTAATTAAAATATTAAAGGTTATTAATTAAAATCTTAAAATTATTTAATATTAAATAATAATAAAAAAAAAATTATAAAGTATTTAATGAAAATATTAAATGATTTATATATTAATAAAAGTTTAATATTATTTAATATTAATTAAAATAATAAACTATTTAATATTGATTAAAATATTAAATAATTTAATATTAATTAATATTTTAAAATCATTTAATATTAAATAATATTATAAAGTATTTAATATTAATTAGAATATTAAGTAAAATCAATTATTAATTAAAGTTGTAAATTATTTAAATTAATTAATATTTAATGATAAATATTTAAATAAAATATTTAATATATAAAAGGTTAATTATTAGTTTATAATAATTAATAATTGATATTAATGTAATTTTAAAAAAAAAAATAATTATAAAATTTAAATTAATAATAATTCTAAATTAAAATTATTTAATTTCTGAAATGTATTTTAATATATATTATATTTTAATATATAATATATTATTATTTAATATTTATTTAAAAGAAAATTAAAATTAAAACGAATAATAAAAAAAAAATAACGGCTGACCACGTGGCAGGCTCTGATTGGCCGTTTCAAACCGCGGGAGCCACGTGGCCGCTTTCGATTGGCGGAGGCAGAACCGCGGCCAATCATTGGTTGGCGGCGCAATGATTGCGCCGCCAACAATGATTGCGGGATCATTAACCGCGGACGCGGTTTACTTATCCGCGTCAGCAAGCTCTCGTCGCCGTCTGATCCCCCGTGTTATGAAACGGACGGCGCAGATGGAGCTGAACGGCAATAAGCTCCTTCAGCCACGGATCCGCGGTTGGATGGACCGCGAGAAAGCTTGATCGAGACCGTTGATCATGAAATCAACGGTCCAAAATGCGCCCAGTTACAGAACATTACGAATGAACCCTAGAATGGGTTTTTCGTCTTGTTCTCTTGATCCGATGGACCAATCTTAATGAAATTTTAAACATAGCTACCCTAAGTGAACAGAAATCATGTGGGTTATTTAGTTGAGCTTAAAACGAACTTGATAAAAAGTTAATTAAATCTAAAAAAAGTGACCTAGGGCTAGAGTTTTAGGAAGATTTACCGAGGGATTTGAAGGGGAATTGGTTTCTCTGAATTTGTGGTTTGTCCTCGTATAGATCTCCAATTGAAATCGCGACTCGAAATGCCTTGGATCGAGCTATGCAACCCTTGGATGAATCAAGCCTTAACTCGCCGGAATATGGTCGCCGGCGAGCTTTGACCGGTGGATCTTGGTCGGAAATGTGAAGAGGAGGCAGTTTAGGGCTTGTAGGAGCAGAGAGTTTGGCTAGAAAGTCTGGAATAGGTGAGAGAGAGCTAGGATGAGAGTGACGGCTCTCCAAGGGGTTTTGCCCTATTCAATTCATTCCAAATTGAATCAGTGGCTGGGATGGGTTTGTTTGAGCTCTATGATGTTGCCAAGTGTCCCTAGGGTGGTTGGGAGCAGGAGAATCAAAGGACACAAGGACAAATGACATGTAAAGGTCATTTTGTCCCTTTGTGGCCATGTGGGGTTAATGGAAGCCATTGGATCTGGATCCAAGGGCTATGATAGACTCTAAGGATGTTCTAGAGTCTGGCCAAATGGTTTGAGCTGAGTTGGCATGAAGATGCCATGCCATTTGGGTGTTTAAGCCTTTTTGAAGGCATTTATTGACTATGTTGACCAGTCAACTGGTCAACAGCAGGTGAGGTGGCACCTAAATGGTCTTGATGGGCTGATTAGGTAGATTGGAGAAGATTTGAGGTTTAAATATTAAAGCTAAAATACATTTGAAAGAGTTTGAAGAGATTTGACCAAATCATTAAAGTTTGACTAAGTCAAACTTATGGGATTTGACTCAAAATGGATTTGAATAAACTTGGGTCATCTCTTGAGAGGGATTTAAGTATTTGAATGAGTTGATTTGAACGACTGGGTTGGGACAACCCACTTGAACCCTTAAGAGATGTTTTAGTCAACTTAGGTTGACTCAGTCAACTAAGTTGACCCAGGAGGTGGGTCTAGGTTTAACAAGTTTGAAATGATATAATAGATCTGATAGGGGTGATTTCAGGGTTTAAATGGGTATTTTAGATCAAATGTCCTATTTAGGCCTTTAACGGGCCTAATGGGTCAACTAGGTTGACTTGGTCAAACAGGTTGACCCACAGACAGGGTCTGGGCTGGATCAATCTCAAATATTATTTGCAGTCTGGTAGAAGTGTTTTCAGGGGTCAAATAGGTCATTTGGGTCAAATGACCTATTTAGACCTTTAATGGGCCTAATGGGTCAACTATGTTGACTTGGTCAACCAGGTTGACCCAGGGTCAGGGATTGGGTTCAACCAGTTCAGAATAATATTCTGAGTCTACTGGTGATAGTCTCAAAGTCTGGGGAGGTCATTTGGTCAAAATGACCTATTTGGGCCCTTAATGGGCCTTTTAGGTCAACCCTGGTTGACTTGGTCAACCAGGTGGGTCCAGGGTCTGGAAATGGGTTCAACAGATTTGAAATGATATTTGGAGACCAACGGAGGTGGTCCCAAGGTCTGGGGAGGTCATTTGGTCAAAATGACCTATTTTGACCCTAAAGGGGCCTTCTAGGTCAACTAGGTTGACTTGGTCAACCAGGTTGACCCAGGGGCTAGTTCTGGGTTCAACAGGTTTGGTTTGATATTTGAAACTTGCTGGAGGTAGTTGCATTTGATTTGGAGCTCATTTGACCAAAGTGACTATTCACACCCCATAGGGGTATTTTGGTCATTTTGACCCCTGGTCAACTGGGGGTCAAATTGAGTCCAACAAAATGCAGTTTAATGCTCAATGGATCATAATCAAGGGTCTGGAGGTAATTGGAGGCTTTGGAGAAAGCTCCAGGGTCAAAACCCACTGGGTGGTAGGTCCAGTGGCATAGACTGTAAATATTTGAAGGTTTTACAGCCTTTGGATTTCAATTCAGTTTCTGGGGTTAGAGATCTCAGAATGAGCTCAAATTTGGAGGGTTACCTCTAGAGACATGTCACATCAGTGTGGAACTGACAGCTCTTGAATCAGAGGTCATTTGATAGGGTTTTGAAATGTTCAAAGATTAACTGGAAAAGGCTTTCAGGACTTAGACCTTTAGCCTTGGATTTGAATCTGGAAATCTGGTTTTAAGCTGGATTTTGAATTTGAATGATATGGTTTGAATTAATTCTAGATTGAATTGAAGCTTGGATTGATCTAGAAGAATTCTAGGATTTAGAATAGGTCCTAGGGTCCAAATCAGCTTAAGGGAATCCTAAGGTCTAGTGTAGATCCTAGGGACTGGAGTCTGGGAAGATCCTGGAATCTAAAAGTCCTAGGGACATCCTAGGATCTGGGGTCTGGAAGAATCCTATGATCTAGAAGAATCCTAAGATCTAGGAATCCTAAGATTCAAGATCTAGAAGAATCTTAGGATCTAGAGTAGATCCTAATGTTTGATTTCTAGGAAAATCCTAGGATTTGGAAATCCTAAGGCCTGGGATCTAGAATAGTCTTAGGATCTAGAAGAATCCTAAGCTCTAGATAGGTCTAGGAGAATCCTAGGATCTAGATTTGTCTTAAATTGCATTGATCTGGGGTCAGGATTGATTTGAATTTGGATTGATCTTAAAGTCTGGATTGATCTAAGATCAGATTGATCCTAGGGTTAAGATTGATCCTAAGGATTGGAAAGATCCTAAGGTGTGGATTGGTCCTACTGAGCTCATACAAAAATGAGGTCAACAAATGGACCCCCAATATGTGTAATAGAATGTAGTTCTATTGCACATATTGGTGTTGACCGAATAGGATGGTCAAGTCTGGAATTTTGATCTTAAGGGGATGAAAAGTCTATCCCTGGGGAATTAAGTTTGAATTGATACTAGGGTAGTGCTAAGAAAAGCGTACTCTACCACTAGTGGGTCTGGTCCTAAGGGAAAGGAAGAATCTATCCCTAAAGGAGAAGGAAGTCTGGGTGATCCTATAGGAAGAACTCCTAACTATAAAGGATTGAGTATAGATTTGATTCTAAGGGAAAGGAAATCCTAACCTTAGAAAATTAAATTTGAAATGATACTAGGGTAGTGCTGGGGATAGCGTACTCTACCACTAGTAGATCTAGTCCTAGGAGAAGGAAGAAAATCTATCCCTAAGGAAAAGAAGGCTTGGATGATCGTATAGAAAGGAAGAACTCCTAACTATAGAGGATCAAGTATGAATTTGATTCTAAGAGAAAGGAAAATCCTAACCTTAGAAAACTAGATTTGAAAGGATACTAGGGTAGTGCTCGAAACAGCGTACTCTACCACTAGTGGATCTAATCCTAAGGAAGGGAGAAATACCTAATCTTGAGGAGAAGAAAGTTTGAATTTGGAATTTGAAATTGATTCCAGGACGATGCCACAGGGGACTTATTCCATCACTGGGGAATCTAATTTTAAGAGAAGGAGAATACTTACTCTGAAGAAAAGAGAACTGGATGATCTCATAGGAAGGTAGTATTGCTTCCTATAGGAGATCAGACTCAAAGATTTGAATTTGAGACTAGAATGGTGCCACAAAGGGCGTTATCCATTACTAGTAGATCTAATCCTAAGGAAAGAAAGCACGATGACTCACATCTGTCCTTAAGGAAAAGAAGACTGGGGGGACCCTGAGGGAAAGAAGTATTGCTTCCCACAAAAGGTCGGATCTGGATTTTGAACCTAGGATGGTGCCACGGAGGACGTACTCCATCACTAGCGGATCTAATCCTAAGGATAGAAAGCACGATGACTCACATCTAACCTTAAGGAAAAGAAAACTGGAAGATCCTGTGAGAAGGAAACATTGCTTCACACAAAATCGAGTCTGGAATGATCATATGTGAAGGAAACTTGCTTCACATAGAGGATCAAATCTGGATGATCGTATATAGAGGAAACTTGCTCTATATAGAGGATCAGGTCTGGAATGATCATGTGTAAAGGAAACTTGCTTCACATAGAGGATCGAATCTGGAATGATCATATATAGAGGAAACTTGCTCTATATAGAGGATCGGGTCTAGAATGATCGTGTGTAAAGGAAACTTGTTTCACACAGAAGATCGAGTCTGGATGATCGTGTATAGAGGAAACTTGCTCTATACAGAGGATCGAATCTGGATTGATCATATGTGAAGGAAACTTGCTTCACATAGAGGATCGAGTCAGGGTGATCGTATATGGAGGAAACTTGCTCCATACAGAGGATCAGATTTGAATTCTGGAACTTGAGAATTAAATGATTTTTGAATTTGAGTTTGAAAGTGTTTGAATTTGAAACTTAATTTGACAAATTTGAATTTGAAGAGTTTTGAATCTGGGATGTATTTTGAATTTGATTTGAATTATTTTTGAATTTGAAAAGTTTGAATTTGAAATTTGATTTTAATTGAGGTTGAATTTGATTTCGAATTTTGAATTTTGATTTTGGATTTTGAAAAGCCTGGACAAAATTGAGCTGAATAGATTCAAAATTTGAAAATTTTATTAATTCAAAATTTGAGCTACATCAAGCATAGTATTTTTTCAGGAATCGCCCGTTTACAGGAAGCATCGGGTGATTTCCTTTACAATCCACTAGCTGATACGAGCCTCCTTCGTAAACTGTTTCCACTACGAAGGGTCCTTCCCAGGTTGGTTCAAACTTTCCGCCGAGCTTTCGATGGGCTAAGATAGGCCTCCGAAGAACCAAGACCAAGTCGCCTACTCGGAAGGTTCTAGGTCGCACTAACTTATCATGAGCTTGAACCATTCTGGCTTTATAAAGTTCTAGATTTTGCTGGGCTTGGAGACGACGTTCTTCAAGACCCTCAAGTTCTTCAAGTCGAAGGTGTGCATTCTGCTCTGTTGTGATTTGATTCTGGACTGCAGTTCTGAGCGAAGGGATTTGAATTTCCAGAGGGAGTACGGCCTCGGACCCATACACTAGTGCGAACGGTGTGGATTGGGTCGGGGTTCTATATGTGGTCCTGTAGGCCCACAAAGCTTCCACCAACCTCTCATCCCACTGACGTTTATTGTCATCCAGGGTCTTTTTGATGATTTGTACCAGGGTTTTGTTGAAGGCCTCAGCCAATCCATTAGCCCGTGGGTAATAGATTGTTGAGTATCTCCAATCAATACCGTGGAGACTTGCAAAGTTATTGATTTTTGTAGACTTGAAAGCGGACCCATTATCGGATATGATTCTGCGAGGCACGTCGAATCGATATACGATATTGGTCACGAAGAATTTCATTACATGATGTGATGTTACATTTCTTAGTGGTACTAGCTTCTGCCCACTTTGAAAAGTAATCAGTCGCTGCTAAAAGAAGCGATGACCCTTGAAGAAGAAGGGTCAATGGCCCGACGATATCCGTGCCCCAACTTTCGAAGGGCCACGAGGCTATCGTAGGATGCAACACTTAGGCGGCTGATGTAAAACCACACCATGAACTTGGCATTGATGACAACATTTGCAATTTTCATGCAATCGTCAATCATCGTAGGCCAATAATAACCAAGTCTTTTGATGTTTCATTTTCATCTTAGGACCCGATTGATGAGCACCGCACAGTCCAGCATGGACTTCGTTAACGATCTTCAGGGCCTCTCGTTTGTCTAAACACGGAGCCACATCTGATCGAACGATCGTCGGTACAACGTATCGTTGACTAGTGCATATGATAGGGCACGTTTCTTAATTGATTGGCAAGAGACCTGTCGTGGGGAAGCTTGCCTTCTTGCAAATATTTGGTTATTGGTTGTCTCCAATCTTGTTTCTTCATCGACTGCTGAAGATGTAGAGAGGACCTGGGAAGATTGATTGTTGAGGTATTCCATGTCTACAGGGGATAGGACTTGACGACCTTGAACTTTTATAGGGATGAAATCTTCTTCTGGGCAAGCAAATTCCTTTGCAAGCTTTGCTAGGGCATCTGCCGAGGGAATTGCTTCCACGAGGGAACCCTTATACATAGTTACAATGGAAATTTTCTCTAGTAGGTGCATTGGTATTGATGATATTTCAGGAGTTTAGGATTCAAAACTTTATAGGTCCCTGCAACTTGGTTGATCACCAGTTGAGAGTCACCATAGATCTTAATCACTTTAATCTCCATTAGGATGCAAGTTCCAAACCAGTTATCAAAGCTTCGTACTCAGCTTCGTTGTTCGTACAAGGTTCTGATAGATGGTAGGAAAAGTGCATCATTCCCTTATCCGGTGTTATGAAAAACCAGACCGACTCCGGCTTTCCCAGGAATAGTAGATTGGGGTGTTTTGCCCCTTTGAGAGGACGCTGCACCATCAAAATACATTTCCCAGGTTTGAACATTGGATTCCTCGAAACTCATGATTTGCTCGTCAGGTAAATCATCATTTAGAGGAGATTCCGCCGGTAACGGGTGTGCCGCAAGGAAGTCGGCGACGGCCTGCCCTTTCACAGCACGCAGGGGAATGAAAGTGATTTCAAATTGTAATAATATCATAGACCAACGAGCTAGACGTCCTGACAACGTGGGCCGGGTCATAAGATATTGCAGGGGATTGACACTGGAAATCAGACTGACCTGATGAGAAAGCATGTAATGTCTTAGTTTTTGTGCTGCAAAGGACTAAGGCAAGGCAATGTTTCTCAATTGCAGGGTATCGGATTTCCGTTGGGAGTAATCTCCGACTCAGGTAGTAGAGGGCATTCTCTTTCCCATCGTCATTGATTTGAGCTAGAAGAGCCCCAAGAGATTCGTTAAGGGCTGCAGTGTAAAGGATTAAAGGTCTTCCCGGAATGGGGGCTGCCAAAACTGGCGGATTTGTCAGGTATTGTTTGATATTTTCGAAAGCATTTTGACATTTCTCGTCCCAAATGAATTTGGCGTCCTTTTTAGCTAGGACAGAGAATGGTTGACATCTTCCAGAAAGATAGAAATGAATCTTCTTATATACGCCAGCCTGCCCTGGAGGGATCTCAGTTGAGTGAGACTCTTAGGAGGCGGCATATTTAAGATAGCTTCAATTTTGGCAGGATCAATTTCGATTCCACGGTGCCTGACTACGAAACCTAAGAATTTCCCTGACGTGACGCCGAAAGCGCACTTCAAGGGATTCATTTTAAGGTCGTAGCGGCGCAACCGCTCGAAAACAGTTCTTAAATCATAAAGAGGAGCCTCTTTCACTCTACTCTTGACAACTAAATCGTCGATGTAACATTCGACTTGATTATGTATTAAGTCATCAAAGATATGAGTCATGCCCGCTGGTAGGTTGCACCAGCATTTTTGAGGCCAAAGGGCATCACTTTATAACAAAAGATCCCTATAGGACTTCTGAATACAGTGTTTCTCTCATCTTCTGGGGCCATCTTGATCTGATTATAACCAGACGAGCCATCCATAAAGGAGAAAACAACATGCGAGGAGGCAATGTCCACCATGAGTTCTGGGATTGGCAAAGGAAATTCATCCTTAGGACATGCCTTGTTCAGGTTCTATAGTCAACACTGACTCGGATTTGACCGTTCTTCCTTTCGACTGGCACGACGCTGGCTAACCCAAGAAGGATATTGTTCTTCTCGAATAAATCCAGCCTCTGCCAACTTCTTGACTTCAGAAACGACTTGTTGTTCGATCTCCAGACGCATACGTCGTGGAGCTTGCTTGACAGGAATGGCATCATGCCGGATTCCAAGTTTATGGACTGCTACGTCAGCGGACAACCCCGGCATTTCATCGGTATGTCCAGCGAAGCAATCTTTAACTCGGATAGAAGTTGAATTAGATTCTTTAGACTCATCCTCACTCAACAAAGAACTTATGAAAGTGGGGCGAGGGTCATCCTCTGTTCCAAGATTGATTTCTTTAAGTCATCGACTGTTGATTTAATTTCTTCTTCGAATTCGGGGGGTGCATCCCGAACCTGAAGTTCGACA